>JAPFUP010000101.1:0-37763 GCA_030780425.1 Beauveria varroae
TTATTTGTTGACAAGCCTGAATTAATTACGTTTCCTGATAATAGCTATTGATTCGTAACAACGCCGCGAAAGTGGCTCAGTACCTATTAGTAAAACCCATTTCCACCGGTTTGGTAGAAGTTGGCTGTGTGCATCGAAATGAGCTCTTGTTTTGTTTGTGAGCTGGGCGTGGCTTCAATTACTCGGTGCTTCTCAGAGAGCTGCGGATTCTGTCCCATGTCATAGACTCTGGTCGTGTGGATTGGATCCAAGGCCGTGGCGATGACAATATTCCAGTGGCTTGTTGACGTACCAAGAGAGCATCGCCAACTTGATACTTTCATCTAAACTCGATGTATCCATCAGTTTTCATGTAAAGATGCCCATCCATCATTACAGTCGTGCCCATCTCGTGTCTTACAGTATACTAGTATACAATACAACACTAACTCCCACCAAATCTTCCCTAAATCTCCAGAGACAGCTTCAGCGGCAAGTCCCTGCTGCTCGTGCCGACCTCGATAGTATACGTGCCCCGCTGGAGCTGCCACTGCTGCGCCTCGACGTTCCACACGCTCAGGTCCCTCCGGGTCAGGGCAAACGTCGCCGTCCGCGTCTCGCCCGGCCGCAGACTCACCCTGTCGTAGCCGCGCAGCTGCCGTCGCGGCGCGCCCGGGATGCCCACGTACAGCTGAACCACCTCGGCGCCGGCCCGCTCGGCGCCCGTGTTGCGCACGTCCGCCGTCACGGACACGACATTGTCCCAGAGGTCCGCGGGGCCGCCGGGGATGACGGCGCGCGTGGGATACGCGTCGTCGAGGTTCGCGCCGTCGACGCGCCGGACCGTGGCGTTGGACAGGGCAAACGTCGTGTAGCTTAGGCCAAAGCCAAACTCGAAGCGCGGTGTCGTCGTCGTCGTGTTGGCCTTGTCAAAGTGGCGATAGTCAATGTACACGCCCTCGGCAAAGTCAGACTGCGGAAAGTGGACAAAGCGCCCCTCGGGCGCGCTGGGCCTGAGCACAGGATAGTCGGTCTCGTTGCGGGCGAGCGTGTAGGGGAGCTTGCCCGAGGGGTTGGACTCGCCGTAGAGCAGAGAGACGAGTGCGGGGCCCGACTCCTGCCCAGGGAGGTGCGCAAAGAGCACGGCGGTAACGTTGTCGTGCTCGATAAAGGCGTCGACGACGCGCGGGCCTGCGTTGTGCAGGACGACAATGGTTTTGTTACAGCTGTCCGCGACGCTCTTAATTAGGTCGTCGGTGTACTTGTCCTGCAGCGCGAGGCGGTCATAGGTCTCGCAGGAAAAGGCGTTGCCAAAGACGATGCACACGTCCGAGGCCGGGTCCACGACTGGTAGCGGCGAGACAAAGTCGTTGAACAGCGCCGTGCCGTCGGCGTGCGAGCGCATCTTGAGTGCCTCAAAGGGCGAGATGGGGTTGGCCGGAGTGGTGGCGCCGGAGCCGCAGCCGCAAAACAGCGTGCCGTTGATGCCAATGGTCGATGCGTCCTTGGGGTCGCCCAGATCGCCGCCAATGGCTGCTCCGCTGGGGCCAATTGGCTCGTAGCCGTACCGCCACTGCGAGAGCCCGTCACCGCTGCCCGGGGCGAAGAAATCGGGCGTCTTGGCCGAGTAGCCAAAGATGGAAATGAGTCGTGGCTTCGCGAGTGGAAGCGTGTTCTTTGTGTTTTTCACCAGAACGTGTCCTTGGACGGCACCGTCGAGAAGCACAGGCTTGGCTGCTGGATCGCGAGCGTCGACAATCTCGTGCGGTTTCGTGACATCTTTTGGCATACCAACACCTGGATTCCGGATTTCCTTGTCCTGCTTGAACTGGTACCAAGCGGTGAGAATTCTGGACAACGAATCAGCAAAAAACAAAAGAGCCGAGGCTGTTTGAGGCTTTTACCTGGTGGCCATGTCGTTGACTCTCGACTCGGGTACCGAGCCATTCTTGACAGACTCAACGAGCTTACCGCCCCAATAGGCCTTAGGGTCGGGCATGGCCATGTCCATGCCCGCCAGAGCACCGGCGTAACCAGTGTGCTGGGCGGCCCAGTCAGACACAACAAAGCCCTGGAAGCCTAGCTCCGTCTTCAGTAGGCCGTTCAAAGTCTTGCTGTTAGCGCAGCTATGCGAATTGTTGATGCGCTGGTACGAGCACATGATGTTGCCGGACCCGGCGTGTACGGCATCTTGAAAGGGCCTACGAACACATTAGCAACAGTCATTAACCACTTGTCGTACTAGCATACCACAGATATAGCTCGTGCATTGTCTTGTCGTCAATGTTGGACGATAGAGACTCAGTGTCTGGACGGGGATTTCTGTTCGTCTCTTGCTCATTCCCAATAAAATGCTAGAGGCCGAATTCGTCAGAACAGAGGTCATTTTACGCCGGATGTGACCTGCTCACCTTTGTGCTGGCAATGACACCTTGGCCCTGGATGCCGACGATGCTTTCCGCCGCCAACGAACCCGACAAGTACGGATCCGCCGCGAAGCCCTCCCAATTGCGGCCACTCAGCGTTACGCGCCAGGCCGGCCCGACGACGGGGCCCAGCAAGACGTTGACGCCCTTTTTCCTGAACTCGTCGGCCATGGCGGCGCCTCTGCGGGCCGCCAATTCCTTGTTCCAGCTGTTGACCTGGAGTTAGCTCCTGACCTATCGATTGGGAAACAGAATAAGAAGACTATAAATATATAAAGGGGTAAAAGACGCACCTTGCTCCGACGTGTATGCCACTAGGAAACGAGCTCACAAAGTCGGTCGCGCGCAGCCCTTGGCCAGCATCGCCCAGGCACATGCCTGGGAAGCCCAGCCGGGAAATGTTGGCAATGTTGTCCGTGCAGCCATTGTGAATATCCTTGGAGGCGCCGGTGAGGCTGACCTTTTCTGCCAGCGTCATCTGGGACACGAGGTCCTTGGCTTTGGCGTAAGCGTCTGCCCAGGGGCCCGTGGCAGACATTTCCGCTATCCATGACCGAATTAGTCCTCGACTCGTCCGTCTCTTCCCTTGCGTCCAAGTATTTGTAGAGAAACTCACGGGAAGGATACACCGGCGGCGATTGGCCGTAAAAATACGTGTCGTTGGTGATAACATCACCGGAAGCGGCAACGGCGATGACCTGCACCGTCACAGCGCAAAGCGTGATCACAGCAACCATTGTCTCTTATCCTTGAGAACCGAAGACGTCCTGTTACTTTCACAGCGCCCTTAAATGGATGACTGACCGGAAGTTAGACTGCAATGGCGAGAAAAGTTTGCGGCATGGGCGGCATGGAGGAATGAGGACGGCAAGCGCAGACTTCTTATTTTATGTCGAAATTTTCGAGCGGTGTGCGACAAGTTGATTCCTGCATTCATACATTCATGTATTCATGCATTCATGCATTCATGCACGTGCGAGTGATCTAGCCAAATGCGACGACACTCAACAACAGGATCGCTGGTTGAAGTACTAAAGAAATCTTACTTGCGAATGGATTTATCGAGGAATTCTCAACGATAAAAAAAAGACGGTTCTCCAGCCAGCACGGTAATTAGAATAAGAGAATTCAAGGCGTTACGTTATTCTATCAATCTGTTGATCTCTTTGTGCAAATTTCTTCTTGTATTGTGACTGGAATTGGGCAATGCAGGCCCACTTAAGTCATAGGGCTAGCTACCTTACTTGGCGATGCAGCTCGATTTGCGGATCTCGGCGAGATAGAAAGATTAATGCCGCGGATCAGCTTCTACCGAGTACGAGGTTTTCATTCTTTTTTTTTATGTTACCAAATAAGCCATGCAGGTTGTCCACATGAACTCATTCCCATGATTGCACGCCGTTGGGTATGTAAACCGTCGGGATCAACCTTATCTTGCCTGCCAATAAAATTTCTGGCTCTTCCTTGTTAAAGTTTGCGCTAACATCTGTCTCGCACCTCTGCCGCTTGCAGAAAGTCTTTGAAATTTTAATTCAATCGCCAGGCTTTCGGTTCGTCGTCCTCAATAATTTCTAATGCGGCGTTCTCGCCAACCGTTTATCGCAATATGGCCTAAGTTAGTCTTAGCGACAAGAACGCGGTGGCTGGAACTTAAGATGCGCCACCAACGGTTGATTCAACTGTAATATTTCACCACCAATTTTTTCAATACATTTCAAATTTGTGGGGAAGTGGCTTGCGATAGGCCGCCATCAACATGCTAGGCCCGATTTCCTCGCGTCCACGCCCGATTCGTCGGCATCACAAGCCGCATGCTGCTAGCTCCTTTTGCATCAGTCTATGCACGGCTTTGCTAATATTCATCTACATCACAGTCACACCAGCGCGCTATGTGCAGTCACTCTGCCCATTTGTCTTAAATCATGCTGGCAAATACTAAATACTAAGGATACCAGGAAAGAAAAAAAGGCAATGAGAAACAAAGAACACAAGGCTACAACCGAAAATGGTGCAAAACATCATACAGACATGTAATTAATCAATTAATCTGTATCCTAGGCTAGATTCAGATTAATTACTAAATCAGCACTTGATTTTAAGGATTAATTAATAATTCAATAATTCATTACGTAATTCACAGTCCTAGCATCATCCTACTATACCTAGTACACCTACTCTAGGAATCTAGGAATTATCTACTACTACTTTAGCTTTATTAGTATCTAGCTTAATACTAAATAGGTCTAAGCATAAGAATAGCCGACTAAGAAGGCCGTTACTAATCTAGTGTTCTAGATACTTTATACATTCTAGTATCTTCAGAGACATCTAGGTTCTATCCTAGGAAATAGTATACCTTACCCTACTAAACACTCTCTTAGCCTCTACTACTATCGCTAGTATAGAGAAAATGCTTATAGTAAAGAGTTAAAGGATATAATTTTTTAAGTAGTCTTAAGCTACTAAGAAAGGGTAGAGGATACTCTAATTAGTAAAGTAGGCCCCTTCATAAATTAATTAAACTCATTATAAGTAGAGGAGGACTAATAGATTCATTTCTTATATACCTTATAAGTAAATAGGTCTTCTTTAACTTTAGGCTCTTTCTCTAGCTTAAAGTCTGCGGGTCCACAGCATCGGGCATAGCCTGTGACAGATTCCTTGCATTGAGTTGAGTGGTGCACCTTGCAGTATTGAGTATATTGTCTACTGGCTAGGCAATCCATACGACTTCCAAAGCTGAAGAAGAAAGAGAAAAGAGAAGAAAAGGAGGCCTCGGCTAGACGCTACCAATGTCGATTGTTGTGGGTCCCGTCCCGGCAGGCCGGGACGGAAGGTGAGAGCGCAAGCCGAGCCAACCTCGGGCTCACCACGCTGCATTACCCAAGTCGCAACGACCTTGCTCGTGCTCTTACACTGCCACAAGCTCTCGGCATCCCTTCAACTTTATATCTAGGCTTGGCGTTTGGTTTATATCTATCCAATGGCGATACAGTCGGCTTGCTCTGTAATCTGGTCTGTCACTGCCGCACATGTGCCCAGGCACTTCTGAAAGTAGCGACGAGAAGCCTCTTGGCCCTATCGAATGTTAGTAGTTTGATAGCCCACGCTATTAGGAAATAGTGTACCACCTACCTTTCCTGTATAGGACCCGCAGCATTCATCACGATTAGTTCTATCTTTGCACTTATCGAGCTTTTTTCGAGAGTTTTAACATTAGTATATTACCTCTCCTGCCTTGTGTGCGGGTGGAAGTACTCACCATCCTGCAGCCCTGGCTCAAAAATATACGAGTAAGTTCACAGCAACAAATTGGTTCATTGAGCTTGAACTTACATGTCTTTCTGCATATATGATATCGCAGAACTTGCCGGAAAATCCAAGTCCACACGAAAAGTTGCGAATCTTATCACAGGAGAAACTGGGAAGGACAATCTCGTCTTCCTGGCGTGGCTTAGGAATATTAATACCTGCGCATCTCTGGTAGTAAGGAGCCGCCTCGGAATACTGTCAAGGTATTAGCATGTTCTGCAACTTCTGCTACTCTCCACCTTTAAACGTACGATAAGAGGCAGAGGCAAAGATCTCTCAATCCTCGAATCGCAGCATTCCTTGCTGCGATCTTTTTCGCAAAGAAGGGCCTTCGAAAGGTTAGGGGATCTCGGAAATATATTCAGTTAAGTTGATGCATACTTGTCCGCAACCCTAGCATAGCTTCGTCAGTGCCTGAACTTGCGCATGCGGTCCTAAAAAGCACTTACCGCTTTGGCCCAATGAACCGGCTGAGGAACAGCACTATCCAAAGTTTCCGCCATCAGGCTCTTACAGTCTGTATTGACCGCAAACCCTTGGACGCCTAGGGTCAACTGGGCAGCTAGGATCAAGGTCTTGAAGGGTTGCATGATTGATTTCGGGATGTAAAGGAACCTGAAAAGAGTATTTAAAAGGATCACTATTGTTTCTGTTCATGTATAGTAGATCAAGCAAGGCAACAGATCTACTGTGGTTCTGTTGGTCCCTATATATACTGAACAAGTTTCCATGAGATTTTTATGTACTGCGCCTTCCAAAACATGCCGTTGATTGAGTCAGATACCTGGTCTGAAAACCGCTTGTCGGCGCGTGACAAAGCTCGAAACCACTACACCCATCCACATTTGGGCCAAGTCGGATCAAGCCATGATTTTCTAGTTGTCCTCGGGAGTATATACGATGATCCCTGCCCTATTCCTCAGGTCCACGGTAATCAGTTTCCTTCTTATACTCCTGCTAAGCTAGCGGAAAGTACATGGCTAAAATTGACCATATAGCGGCATGAAATTTGGTACAGTGGCATGATGAGCTCATTATTGCATGTGCGGCCTGATTGGGAAAAAAGATCGGTAATAGTTCAAAATACTCGGGACCCACGTAATACCCGCTTTCATGCATATCTACCTCAAAGGCAAGACTTAAGCAGTACCTGCAACGGGCTCGTCCCGAGTTTATTCAGTTTTCAACAAACAGGTGCCTTCATCTTGTCTATCTAAAACTAGGGACAAAGGAAAGATGGAGAGCTGAGCCTCGGGCTCGTAGTCCAGTGGTCGGTAGGTCTAGGCGAAATGCGCTGATCACAGATCTAGCAGAGGCAGGTCGCTGATAGCGAATTGATACACGTGCGCGACTCTAAAGTAGAGTT
Organism: Beauveria varroae; assembly: GCA_030780425.1. Taxonomy (NCBI): domain Eukaryota; kingdom Fungi; phylum Ascomycota; class Sordariomycetes; order Hypocreales; family Cordycipitaceae; genus Beauveria; species Beauveria varroae. Next base: position 7,084 of record JAPFUP010000101.1, read on the forward strand.
CATCAATATATAGATAGCAAGCTCGCTTGTGGAGTATGTGACATCTACATTGTAATTAGACCATTATGCAGCTGGAGAAGTACTACGAGTTATATCCTTGGCGTCAATGCGTAGCATTTCGTGCAGGTATGCTCTTAGTACCAGTGAATGCTTTGCGAAGCTCGGGGCAGCCAATAGCACCTCGCCCAGGTTATTAATGCATTAAACGGTTACATTAGTTTCATCCCATCAACTTTCCAAGCTGCATCATTCACGGTTGCCTCAGCCGGAGATCTGCAATCTGCTCAGCAGGGTCTTGCAGCGGCTTGGGGTCTTGGGGTCTTGGTGTCTTGGCGGTACAAAGGTGGCACGTGATGAGATGCCACCAGGTAACGAGAATAAAAGAGAAAGAGTCAATTAATTAAACTATCTATGACTATAGGATATTAGCTAATATATATCTCTTCTAGGTACAGTTACGGTGGATCCTTCTTCTCTTCCCGTCAACAGCTCGGTTGCCAAATGTTTGTTCGTAGGGCGCTTGGTGGGTTCGTGGGATATATCTGAAGATGTGCCGCTCTATAGTTTTATCTATCTAACCGGGCCACGTGGCGTGTAAGTTGTCTCTTGGCGCAAAGTATAGCATAGACTTGATACTAATATAGCGACTCGCGCATACGCGCAGCTAAGCGAATTGACCCTGGGCTGAATTTCATGCGAGACCAGATGATTTCGTGTGGTACGTTTTACGTATAATGGTGCGCCTCAGAGAATCAGAGGTAGACATATAAAAGTTTCCATGCCAAGTCGTATGTTTCCACGCTTCAGCCCAGTGAATATGCGCATCTTAATCTTCTTGTCGGTGCGTAGTACATACCCCATGAACAGGCAGACATATACGCATCCTGGTGTTTTCTTTCGAGGACCATTCCAAAGTTCTTCCATGGTGTCCGTTAGCTGTGAAGCTAAGAAACATTTGCTCAAGTCTGCCTGACCAAACTGGTGGCCAGAAGTAATGGAATCCGCCAAGCCGTTCGTTGCCCTAACAGACAAAATCTGGCCCCATACATATTGCGTAATGCATTAGACAGCCCCCCACGCCGTACACGGATAGCCGCTTGGCAGCAAGCCACAACAGAAGTTGTTTCTCCGTGGTGACAATGCAAAGTACCTAAATTTTATATAAGCCTCGTGCTGTCTTGGCTGAAGCTGTTTCTCCATGGTAACAATACAAGGTACTCAAATTTTATATAAGCCTCGTGTTGTCTTGGCTAAAGCTGTTTCTCCGTGGTGATAATGCAAAGTACCTAAATTTTATATAAGCCTCGTGTTGTCTTGGCTTCTTTGTTTCTGTTCTAAGACCTGTATCGAAGGCCTCAAGAATCAAGTCTCTTACCACCACCTACGCACAGCATACTTCAAGACAATGTTTTTCATATTCCTCCTCTTCGTTGGCGCCCTCTGCCGGGACACAAGCCCTTTGAAGAGACAGGTCAAAGCGCTTCGACCCGACTTGGTCGATCATTACACATCCCTCGTTAAGCCTCTTGTTCCGCTTAAATACTGGGCAGCACAACCAAGCAATTACGTGCCGCTTGTTAATATCGACGCCAAACCTCTATGCGGATGCCGTGTCGACATGTTTCAGTTGCACGACATATTCATCTCTGATTTGGCTACAGACGATTTCGTCGTGGACTTCGAACTCTTTCCAGACTCCTCTCCGCTCACCGGTGACATTTGGACCACAAATTCTACAGCAACAACCGACACTAGCACTTTTGAATGGGAGAAGAACGGCGAAGTATCAGTGGAATATTCATGGCAAGTCCAGGGTGTGGGCCCAAAGGTGGGCTTTAAGGCTGGCTATAAGGTCGGGGAAGACAATACGGAGTCAAAAACAACCACGTTTACGGAGCAGAAACGATTTACATGCCCACAAGGTCACTTATGTCAAATCCAGACTTGGACCTTCACAGCCTCAGTTCCTGGAAATTATTGCAAGGTACCAGTTGTTGACTTCAAATGTCTTCCGAAATGTTTGAAATGGAGACATGGCGACACGGATTTGTATCACGAGCTGAACCCGACATCGAAGGTAGCTCTCTCTAGCCTGGCTGGCAAGTCCCCCACATGGGATGCTTTTGGGCAGGAGTATTTTGAGCTACGTGATAAGAATAGCAACACCGTCACCAAGGCAGAACCCGGAGGACCGAAGGTTCTTGGTATTGAGTTTCCGCCAGACTCCGTCAATACCATATACAAGCACGCCAGGCCGCACACTCCCTCCTTCCCCATTATGAATCACAAGAACGAGCTGTACACAATGCAGCTGATGATCGATCTTTCCGGGAAAAATTACCCGAGCAAGAAGCGGGCTTCTGAGGTTGTTGGACTAAAGACTGAAGACCTGGAGGCCCTGAAAACTGAGGATATGGAGCTGGAGATATACGTCCTGGGCACCAACATCCCTGGCCTAGAGGTCGACAACCTTCTGGTTTAGACTGCCACAAGCGTGGTTGACCGATCGATTGGGATTAACCCATTGACGATCGAGTTAATTAGGCGGGAGGCTGACTAGCACACGCTGCGCTGGGAGCTTTTTGCTCCCGCCTCTCCCGGGGAGCAGTGATGTATTCGGTATTGAATAACCCCTGTCAATATTCTTAATACGTATTAAGAATATTGATTTTCTTAATATTGACTCCTCAATATAGGGGTTCTTAATATTGAGGATTGAGGATTTTGAGGATATTGAGGATTTTAAGGATTTTAAGGACTAAGTATAGGGTACTTTTCATCTAAGCTCGTGTTGTTGCTTATACTACTGTGACCACTTATAAGGGAATTATGTGACGCCGTGTTCAATGAATGTCTTATAATGGAGTTGTTGTAAAATTACTCCGTCGAAATCTTGCTTAATAATCCCACCCTTGCCTCCTTGTGAATAATTACTTTTATTGAAGTAGCTTCGACGCTAGCCATAGAGGTAGGTAGTCTAGACTCTCTTAAATTACTATCTACTATAGGAGATAGTATATTACTTAAGCTACTCTATAAACATATAGACATAGACGTAAGTAATATCTTTTCTAGTAGCTATAATTATACCTATACTATACTTATCTTAATCCTTTAGGTCTAGGTTAAAGAAGCTAATATTATTCTTCCTTAGCCTATTTATAGTTATATAGTTATTATCTTTAAAATATTAAGATTAATAGGACTAATATCTATAGGAGTATAGTAAGTCTAGCTACTATTAACTTTATTATATAATAGCTACCTAGATAATCTATATTATTAATTAGATAGCTTTAGGTAAGAGGCCTATAGGGGCTATTTAGGATGCTATACTTACTAGGGGCTCTGTCTATATCACTAGGAGCTTCGTCTATATTACTAGGGGCGCTGTCTATGTAATAAGGGGAACTATTAGTACTATAGAAGATATAACTAGGTTTAGTATAACTATAGTTAGGTTTAGTATAACTATAGTTAGGTTTAGTATAACTAGGTTTAATATAACTAGGTTTTACTATAGCTAGATTTAATATACATTAGTTTAATATAACTAGGTTCAATATAATTATAACTAAGTTTAATATAATTATAATTAGGTTTAATATAACTAGGTTTAATATAACTATAACTAGGTTTAATATAATAGTAAGGTCTATAGGAAATAAGCTAATAGGGTAGCCTTTAGAGGATAGTAATATTAATATTAAGCCTAGACTTATAAGTATTAGGGGTAAGAGTAGACCTATAAGCTATTAAGTAATGTGATGTTCGGGGAGAACTGCAAAAAGCCCACAGCGTCAGCTACCACAGAGACAAGGTCGTCAGGTCGTCCGCAACACTAATTAAAGATATCGTCCCTCTGAGGGTGGGTATGTGCATAGGATATAATCGTCGACTTCTAATCAGGACCTCTATATATTAAAAAACTATATTATCGAAAGGGAATATATTATAATGTCGTTGCTTAAACGTATAGAATACCGAGTTGTCGTAGGTTATAATATTATTAGAAACTAAGAGTAACTAGTAAAAGGCTCTAGATTATAAGGTAAATTTTAGAAATAAAATAAAAAAGGCGAAAAAGAACTATCAATTAAAAACTATAGGGGATGCTGGTCCTTTTATCTACTGTACGATGCCCGAGCGCACCGCAAAGGTCGGTTCCGACCGACACAGTAAGTAAGCTAGGGAATAGGTCTATTCTTTCTCTAAGTTATACTTTTAGTTATAGCTATATCATTCCTACTCCTTCCTACTATTACTATAGGGGCTTATTAGTAAGTAATATAGGCTTATTAGTAGGTAATATAGCTCCTTCCTATTATATACTAGCCCCTACTATCTCTTTAGAGGTTAATATATTAGCTTCTATTTTAGCTATTACTAGCTCTAGTAAGGGGTATTAGAGTATTTTATAAGGGGGATTAGAGTATCTTATAAGAGGGATTTCCTCTAATATAAATATATATAGTAATATAAGTCCTCTAAGACTTTAGTAGATAAATATAATCAAGTAGTAGCTTATCAATGTTAGGCTCTATATATTATTATATATATTAGATATAGGCTAGTTATACTAGTAGGAATTTAAGCTTTACTAAGTTAGTAGGTAAGAAACTACTAGATCTATAATATAACTAGAAGGTATTTAGCTAGTAGGTTTTATATAGAATCTATAGCTACCTCTATCTTTTATTATCCTATATTTATATAGGACTACGTAATAAGATAAAGCTATAGAAAAAAAAAAATTTCTTCTAGTGTTAAATGGCTTAACTAGCTAGTTACTCTATGGCTAGAGGTTAAGATGATCTTTTAATATAAAATTGCTACTAAGTTATAGAGTGGACTAAATGATGATGATGTATTCACTAGAGTAGGTGTGGCTAGCTAGGGCTACTATATGTGTGCCACGCACGTGACAGTCTTCGCATACCGGCATCAATCGATAGTTCGTCGACTATTCACTGCAAGTCAATGAGTGGGACAATAGCACATTACACTAGCGAAAGAACGTTGGGATTCATCACCCTGACTTCTAAACTCCGTTTGGTTATCCCTAGGCAATCCTCTTAATCTCGAAGCACTCCTTCGCTGTGACTCCACAGATCACAAGATCCGATGCATCACTTGGAAGTTTCTCATTGGGGAGGTACATTTATGATAGAAACACGTTAGACGAAGCAAATTTAAGAAAATCAAATACTCATTATCCCCGATGTGCTATACGTGGCTACTCCCCGATTGTCTTGCTGGTCGCTGTCCTCTTAGGCATTCTAAATCGGAGATAATCCTGTTCGACTTGCTTCCAAGACCACTGAGAAGTCTTCTCGCTCTGCGCACCTCTTCGCTCCCCCTCCTCCTGCTGTCTCGAACCGCGAGAGAGGCCCAGCGGCTGCTTGACACGGGTGTCTGCGGCTGTTTTGTATTGGGGCTTCCGGCTCTCGCGAATACCGTCAAGCAAGCGCTCGAACCAGCCAACAAGAGAATCCCATTTGTAGCCATACAAAAATGCAATGGCCAGCACACCCAGAGTGACTGGAATTGCGATGGACCAGAAAAGCGGCTGGTTTCTCTTTGTTTCCCTGATATCCGCGACATTCATGCCGAAGAAGCTTGAGACGAACGATCTGAAGCACACGGAATAGGTATCGTCAGCAACTCACGTACTTTGCTGAACAAAGAATACTCACAACGGCAAAAAGAACAATGTGACAATCGTAAACACTCGGACGGGCTTGCCGTGTCCCTCCTCGAGGATCTCGATGCTCTGCTTGACCTGCTCTCTTAGCCTCTGCGACCGTCCCAGGAGGGCCCGCACCTCGAAGTCGCGCTGACTTAAAGCGGCCATCAGCTTTTCGATGTGCTGGCTCTCCAGCGGGTATAGGTTCTCGCGCGCAGAGTGTATCGTCTCGGACAGCCTTGGCGCCGTAAGTTCGCGGTAGTTGCCGAGAAGCTTCTGCTGGGAGTCAATCACGTTGCGGAGAGCGTCGAGCTCCTCCTGCAGGGTTTGGATATCGAGGAAAACCCGGCGGCGGGGCTTGCGGTTGGCTTCGAACTGTAGCTTGGCCGTGTACTTTTGGTACAGCTCGAGGAGCGCCTCCGGGTGTGACTCGGCGTTAATCCCTTGGTGCTGGAGGTGGCCGACGAGGAAGGCGACGAGGAACTCGATGCCGTTGTAGTCGAGGCTGATTTTGGCCCCCATCGTGGTCCTGGTACTGAAGAGTATGAGGTTGGTGCGGGCATGGTCGAGGGACCGGTGTGCCCGCGCGAGGCACTCGGCGCCGCAGCCGATCATGTCCTCGATCTTGGCGAGAAATTCCGCCGACGGTGTTCGACGAGCCGAGCCCGCAGAGGCGGCCCCGGCTCCCTCGTTGTTGGGATCGTGATCATCAAACATTCACTGGTTCGCGAGGGAGAGGTGCTTCGCCTTGATGATATGGGCCATGACTATGTCTTCGAAGGCGTCAACGAGGTCTTTCGTTAGAGAAGGCGTAGCACTGCTACTACTCGGCATCGAGGCGGATGCACTACTGGCACCCTCTACGCTCGCGACGGCGAGCTGCAGATCAGGGGCCCGGTGGCAAAGGCCGCGCAACTCGCTAATAAAATCTCGCGTGAGCCGCGCGATTTCGTTGTAGCGTCTGCCGTCATGCTTCCGGTATGTTGCACGGAGCCAGACGTAGCAGGGGTCGTCGAAGACATGTTTGTATCGGGTCTCGCCAGGGCAGTTCGTATGGAGCTGATGAATGTGAGACAGAGCCTCATAGGCTGAATTGTAAGTGCGGGATTTGGTGCAGTCGGCGCATTCGCTAAAGGCGATGGGCGGCGGCTTGGATGATTCCCCGTTCTGGACTAAAGGGCTGGGCGTGATGTGGAACTTGCGGATGCACCACTTCTGCAGTAGTTTGGAGTCGATATCTTCGATGGCAACTTTAATGTGCTAACCAATGATTAGATGACAGCATCAGCACCCGAGGGCTGTTTCCTTGAGAGTTGAAAACTCTCCCTGAATTTCCTATCGAGCGAGCCCCAATATCTCTCCGCGAGAGGATGGATGGTCCACAGCTCGGCGGGGATGAATAGCCCAAAGATGTTTGTGGAGAGATCGGCGAGCATCTTCGGTTGCACTCTCACCGGATGTTTCACATGTTTCCGACCAGGTTCTTTGATTTTACATGCGGCTTGACGTCGTGTGTCGAATTTTGGTCCTGTCTTCGAGTCGCTGGGTACATGGCACGAAGAGCTCACTGGCGTCTGGACACTGCGGTCCTCGTCATCCTCATCTTCATCGCCATCATGAGTCAGTATAAAGGTGCCATCTGAATCAATTTCTTCGTCGATAGTCTCCGCTGTAGACACGTGATCCATCATGCCGTCCGTACATTCCAAGGCAATTTGAGAGGTGATCTCTGTAGGACCACAAACGTCCGGCGGCAGCGCAACCGATATGTGCTCATCGAAACAGTGACTCAGCAAGTCGTCCATTGGCGACGGAGCCGGCGATGGTAGCTTCATCCAGTTGTGATGTCGCTCTTGGAAATTGAGAAGCGAACACATGTATGCCTTGTCGTAAAGCTTCCCGACGACCTCGCGCGCGACCAAATTTCCATTGCCGTTTTCTAAAAGTCGATTGATGACGGTACCTTTCATGGAGTCGTCCTTTGCATCGCAGAGAGAGGTTTTCCAGGTGAAGAACGGCAGCTTGGTGATAGTTGCCTTGTTAGATGGCACCTTCGATTGTGCTCGGGCCTTGCCCTTATGCGGGCGAGATGCTTCGTCGTCGGGCTTTTCGACGCGAACCTCTTTGCCACTTCGGTATTCTTCAGGCTTTTTTAAAGACTCTGGATCAACGCGAGAGGAATCCGATACCCACACTGCCTTAAGCTGTACCCTGCCATCCTTCTCACCAGCCTGTCCCTCGTTCTGAGCCGCCACCCTATGGTTCTCATCGACCAAAGAGCACGCAGTAATCTGAAAGTCCGCGGAGTCTCCCGACAGACTGGAATTGTCGTCCTTGTGCGTGTCGTCCTTGTGCTCCAACTCGTTAGCAAATGAGATCCGACAGACTACTGGCAGGGGAATATTCTTCACACCTTGTCGGTCGCATCCCGTCCAGCACCCCGACGCATTAGGCCTTGGATCGTACAGCCGAGGAGTTTGTAGCGAAAGATCATTGAGAATTCTTTTCTCTTCCTTGAACCTTATGATGCGATTGCCTTCCGTTGTTCGCAGATGTGCGTCGGAAGTGGAAAGATTTCCCGCTCCGAGAAGGACATCCGTCATCCGCCGACGGTTCGCGATTCTTGAATCAACCGCGGGCGGATGATAGTCGAACTCCGCGCTGAACGAGTTGCTGATCTCTGCTTTCTTGGAGCTGTGATTCTGTACAGGTTGAGGCGCGTCCTCCGGCTTCGACTTGGAGTCATCGGTAGTGGTTGCCAGCCGGAATATCACTTTCGATTTCGTCACCTTCTTGTTCGTGGTATGCACGTTTGCGTGGCCTTCTATATTTCCCGGCGGAGCTTGTGGTCTTCCAAAAGACTTGCTGGCTGCTCGCTGTTAGTAGATTTCTTTTGATGTGGATATGCCTGCTTCACCTGAACGGGCTCGATTGGGCTGCATCTCGTTGTCTGATGTCGGCGGCGCAGTTTCGTACGCGCGAGAAGAAATAAGCACGACTGGGTTGGCTGCGGTGGCCGACCTTGGAGTGAACGTATTCGCTGTGGCGGCCGACATTGGTGTAAATGGATTGGCATGGTAGGATCTCAGAGGAGAGAAGGGGTTCGCAGCAGAGGCGCTGTAGAGTTCGGGCTGTCTGTGGAGATCGGCAGGGAAATTGTGAGGTGGATAAGAGGGCATAATTTGATGCGACGACGCAGACTGGACCACATTGGGGAAGTAGTTGCTATAAGACTGCCTATATGGAACTATTCCATATTGCGAAGGAATGGCTTGAGTCGCGGCCTGAGCCCGCTCAAACTCGTCTGCTTCTTTCCAGCCCTTGGTTCGGATGAGCAATATCACTTCTTCGGCAGCCTCAGACATCAGCGAGATCCAGGCTTCGCTATCCAGCGGCCGCCTGTTCTCGCCCAGCAGATCAAATTGGTCGAGTGAGTATTTTCTCCTCACTAGCAGGGCGAGCTGAGCCGTCAGTGTCTGGAATGAGGGGTCAGCGGCAGGTGCGCGTCACTAGGTGGGCGGAGGCTGGCACATACCAAGAGACTGCAGTTACGCGGGATGACGAACTTGATCTCCCCCTCGTCCAGATCTGTCACTCGGACGAGGCAGGAGTCTCCACGGGCACTGTAACGCCGTCGATCGATTGTGCTACCGCCATGTTGAACCTCAGTGAGAGCACAGTCTGCTAGGGTCACCAGAATGCCTTGGGAGCAAGTCATTAGTATAGTCACACAATCCAGAGATCAATAGTAGGCAGCGGGACTACTTACTGGGCCCAATCAGCAGACACCAGACTTGCGGCACGTGAACCACCTTCCTCGCAAGGGAGCAATTAATCTTATTCACAACCTGCTTGCCCTCCGGCTCGTCGCCCATGACGTAGCCATAGAGAAACTGGAGCAGCGTCGAGGACTCGAAGCCTTCCTGTCCGGCGACGTGCCGCGTCTTCTCCTTGAGCAGTAGATACGGGACAGACAAGAAAATCACAGGGTCTGTCTCTTTCTTGGCGTCTTCCGCGTAGATGCCGGTGTAGCGCAGCATGGCGCCGGCCTCGATTGTCTTTCCGCAGTCAACCCGATGCTGGAGACTCTGACAGCCATCTTCAAGCAAGGACAAAGCCACCTGCTTTAGGTCGTAAGACAGAATGTCCGGCGGGCAATGCGAGATGAGCCGCTGGATCGTGTTAGTATTCTTGGGCTTCGGAGAATTGTCGCTAAAATAGACGTACGACGAGGTAACCCAGCGAGAGTGCTTGTCGCTTGGCATGGCTGCAATCAATCAATTCATTAGTTTTGGTCTGGACCTGATCCGATGATGGATCCAACTCACAGCCATCTCATCTGAATCACTGATGTCTCCTTCTTCGCCTCTGTTACAGCCTCAGGCATGGAAACAAGAGTAACGTTGCTCCGACCACTACCATCTGCAAAGTGTTCCAATGCTTGGATCGCCAGCAACTCGGTCGTCGCGCTATCTTCCTCGCATATCGTGTGGGGCTGCAGCCAGGCCGTTGCCGTCGGCTCCGTCGCCGCCAAAGTCGGCTTCTCCAGCCCGTGTGGCGCGACCGTAACCTCGATCGTGCGCACTATGCGAGAGGCCGTCTGAGCAATCAACGGGCCGAACGCCAGCCTCTGCGGCGCCTGGATATCAAGCCCCGTGCAGGTGGGCGCTTGGGGGATGGCAGCAGCCGGTTCGGCAGTGGCCTCGCCGTCGAGCTGGTAGTCTGGAGTCCTTCCGCCCTAGGCCCTGGCGGCGGTGGTGGGGTCATCGGTGGAGGAGGAGGGGGTGCTGCGGTGGGAAACTCTGCCGGAGGCGGAGGTGGGATATTGAAGTGGGAGCTGGCAGGCGCGAAAGGATTCTTCCCCGCCTCGTAGGGCGTCGTGTCGTATTCGCCGATGGCTGGACCGCCGTAGTATCCCCTCGGATAGCCGTAGTATCCCCTCGATCGTCATAGTATCCCCCCGACTCGTCATAGTATCCCCTCGGATCGCCACCATAGTACGTCCCTCGACTTGGATATGCCCCAGTATTGAAGTAGTCCCCAAAAGCAGACAGATTCCCAGGATATTGACCGTTGTGCCTGAGAGGAGGTCCGTACCCAGACGCAGTCGATTGTGGGTAACTCGGACGCGGTCCGTACCACGGAGCAGACCGGTGAGGATGCCCAAAAGATTGCCCATGCCCCGGATTGTACCGCGAAGGTTGGCTGTATCCGGTAGTCTGCCTAACACCGGGAGCGTAATATCCGTCCGCATCCTCGCTCGGAAGTGCCGATTCTTGCGTGAATCGATCGCGAAGAGGAGCAGACGGATTCACCTGAGGATACGCCTGCACACCACGCCCATAGGACTTCCGATAGCCATGTGGAAAACGGGAGGCGTTGTGGCCTTGTGGACCGTTGTAAGGAGGGTCATCGTCCGACAGAACGGAGTATGGGGGTCCCGGCACACTCGAGAATCGGCGCTGGGGTCGCGGGGACGAGGAATGGTGGCGCACTGGTGGAGGCCTAGTTTGCTGGCGCTGCCTGTTGATGCGAATAGATGCGGAGTCGTCAGGACCGATAGCGTCGCCGGAATCGTCGGCCCAATCGTCTTCCTCCTCATCATCCCAATAGTCGGCTGGTTCAAAACGGGGACTGTCTCCCGAGCGCTGACAGCTACCGGATTCCGAGGCGACGTAGGCCTGGTACTTTCGAGATTTGGCAACGGGAGGAGTTGATGGAGAGGAAAGTGGTGGGGGCGGGACCTCCCCGGCCCGAGTCCGCGCGCTGGGACCAGTCATCGGATGGTCCCATTGTTTCTGGCAGCTGCCACTCTGTTGCACCACCTCAGGTGCGAAACAGCTCTCACGTCAGATGTGCGAAACCAGTGCTATAGATTGCGAATTTTTCTCGTATATCTGCTGCTTGTTCTCGAGGACTTGTTACTCGGCTCGGCGGGCGGCAATTCGCTTCCTATGTTGTTCCGTCTGCCAGCTTCAAGACGGTCCCTTGGGCGTAATGGCGATTTCAGGTGTTCTGGAGAGCGTCAATTACCAAGTGGCATTGCGCGGATAACGTATCAGATGCGGGGTTCAGCTTTGGATGACGAACTCTTCCAAAGTATGTTCATCTTCAATCAGCTTGCGTTGATTTTGCTGATGCCATCAAGGTGACAAAACAGACCGCCGGTAGCCTTCTACGCACAATGGTGTTTAAGGCAAATCTTTTTACCGTTATCACTGAAAAGAATTAGTCGATGAATATAGTAAACTACTTTAGTCTAGCCTCTACACTAAATAAGTTCTTAAAGTACTGATAGCTATCATCAGTGGTGAAATTCTATCGCTTAGAAAGGTGAACATTCTTAGCTATGCGGAGTACCGGCAATCTGCTTCGGCTGATGTGGGGCCGTTTGCCAAGTACTCAGCTTGTCAGCCTCTGTCTCACCAGAGTACGAGTGTGACAACTGCCACGCGAATTTTTTCCTGTGCGAGGACGAGCTTTTGCGACCATGGCATTGAGGAGCACGTCTACTGCGACCCCCAGCCAAGCACTGGGCTGCTGTCGGGAACCCGGCCTAGCACAGGCACAGCAGCGCTGCAGCGGATCAAAGAGACAGCGAGAGAGCGAAAGCAACGGGATCACACGGTCAGGGCACGAGCTGAAGTCAGAACCTGATGAATGTGTGAATGTGATCATGTAGAAAGAGAAAGAGAGGCTATCTAGGGAAAGGTGGTGGCGTTGATGAGGGGTCCATGGCTGCTGAGTCAGCGAGCCAAGGCGTGCCTGCCAACAAGCGCCTAGACCAAGACAACTCACTTTTTAGGAAAGAGGGGAAGGACTGAAAAGTGTAACTCATCTAACTCTTTACGGATATCTCACAAGGACAGAATACCCCGAAGTCAAGAACGATTTCCTAACTTAATCTAAAATCAGTGTCGTTCGGTTGATGAAGCGATAAGTATAGATCCTAGAGCTTGAAATAAGGCGAGAAGTAATAGAATAGGTAAAGGCGGTAGCAGAACACACTCCTTGTAGACCTAGGTCAATGTATCTACTTCTCGGTGAGCATGACGGCGAGATCAGGGTCACGGAAGCAGTGGTTAATAGAGCCTTAGGGACTAAGGAGAGCGGGAGGAATTGATGAGCCTCCTTCTGAAGATGCGAGGGAGGGTGAGATCAAGATCACAGAAAGATTCCAGAATGTGGCAGCCGAAAATGCGAGGAGCGGGGAGGAAGTGATGAATTTCTTAATAGAGAAGCGAGGAGATGAGATCGAGGTCACGTAAGAGGTGGCGAAGCCAACAGGTGGTGGGCCATCTTCTGAAGAAACGGTGAAGAGGATGTCAATATAACCGAATTTGTCCTCAGTGACGCAATCGAGAGCCTAATAGCGACTATTCAGGCCATACTGAGCCGCTATAGCTTTCTTTATGCTCGCTGCGGTTCTAAAGGGTTGCTGTGGCTCGGGTTGCCGTGGTATGAGTTGCCTTAGTATGAGTTGCCGTAGTATGAGTTGCCGTAGTATGAGTTGCCGTGGTATTGGGGCTCGGTGGCATCAAGGTCCTGTTTCCGCTCGACTCAGCGACACAAGAATGACTGCATAGATTCGCTGTAAGTGCCTTCCCTTCTTGGCTCATGAACAACAGTGTAGCAGCGCGGACTCTTCAGACAACAACTTGTTCCGCTTTCTGACAAGTCGGCGAAGAGAGCCCACTGTCACTCGGTTTTCATTGGTAAAACAGCAACACTGGAAGCAGCTGAATCTCGATACACTTTCCAGCTGATTAGTCAACAACAAAGCACGTCGAACATCTGTTGGGCCACGCTGCAGGTTCGCTTCGTATTGGCTTCAACTGCCACATGCTAAAAGCAACTGTTGTAGCTGGATAGCCTAACGAGGATCAAGCGTCGCAGCACGTACGTCATGGCACGGGCTAGACTAGGAACCATCATTTCGCCAAGAAGGTGCCAGATTGCTCTTCGCTGACGGCGCCAGCCGCATCATCCATCTCTGCGACAAATCAGAGTCTCTGCGGGCTGCTGGTCAACACCATCACATGCCAAAGGAAAGAACGCATTGGCAACTCTCGTTCTGGGACCACTCTCGCCTCTCGCGCCCCCTCATTTTATTACTCTCTCCTTACTCCGCGCATCCCGCTCTCATGCTTCAAAATGCTGGGGCAATCTCCACCTTGGTCTGCGTTGCTGTCCTTTTACTCGCGGAGCGGCCGCCAGAATGTGAAAAAGTCTAAAAGTCAAAGCGAACAATCACATGCGTGCCCCATCAGGGCTACCCCATCTGATACATGGACTAGGGCGTCATTGTTTGCCACTGGCGAACAAAGTTAAGCAATTTTTTAGCACTGAGGGTTACTGTTTAGCGGCTGACTCGGCGTCCCCATGCCCAGACAGTTTCTTTCACCTAACCCCTTCCCCGCATCTGTGTTATTGCTTTTCGCATAGTTTCCCCGGCTCTCCGTCCCAAGACGGCAATATGCGCAGGTTCGGAGTGCGGGGTGCAAGACACTTGCCCTCGGCTTTGTAAAAGTATTAGGTTGGGGGCCTCTTTATAACACAGGGACTTGCGCCATTCCACACTGTTCCTTTAACTTAACCAACTCTCTTTACAATCATTCTTATGTTTGGCCGAGAAAGAAGCAACTTCTATTATACAACCTACTAGAAACAGTTGCAGACAACTCGCCAACATGGGGTTCGCGCAAGAGCACAACCCCCATAACATGACTGCCGACTGGCAGTCCAAGGACCCTTCAACATGGAACATTTATCAAAAGTTTATCGACGCCATTGACATTACGCCCATTATCCCGGGCAAGCCGCCGCCCGTGTTTTCCAAGACGGACAAGATGCCCTTCATGGCCCAGTGGTCGCAGCACCTCTTCATCATCGTCTACGCCGCCATTCCCTTGCTGCTGCACCAGGCCTACGTATCCTTGACCGGCCAGCCGCTCAGCAAGGCCGCCGTCATCTTCCTATACAACCTCGCCTACGTCCTGGTCGCCGTCCGCGAAGTGCGCATGCTGCGCAGGCTCACCTACAAGTTTGGCTGTCTCGACGGCGACGTCGCCGACCGCGATGGCATTCCCAACTCGGGCAGCGGCAAGATCATTGGTGAGATGCACAAGACGGCCGGCTTCCGAATCATCATGGCCACCTGGATCGCCTACGAGCCGGGCCTGACCCCGCTTGCCTTCTTCAGCAAGCCTGACATCTGGGCGCCGCTCGTTCTGAAGCTCGCCCTCTACGGCCCCATCCTCGACTTCTTCTTCTACACCTACCACCGTGCCTGCCACGAGGTGCCTTGGCTGTGGAAGTACCACCGCACGCACCACCTCAACAAGCACCCCACGGCGCTGCACTCGGGCTTCGCCGATGACGAGCAGGAAATTATTGAGATCGTCATCGTGCCGTTCCTGACCTACGCCACCCTTTGGGCCCTCGGCCTCAAGCTCAACTTTTACGAGTGGTGGGTGTGCTTCGAGTACGTCACCTACTCCGAGATCTTTGGTCACAGCGGTCTTCGTATCTACGGCACTGTGCCGTCGCCCATTACCCCGGTGCTCTCCTACCTTGGCATGGAGCTAGTGCTCGAGGACCACGACCTCCACCACCGCAGAGGCTGGAAGAAGAGCTTCAATTACGGCAAGCAGACACGCGTCTGGGACCGCATCTTTGGCACCTGCACTGACCGCATCGAGGCCAAGCCTGACAACGTCGACTTCGCCAAGAAGGCTCACATGCCCCTCTTTTAGGTGCTCTGACGTAGAGGGATAAATTCCAAAAGAATAATGAGATTAGACGTCTGATTTAGCGATACCATGATACACTTAGATTACTTAGATATAGAATCTTATCAAGTTACACTCATTCGCCTGAAATCGTGATAGCTACAGTGAGGCAAGAGTCTATTCAGTTATGTTGAAAGTGGCTTGCTATTATGTATCAAAGTTGCACCATGATCCTCTCCGTTTTGGCGAGTGGCCGTTAGACGAACAATGGAACTGACCGCCTTGACAGCATGCCAACATATACCAAGGAGTATAGCCATTCAAAGCAGAGCAACAGCGGCCACAACAGCGGCCAGGGCGCCGCAGGCGATGCTGCCGGCACCGCCGGTGACGGGCACAGAGGTAGGGTTGCCCGGCTGGCTGCCCGGCTGGCTGCTGGCAGCACCAGGGTTCATGGCGCCGGTGCTCTGAGCAGCACCCGTCTTGACAACTGTAAGAGACGGCGAGTCGCAGCTGGTGGTGGGAAGGGGCGAGCGGGTGACCACGTCGTTGGTCGAGGAGGGTGTCTTGCAGTCAGGGCACGTCACGGTCGTGGTAGCATCAGCTGCGACGGCAATGGCTACAACTGTGTCAGCAAAGGAATGAGAGAAACATAGATAGAGTCCAATTACAAGCCAGGGAGGCAACAATGGCAATGAACTTCATAATGACGGTATTGTATATGCGCTGTACAGAGTCAAAGGAGCAAAGCTGAAAGAATGACAAGCAACGATGTGAAGCTAGAGAGCGAGTGGTATGTAGGTTTTTTGAGAAAAATACAGAGGGCATGAGAAGGTAATAGTAGTTTACAGGAACAGGCTTGGCCTAGGCGAGGATCTCTTCTTTCCATCATGACCAAAGAGGTAGGTCATGACTACATTGCGTACTTGACCCCATTGTTTGACCACCTTTTTTTTTAAAAAAAAATGGCGTTCATGTTAGTCGGAATACCTTCTTACTTGGCGCACGGAGCTAGAATTTGCCGTCCGGTAGATACCCAAAATAACGTCAAGTCATCAAGCGAGCTGGGCCAGCAGGGATGACAGTTCAATGGCTCGCTTAGCACCACGTACAGACTGCATCCCGAACAGCCGTAGTCAAGAACTATTCATTTCCCCATAACAGCATATCAAATCCTCTAGTTCGTCTCGGAGGCAATCTCATTTCCACGGATGCTCGCGGTTCCGGGCTGGTTACAATGGGGCGAGCAGCCGAGCTAGCGCTTCCACCATTCTTTGCAGATCTTTTGCTGCACGACCGCCCTGCGAATGCAGCTAATGTGCCGTGTTTTGGTTCTTTGGGAGTTTCATTTCGCGCATAATGGTCCTACGCTACACATAGGTGCCTGGCTAGAATCGCCAGTCCTCCCGCACCGAAGGGCTGCCATCCCGCTGCCGCATTGAGTGTTTGGACTCTTACGTTGAAGATCCGTTTTGTCGATCAAACATGCAAGTGGGAGTTTCTGTATGAATAGAGTAGAGCCCTCGAACATTGACAGGAGTTTATCACGTTTTCATTGACAAATGAACAACCATTGCAGACACTGAGTATTTACTATTTGAGAAAGCTCAGCCCGGCGATCAGTCAAGCTAGTTGCTGTTTCGGGAAATGGGCGAGCCGGCTGGTAAGCGTTCCGACGCGCAAGGCGAGGGATGCGCCACCATCAGATAAAGAGGATCAGCCAACGTGCTGGATGCCAGCTCTACAGCTGTACACGCTTGTCCCGGCATGTTGTGCATCCGCACGCCACTCTGGATAGTACGGTAAGGTTTGTTTGGAATCAATTCAATTGTTCGTGGAAATTAGAATGACAGATCGCGTGCAGTTGTTGGCTAGTTTGCCAACTTGCCAACCTCGAAGTGAGCAAGCTTGTTGTTAGTCGCAAACCTGTGCGGCATGGACCATGATGACACTCTGGAACAAGGCAAATGCGCCACTAGTGTGCTAATGATATTTGTCTTTCATTTTGGAAGCTAGACCGGCTGCAAAACATGCCGACGCGGATCCAGTGATTTACGTAGAGTGATTAGATGAGGTTGATTGTGTCCAAAGGAATAAAAGCATGCTGCCAGCCGGCTCCTCCCCATCAGACTGCCCTCACCTAACCCCTCTATATACTCCCGACTGAATACTTTGTATACCAAAAGGAATACCCATAATGCACTTCTCTCAAGCTACCATTGCGGCCGTTGTTGCTGCTGGCTTCGTCTCTGCCGCCCCGACAATTGAGAAGCGTACCGGCATCACCGATGGTGAGAAACTCTACAAAAGTGGCAAGGCGTCGGAGACAAAAGCTAATGAAAAGTAGCCGACATTCTTCAGTATGCTCTGACTCTGGAGCATCTCGAGGACACCTTTTACCGCGATGGTCTTGCCAAGTACAGCGAGCAAGACTTCAACAGCGCCGGCTTCGACTCCAAGGTCTACAACAACATCAAGACTATTGCCAGTGACGAGGCTGCTCACGTCGACTTTTTAACCAAGGGTCTTCAGGGTAAGCACTCGATTCCATCGAGAAGCCTTGACCCCATCACTGACCATCTTAGCCGCTGGTGCCAACCCTGTCGCCGCCTGCACCTACGACTTTGGCTACAAGGACGTCAAGTCCTTCCTGGCCACCGCCTCCATTCTCGAGGGTGTCGGTGTTTCCGCCTACTTGGGGGCCGCCGCCGACATCATGTCCAAGACGTACCTGACGGCCGCCGGCTCCATCCTGACCGTCGAGTCGCGCCACTCATCTTACATTCGCGCCAGCCTCGATCAGAAGCCCTTCCCCCAGCCCTTTGACACACCCCTCTCCTACAACGAGGTCTACTCCCTCGCCTCGGGCTTCATCAAGTCCTGCCCCGAGACCAACCCGGCCCTGCCCGTCAAGGCCTTCCCCGCCGTCGCCGTCGCCGCCGACACCAAGATGCCCATCAAGGCCGGCGACGAGATTGTCCTCCAGACCCCCGGCTACCAGCTCCAGGGCGACAATAGCGATACCAAGATCTACGCTGCCTTTATTGCCGTAACTGGCCCCGTCTTTGTTGATGCTACCCCCGTGGATGGCGGCTTCAAGGTTCAGATCCCCGAGGGCTTCGCCGGCCAGACCTATGCTGTCCTGACCAGCTGCAAGGATGCTGTCAATGACGACACTATTGCTGCTGGCCCTGCCATCATTGAAATCTCTTCATAAAGAATGACGCTTGGTCTCGGAGCAGGTGTACGAGGACGCGACTGCTTTCACATGTCATATAATTTTCTAATTTTTTAATAAAATGTATAAACATCGATAAAAGAGACAGAATAATGGAATCGATTACCCTTTTGCTTGTCTTTGATTTACTGCAAACCATAATGAACTTTTCTGCACTCGATTTTTCCTGTGCGACGCTTCGTCCACTGGGTTAGTGGGTACCTGAGCTCGTGGAGGCGACAGACTGTGTGAATTGGCCTCAAAGCCGCGAAAATTATCTTTGGCGATTCATGTCCTGTGTCGTCAGCTTGAGAAAACTGAAAGAAGAAGAAAAGGACCATTTGGAGTTAAGGTAGAAAATTGATGCGCAGCGACTTACCCTTCGAGAAGCAATGATGACTAAGCGGCTAGCATCATGTGATCTGGCGCCAAATTGCTGGAGCCACCTGGAAGCTACCAAATGAGGGTCCTGCAAGGCAAGCTACAACGCGCCCAGGAACACCCAAGAAGCTTTTCAATCATCTCATTCATTACCACTCTAGCCCATCGAGTACGCCATTATAACGGTCTCATCTCATAGAACTCGCACGTATACATCATTAGGCACCATCGTTAGCGCATGTCCCAAAGCACCTAGCGCTCATCGCCAGCCCAGCTGGGCTCTAACCCAGCATCATGGCTTACGAGCCTCGCGGAGACCAGCCTGATCGAGGCGGCGGAGGTCCAGGACAGGATGGAGGTTTCATGAAAGTTAGAGGCCGGAGTACGTGCATCATTGCGCCGCGATGTCTACACGCGCGGTAGGAACAGACGATGAGCGCAAGCTAATACCTGATAGGACCCGTGACTGACTACAGCTCAACCATCATCCACTGGCAACGCAATAGAGTACCAAATTACAAGGGCTCCTACATTGGCGAGGCAGAGAGGCCCAGCGCAAGCTATATTATTGATGTTTGCAAATTGTTTCCAACATGTTGCTGACGCATCGCTAACTGCTGGCCAGATGCTGCCACCTGTCGCAAGGCCGACCAATCCTGCAGACACCATCCCGGCCAAGCATTTACACTCGTCACTGAATAAGATAAAGCACCCCGTAAATGTGGTGCGATGGACTCCCGAAGGTCGTCGTCTTCTTACAGCCTCCACAAGTGGTGAATTCACACTATGGAACGGTACCGGATTCAATTTCGAGACGATTATGCAGGCGCACGACTCGGCTATTCGCGCGCTAGAGTACTCCCACAGCGACGACTGGCTTGTCTCTGGTGACCACGACGGCCTCATCAAGTACTGGCAGCCTAATTTCAACAACGTGCAGAGCATCAATGCGCACTCAGACCCGATTCGCGACCTGGCTTTCAGCCCCAACGACGCCAGGTTTGTCACGGCTTCCGATGACTCTACGTTGAAGGTTTTCGACTTTGCTCTGGGATCGATGGAGACGAAACTGGAAGGGCATGGCTGGGACGCTAAATCAGTGGACTGGCATCCGACCAAGGGTCTTTTGGTCTCGGGGTCCAAGGACCATCTGGTCAAGCTGTGGGACCCGAGAACTGGTCGCTGCCTGACCACTCTCCACGGTCATAAAAGCACAATCACAAAGGTCCTTTTCGAACGAGTAAGGGGAAGCTGCCTAGCCACTTCTGCACGAGACCAGACGGCGCGCGTCTTTGACCTGCGCATGATGCGAGACATTTGCCTTATCAAGGGCCACGAAAAGGACATCTCCACTGTCGCATGGCATCCTATTCATGCCAACTTGCTATCAACTGGCGGCATGGATGGCTCACTATTCCACTATCTCCTCGACTCGCCCAACACGCCTGCAGGCCAGCAGCTCACAGTGGCGCCGTACGACAGCCCAGACCCGACGACAACTCCAGCACAGTCCATCTGGCCAACACATAAAATCTCTTTTGCGCATGACTACGCCATCTGGTCGCTTGACTGGCATCCGCTGGGCCATATTCTAGCATCAGGCTCCAACGATAGAATTACGCGTTTCTGGACACGCGCTCGTCCGGGCGATGCCGACGTCTTTCAGGACCGGTACCACATTGGCGAGGCGGCGGCTGAGGCGCAAGGAACCTGGGACCGCCGTGGTAACCGTCGGCAGAGGCAGGAAGAGGAGCAGCAAGAAATTGAGGATGAAATGGATGCTCTCGTCGATCAGGATGCGCAGAAATCTGCTGCTAGCGCTGGCGCGTCATCTTTGCCCGGCATCCCTGGTCTTCCGCTAGGCGGCGGTAGTATCGTGCCCGGAATAGGATCGGCCGTGCCGCCGCCACCTTTCATCCCGGGTGTTGGAGGCGCGGCCAACGGCCATATCCTCCCGCCCGGTCAGTTCCCACCGCCTCCATTCCCCATACCAGGCATGAACGGTGCCCCGCCCCCGCCTCTGCCGGGCATCGATCCCAACAACCCACCGAACCCGATGCAGCTACTGGAGATGATGAAGAAGGCTGGCGTACCGCTTCCCCCGCCAGGCCAGCTGCCGCCGGGGCTCATTCCGCCTCCTGGTGCTGGGGGCATGCCAATTATACCGCCGCCCTTGCCCATGGGCACGGATGGTAAAAACGGCGACGGCGGCCGTCGGAGGGCGCCTCTACCTAGTCAAGCAGACAGTCTGCGGGAAGAGCAGCGACAGGGTAACTACAAGCGCGTACGGTAAAATTAGATTAGCGTGAGAAAGCTTCAAAAAGAGCGTCAGGAGGATGTGTCCATTTACGGCGTAATGGGTGTAGGATTTATCATCAGCGGTGGCGGGGGAAGGGCGTGTATAATATACAGAGGCCATAGGCACTTTGAACTATAAAGCGGTACTCGATCTCACAAGTGGATACAGCACGATTGACTGTCTATGCATACAAATCTGTTGAGTGCCACTGCTTATTTCCATCTTTGCAAGAGTCCCAGTACTTACCCCCCAAGTAGCGTCACCAAGCGCGCAATATGAAGCTTACACTCATCACGGCGCTGGCGACCGTCGTACCGTTCTGCGTCGCCGCCCAGACGCCGAGCTATCAGCATCTGCCCTCTCTCCGGGAGCAAGCCGCCCTCCAGGTGAAATGGTACGCGGAACGCAGAGAAGCAATCCCCGCACTTCTCAAGAAGCACGGCGTAGACGCCTGGCTGGTAACGGCCCCCCCCCCCGCGGCGCTTCCCCCCTCCTCTCTCGCCAAACTCACATTACACCTCTAGATTAGCCAGCGCGAGTACGCCGAAGACACCGTCTTCTGGTCGCTCACGCCAAACTCCTTCTCCGCCCGTCGCCGCACCACTATGCTCTTCTTTGCGCCGTCGTCCGCCTCGGACGACCCCTCCCTGCCCACCTCGTACACCTTCATCGACAACACGCCGCAGCTATGGGATGACGTGCGCGGGGTGCTCGCACGGCACGACCCAGCGCGCATCGCCGTCAACGCGCACCCAGAGATTGCGTTTGCGTCGGGCCTGCACGCGGGGGAACTGGCGGCGGCGCGGCGCGGGCTGGGCGACGCGTGGGCGGACCGGTTCGTGCTGGACGCGGCGCCGATGCTGGCCGTCGAGTATGTCGGCACGCAGATTGCGGCACGGCTGCCGTGGTACCGCCGCATGCAGGAGACGGCGTGGGCGATTATAGCAGAAGGATTTAGCGAGCGCGTGGTGACGCCGCAAAGGACGACGCCACGGGACGTGGAGTGGTGGATGCGAGAGCAGATTCAGAGCCTCAACTACACGACGTGGTTCCATCCGAGCGTGACCATTGTCAAGCCGAATACGCCTTGGGGAATGGCGGGTAATGAGAAAATGGCAGTGGCGACAGCAGCGGCGGCGGCAGATGAGTCGATACAATATGGCGACTTGCTGCACGTCGACTTTGGCGTCTCGGCGCTCGGCATGAACACGGACACGCAGCATCTTGCGTACGTGCTCTACCCGGGCCAGACGTCGCACGACGACGTGCCGCAGGGCTTCCGCGACGGCCTGCGCAAGGGCAACCGCCTGCAAGACATGACGCGGGAGCACATGCGGCCCGGCCGCACCGGCAACGAGATCCTGGCCGCCATCCGCCGCCAGATGAAGCACGAGGGCCTCGAGGGCAAGATTTACTGCCACGCGGTTGGCGACTGGGGCCACTCTGCCGGTACACTCATTGGTGCGTCTTCTTTTATTTCGTTTTTTTTCCAAACCTTGAGCAACTTGTGCTGCTCGAATCATTCGCCTTCTTACTCTGCTAATGTTTTCTGGCATAGGCATGACAAATTTGCAACATCACGTCCCCATCCTTGGCGATCTGCCTCTTCTCGCCAACACCTGGTACAGCGTCGAGCTGCGCGCCGACCATTTTGTGCCCGAATTCAACGCCACGTTTAGTTTCCCGCTCGAAGAAGATGTCTACTGGACGCCCAAAGGCGGCTTTGAATGGGTCCATGGCCGCCAGGAACGATTTCATCTTGTTCGCACGTCTGGCTCTACGTCTAGCCAAGACGCGTCTTCTGAAGAATTGTGAAATCATGTCAATCTCACATTTGATACTCAATACGAGAGTTCACACACACGACAAGAAAAAGCAACCTTTGCGGTTCAGTGACTTTGTATCCACGCTGCTGTCCAACTTAGTTTCCCTCTCTCGCGAGCCATACCCCATCGCTCAAGTATAACGACCAAGACTAGTAGTAAAGAGCAGATTCAACAACAAAACAAAACCAGGGGAAACAATGCTGCGCAGAGTAAAATGAAAAGGAACCAAACACGAAAAGGCGGATAAATATAAAACAACAAATAAATCATCCTCAACTCCTACAATTCTTACAAGTTAAGAAAGAAAGAGGGACAAGTGCGAAAATAACTCCGCTTGCACGCATTCCTCGTTCCCTTCCTTTTGAAAATTTCCATCTTTTCGCTCGACACGAAAAGTGTACAATCGCACCATGTAACCGAACCCACCCACCTCCCTTTGCCGTTTCAATTCCGCCCTTGCCCTCGGCCGTCCGGTAAACTCCAAATCAGAGACCCATAAAACAAGACCAAAATCGTCGACGTAGATTGGCCATTATCCTCAAAATCATGTCAAGAAATCGATGTCTCCGCGTTAGGATCGCCGTGAGCCGCTGATGCTCCCCTCTCGATCTTGGTTGCTCTGCTTCTTCTCCTTGCGGGCCTTGATGACGAAATCGGCCATGATTTGAATGTGATCAGCAGGGAACCACCAGTTGGGAAACGCTGGAATCCGCTTAAGAGCCGCGCTGTCCATTGCACCCAGTACCTCGACAACCTCTAGCGTGTTGGTCGAGTACCAAATGTAGTCAATGACGCCGGAGAAGCCAGGCGTGTAGTTTGTAAACGGCATCTCGTCAGCGGTTCCTCTTGTAGCGGCGTATGCATCACGTAGGCTGAAAGGATGCTCGATACCGTCGCGCGTGAAGCTTCCATATACGTGCCCGGCCAACTCTGGGTGCTCAGGAGCCACACGACCCTTGGACATGAGGTCGAAGACGGACGAGTCTTCTGTCGAGTTGAAATCGCCACAGATGACAAGTGGAATCTCAGTGTTGCAGCGGTATTCTTGACTGGGACCCACTTCATCTGCCGCAGCATCACTGCCTTCCTCACCAGGCGCAATGATCAACCTCTTGTCTGACTCTTTGCAGGGTGGCCACTGCGTGTACGAGTCGGCCATCTTCGTAATCTGCTCCATCAAAATACCAGTCTGGATAGCCTTGACATCGGCCAAGGTTGTTTCCCACGTAAGGTG
Source organism: Beauveria varroae (assembly GCA_030780425.1). NCBI lineage: Eukaryota > Fungi > Ascomycota > Sordariomycetes > Hypocreales > Cordycipitaceae > Beauveria > Beauveria varroae. The sequence continues at coordinate 31,458 of JAPFUP010000101.1, forward strand.
GACGTCGACAAGGATAATCCGGGCACCTGTTTTGCGAGATTCAAAGAGGGTAATGACAGCGATGTTGTCCTTGGGCATAACTCGATTGAAGACGTCGTGCTCTCCTTTCATATCAGGGCGGTTGATAGCAATTGTTGCAAATTCGATGACCTGCTTGTCAAGAACTACCCACTTTCGCTGCTTGTAAAAGACGGCACATCCGTCGACCTGACTAGAATCCTTCTCCGACATCGTCTTGGCCCGCGTTTTGGGCCAGAAAATGCCTCGATAGCCATCTGTGCTCAGCTCGGGGCTCAGCTCATTTCGAAAAGCTTCGCCGGACACTTCTTGCAGAGCCACAAAGTCGGCATCGCGGACGCGTATTTCTTTCAAGATGCATTCACGTCGATAATCCCATTTAAGAGCTTTACTCGGTGTGTATCCGTAGATCTGTGGCGTCGCGTATTTGTCGCAAAGAATATTCCAAGAGAAAACCTTGACTCGCTCAAGGTTGGGCGAAACGTCCTCTTGAAGGATAATCGACTCGCGGGGCTTGGGCTCGGGGGGTACTAGAAGCGAATTAGCATTGAGCACTGGCATCATCGCATGTAGATTATACCTGGCGCGGTTTCTCTGAAGAAACTGATTATACTCTTTGTGCCCTTTTCTATGATCTCTTGCTTGATGTCCTGGTTCAAAGGGTTGCCCTCGATGCCTAGTACGTCCAGCGAGTGTAGAGAGCCCAATTCATATGGCAGCTCTTGAATTGCATTGTTGAAGAGCAAGAGCTGCTTCAGAAATGTACACATACCCAGTTCCGGAGGAATCTCAGTCAATTGGTTGAAAGACACATCCAGGTGTTTCAATTGACGGAGCTCGCCAATTTGTTTCGGAAGCCTGGAGAGCTTGTTCGAGGCGATGTAAAGCTCACATAAGAACTGATAGCGAAACAATTCTGGAGCGAGGTTGCGTAGACCTTGACCGCTCATGTCCATGTTGTGCCAGTCTTGTCGGGTTGTCTCTTTGCTGGCATCCCATGGTCGCCGTCTATCGGCATCGTTTTCGCCGTCGGCTTGTGCCTTGCCACTAGAGGGTGGCGGACCACCTATACCCTTATTTTCTGAGGCTTTTAGTCGTGCGTAATAATGGGGTTGTTGCTGGTCTGTCATGGCGGAGTGGGCGCGTTCAGACTCTTTGTGCAGTCGCATCTGCTCCGCCCACATTTCGTTTTGCGGTACGGGCCCGGCACGAGACGCGGAATGGCCGTTTGGAAGGCCCGAGTTGAATTGGGCTGAGGAGGAGAGAAGGCCGGATGGGAATGATGAGTGATGTCCAAGTCCGTTAGAGGTGGGAAGGCCATGGTCGTGCTGCAAGCCTTGATGATGTTGAGCTTGCGAAGGGTGTTGATGCTGTGCATGCTGGTAATTGTAGAGCATGCCGGGCATTCCTCTACCAGCACCATTCAGCCGGGCGTTGTGGCCCTGCTGATGATTCTGCGAGTACATGCCGATGACAGATCGGATTGTGTAGTATCGATTCGCTGGTTAAAATAAAATGGTCCCGGCGCGAGCTGTCGGCGGAAAGGCTGCACGACAGACTATTGGGACTCTTTGGTTTTTAAAATTTTCGAAAAGGCTAGCCTGATGTCGGTAACCATTTGTCGCTGGAGACGCGTGGCGAGACGTTTACTATGTCGACGATGGGCGATATGTGATGCTTGTCGGCGGATTAGGAAAGTAGGACGATGAAGCTCGCATCTGCGCATGGGCTTGCGTCAGTGAGAAAGCGGCGCGTACGCTTATCTAGGAGGGGACTAAAGTCCGGAGCTCGTGGGAGGGCGCTGGCGGACAAAGAGGCACCGGCGGGCAGAAGGAGGGCGGTAAGCTTGCTGGTCCCTTGCGAAAGCTCAGGTGGAGAAGCGCGCGTAGTCACCGTGACGCGGGAGCAAAATTCGATTCTCTATCGTCGAGTAGCGGATGTGCAAAGACAACAGCTCAGGCTGGCATAGCTTCTGAATGCAGTCGCAAGATTCAAGGGGCGCAGAGGCGGGTGTTCTATATAAGGGAGGCGAGGTCAGTTTGACGAGAGGCTGGACAAAGTTGCATCGGGGAGGACGAGGATGGGGGGACACAAGCGGGAGGCGGAAAGTAATGGCAAGTGGATCCACGCACAGCTAATGAATGATTGCGACAGCGCTCAATTGTCGCTGGGGCGAGTAGCAGAGTACGGCGCAGAAGAATGATAACGAATATCGAGGTCTAGTCAATGATTTGCGTCGTGTCGTGCTCCAAAGCGGCACATCAGAGCGTCAAACTGCGTTGGACGAGACGGCAGTCGGGTCACGTGTTACATGCTCCGCATTGGCCGATCTTGGGCAAACCAGCGAATCAGATCACGTGGATCCTTGATATTTGTGAACTGGCCACAAGGAGAGTTGTACATGTTTCAATCTTGGGGACGAACCGAAATGAGACTCGAGAACGGGTAAACAAGTGAATCGAAAGGGCGTCAGGGCTCGTACATCTAGAGAATGGGCACCGTATGTACATTGACTCATCTCGATCTACTAAATATGCGCAAGGCAGATCACTGCAGCTTCCAGCGCTATGACAGCGCCACCAGTAATACACCGCCAAAAAGGCACTATTCTAGTTTGACGGAAATGGTCACGAGATGGCCGGGTGTACCGTCAAATACAGTAAAAACAACACGAAAGATCGGCTCTTTGGACTATGGCTGCATCGTACGTGATCAGGAAAATACCTCGTGAGACGGACGGCTCTCAACAAAAGCAAAGAGGGTCAAGCTTGAGGAAGAGAAGCAAGGCCGATCAAGGCACGGCACGATCAAGGTTCAAATAATAGATTGTCTGCAGGCCTGTTTAGCGAATCGTGTAAGTGATGCATATTTACCTATCACTACCTATAGTAATATGACCAGAAGGAAGGTACGCCGGCGATTGGGCCGTACCTAGCCGTGATAGAAGAATGGTGCGCTCGGCATTATAAGTTTGACTAGGTGCACCCATGGCAGCGTTGTTATTGCGAATCCAGTTGCCTCGTGTGGAGGGACTTTAGCCTACAGATGTAGTTGACGGGTCAGTGCTAGCAGCACGCCACGATGCCTTTGTCGGGAGAGGAGATTCGAAGTACTTGTCCCACGACTTCTCGCAATCTGCGTGTACACATACACCCACAACAGACTATTATTAAAAATGCTGCAAGGGAGAACAAAATTCTTCAACGCTAACAATCTACCCTAACTTCAGTTCTTTGTGCACTACAGCTAGCCAGCGCACCTGCGCATTTGTACGAATAGTGGCTATACCCTCACCGAGATGGACCACTTGTATTTTTAGCACGGCGCATTCTTCACCTCATTCAGAGTGAGGTCGCTCCACTGTTGTAGGTACAGGAGCAGCTTGTCTAGATGCAGCAAACGCGGAGTCGGCCAGCTTGTCCGCCATTTTTACTTTGGGGCCACAGTCATCCCTTGGAAGACCCTGACTCAATACAGACATTGCCACTGGCACTGGGAATTGGCTACGGACAATGCAGTACATCTGCCAGCAGATTTTCGACTCGACGGGTATGATGTTGACACATCAAAGTATACAGAGCGGTAGCAGTTGCTGCCTTATGTGAGGCCGATGTGGTGAGACGCACTGAAACCGTTGCCAAGGTAAATATGCGGAATATACGGCCTTGCTGATGTACGGATCGTTGTGTAAGGGCTTGAGGTATATCAGTCAAAAGAGGTAGCAAGGGGTTGACGGTCAATACTCCAGCCGGGGGCTATCTTCTTTGGGATTAAGTTTATCTGAGTTTGGCGTGCCTACCATGACAGAAAGCGTTCAAAAACTCCCGAGCATACATGTGCGATATTCCAAGTCAGTGAGCAGATATGTTATGTAAGTGTGCACTTCCATCTCTTACAGTCATGATTCCACAGGCACGGCCGAATGTATGCCACGAATCTCAGGATATTTCTGGCTTCTTTGAAATTATGGACATTAGCTGGAGGATGAAAAAAAGAATAGTGATTCCGACAATTTGTAGTGCTCCCGTACATTTTAGCGACCAGTCAAGAGTGCGGATTATATCAACTGCTTCGGAATGGCTTTCGATTCATTAGCAAGGCTGAAAATTGTTTAGAGGCTATCTTGGCAAAAGATTCTCGCTGGTATACGGCGATTGATGCGCGATATAGTAGAAAGTGGAGGATTTGACTGGATTCAGAAGAGTGAGGATGCGGAGAAGGTGATCGACATGTTGCATGACGACGTGGTGCAGTCGATGTCTGCGATCTCGGTCTTCTTATGCCCTTGTACAAATCGTGGCGCTCTACTTCGTAGGCAGTCGAGCAAAAATGATAAGACAGATCAGCATTGCTGGTCACTTGTTCACCAAGAGAATCTCCATATCTCAGCCCATCGTCATCGGCATAATTTTTTCGGTCGTTTTGCTCGTTTCCGACTGGTCACTCGCCGAGGCTGCCGACGCCAACGCAATCTTGCATGCAGTATTGCATCCTGCCACAGACTCCAGTCAATGTATTGTCAATATCTGATCTATTGTCTTGGCGTGATGCGCAATGACGCAGCCTCTGGTAGCCCTGCGCACACTCGGTTCTAAAAATATTTTCAGCTCTCCCTGCTACTATATTCTAAGAACTTGCATACCAGCTTGTTCTAGTTTTCCCCCTCCCTTCGCCCAGCCATTTTGTTCTTTCTCATTGGAGAGCTCTCAAAATTGTCTCGCAGCGATGACAGTCACTACGATGGCGCGTTCCAAGTTCAAGGAGCTTGTGCTTGACCTCGGCGGAGTCCTCCTGCTATATTCAGCTGATAATATTACGGCTTTATCTCCATTCATGGTAAAACATATTCTCAAGTCAAACATTTGGTGCGATTATGAAAAAGGCAAGCTTACGCAGCAACAATGCTTTCTCGACATCACCAAGGAATTTGCTTTAGCTCCTGGGGCCTGGGAGAAGGCATTCAGCCAGCTTGAGTCATCGCTAAAGCCTAATGTCGAAATGATAAACGCAATAAAGGACTTGAAGACGGTTTTTCCGAGTTTGCGCGTGCACGGTCTCTCTAATATATCTACCACAGATTTCGAGAAGCTTCAAGTGATGGTGGATGAGTGGTCTATTCTGGATAGTATGACTACCTCGGCGAGTATTGGCAGCCGCAAGCCTGAATTCAAAGTATACGACAAGCTCCAAGAGGCGTTGAAAATCGAGGCACAGGCTACAATTTTTGTGGATGATCAACCCGAGAATGTTGTGACTGCGCACTCTTTGGGATTTCATGGGCTTTTGTTCGAGGAGACAGGTCATCTCACTGCTCAACTACACAACCTACTCGGGGACCCCGTATCCAGAGGCATGGGATATCTACGTTGCCACGCTAAGAAGCTGTGGTGTGAAACAAGTTCCGGAGAAATACTCAAAGATAATTACTCCCAGCTCATGATCCTACAATGCATTGGCGACAGGTGAGCAATTGCGGGTAACTAAGACCGGGGAATCACTAAAGTTATCGAAGGGGCATGGTCTCCCTTAAGAACGAGGGTGATACTTGGCAGTTTTTTATGGAAGAGCGACTCTTCACTGACGATGCATTCCCTACTGATACCGACACCACATCACTTGCAATGGTTACACTGAACACATCAATGAACCAGAAGGAGAGGGTAATGGAGCTAATGCTATCCCATCAATCGCCTGATGGATTACCGCTTGTATGGTTCTGCTGGCCCGTTTTGACATCAGAGTGCACTTATAACCATACCAATCATAGGTATACTTCGACCGCATGCGCCCCCGATTTTGTCCGATAGTTGCCGCCAACGTCCTTCGCTTCTTTTTTCTGAATGGCCAGGGCAATAAAATGCAGACGACCCTCCAATATCTTTGTCGAGTTCTGAAATCGAATGCCTTCGAAATAAATAGTCGATACTATTGCCAAGCGGATTGGATATTCTATTACCTCTCAGATCTTTGTGAAAAGTGCTTCGAACCAGCGCTGAATGAGCTACGGACCTTACTTGTGGTGAAACTGCAGCAGCGAATGGGCTGCGATAAAGATGTATTGGGGGCAGCGATGCGTCTCTTAGCTGCACAGGCTCTGAAACTTGCAAACACTTCGGATCTGGCAACTCTACTTCAAGCACAGCAATTGGATGGCGGGTGGGAATTTGGATGGTTGTGGAGATACAAAACGTTTCCCGTGAAGATTGGTAGCCGATTTGTTCCAACCTCTATGGCTATCAAAGGTATTCAGGCTGCACTCAAGGCATAACGCCAGACATCCCAACAATC
>JAPFUP010000102.1:0-292252 GCA_030780425.1 Beauveria varroae
AACCCTAACCCTAACCCTAACCTAACCCTAATCTACCGTCCTCCTCCTCGTCCTTTCGGCTTTTGTCGCGGCTCAGAGCAGCGAAAGCACCAGCCTGACCACTGTCGCCGGCGCATCGACGACCACCATAACGACACACCTCACCAAGACGATCTTCCTCTCGCGCGTGCATACGACCGAGTCGACTTTCGACAGCATCAGCGGCGTCCAGTCCACCGACGGCATCACTCTCCCGACCACCACCATGTCATCTACCCCGACTACAATGCCTTCCTCGACCAAGGTTTTCGCCGATGATAATGCCCTCGACGCTGGCAAGGTCGTCCTTGCCGGAGTTGTTGGCATTGTCGTCGCTGTCGGCGTAGCTGGCATGGTCTTCGCTGGCTTCTGGTGAATAGAAAAGAGATTCTCTCTCTTGAACTTCAGATTATATAGTCTTAATAAGGACCTCGATAGATATTGTCGCCATGTGTTCTTCCACTTCAGGCGGCAACGCAACTCTCAAAAAGACTGTTACAGATGCTCTTTCTTACCAGGAACGGAAAAGCCGTTCTTCTACTTTGTAAACTTTTGTGAGCTTTTCCTATATATCTCTTACTTTCATGCTGCCGCCAGGCGCTTTTCTAGGTTGTTTATGCTTGACGACCTCGACAAGTACGAACTAGGGCGGCAACCTGATCAGGATCATAGTTAGGCAAATTTCGAAGATATGTAAACTACATCATGGCTTGTCTATATTATTACTTGTCTTTTATTCCTCGATGCTTGTCTACAGAAAAAACCGAAATATACGTTCATATTTGCCGTCGACAGAGTAGGTTTAGCAGCCGTTCTTAACTAAGACTGTCGACATCCCAGGCTCAAAGAAAAGAAAAGGCAATGAACAAAATGTAATAAACCTGTTGAAAAATGCCATGGGCCTAGAGCTAAGTCAATAGGTAGGCAGTAGTTCCGTGCCTTCAGCTACAGCAGATCAAGCCTCTATCTTCACTTTCATCGAGTCACCGCATCAACACCAGAATCCAGGACAGAGATTGTACCCTAAATCAACCATTCAACGGCTCAATCCACGGAAGGGTGAAATGGATTGACGTATTGTACAATCGAGCATAATATGGCTTGAGTTGAGTTGACACCAGTAGTTCGCTTCGTCAACCCGGTTAAGTTACTTTAACTGGAGTGCAACCTTATGATACAGGCTGTCTGATCGATATCATTCACACAATCAAAAAGTCTGGTTCAGTCTCTTTTACAACATGGACCCAGCTCCTTCCGCTACTTTTGTCATAATCTACACACCATAGTCTTTCGAGTGTGTCCATTGCGTTGTACAGAAAGCCCCAAGGCCAGTAGGTGGCCAGCTGACGCAGCCTTCCCATGGCCCATTCACGCGTCGCAGCCTGATCCGAGTCTGCTCCAACGACGAAAGTGGGCCAGGTTATGACCTTGAGATTAGGATCATGGTTTGGTATGCTCGAGATATGCTGGATTGCGCTACTAGCTAGCACTTTGGCAACCATGTCCGAATCCTGAAGCGAGTTCATGGCTGGTATCGCTCGCAATATATACAGACAAGCGGCTAGCCGATGCGCATGTCCTGCATGGATGCGAGTCTGGACCGTGGCAGAGCGCAGAAACGAAAAGTTGTCCTCGTCCCTTGCCCAGGCGTCGACGTCGAATGTATAGGCGCTTTCGAACAGCGTAAATGCAGCAGCGACTGTCTGTTCGTTGTCGCTAGCATCGTCAGGCGTGTTGGACAGCGTAGCTGCGGCGAGGAGCACATTGAGAATTTCTGGCGGACAGCAGATATGGCTGTACGCTGCAGCTTTTTTCAGCGTTTTTGAGAAAGGAGAGGGCCGGAAGAATGAATCGGTGTCGAAAGCAGGCGAGGTCATAAAGACAGACGCCATGATGACATAGCTTTCGCCTGATGAGCAACTGATACTGCCTTTGCGTAGTTGGGGGAGGACTTGGATCGATGACTTACATTAGGTAGTCTGCCGATATGTAATCGGCCAATGGTCCCGCGCTGGCCAATGTCGGCTGGAAGAGCGACAAAATTTTGCCAGCGCCCTTGAGGTGTGCCTTCCAGCTGGCTCTCCCCGTCTCCATTAATTCCAGATCAACCAGAAAGAAAACTGAAGCGAGGACCGCACCACAATCAGTAGGGCGAATGTTTGCTACGGCATCTCGCATCATGCCCAATGCTTTGTGCTTTGCAGCCAATGCATGCCGATATGCGCGCTGCCAGCGTTCATCGGAGCCCAATGCCACTGAAACGTCATTGTCTTTTCCGGAACCACACGAAGGGGGTCGCAGAAGATGGGACATGTGGATGGCTGAAGTAGCCACAATGGTGTTTTGTAGCAACGGATGATCTCCTGCTTGGGGGAGTAGATTGCGAAACGGATTTCCTTGTGGTGAATCGCGAGAGACATATTCTCTACAGACGCGCTGATCAACTATGGCCGAGTTATCAGTACTCGTCGTTGTTCTGACTATGAGTCGCACAGGGAGGAAACGCAACGCATACAATAATGTAGATAAAGTCGATATGACCTGTCGAGATCTTGCCAGAAAGGATCGGTCAGTACCCTTGTAGTGAGGATCTGGCCGTCGCGGTCGTCGCCAGACAGTAGCAGAGCAGTATCTTCCCCAGCCCTTTTCTTAGTATTGCCCGCATGTTGGATGTTGGTTGCGTCGCAACACGCTTGCGAAGACTTATGCCGTTGCTTGTTATTGCAATTCTGTGGTGGGCTGGTGGGTGCGCTCGAGGTGCGACCTTTCAATTTGCCGTGAGATGCCACTGACCCAGTCCACCGCAAAAGTATGCCATAGCCGAGACACTCCCTCTCTCTCTTGAGACATTGCCTGCAATGCGGCAACAAGCCGTCGCAGCGAAGCCGTCGGCGGCGGCAGCTGTGGCAAGGTTTTGAAGAGATGTCACCTGTATCCATTCTCCCCGTCAAACGGTAGGCGGAAATATATTATCCTCTCCCTGAGATCGGTCTTTTTTATAGCAATGGACGTCGAGGCACATACTGTATCCTTCAGGCAGCTCAGTTGGTCTGACTGTATGTAGAGGCGCTAGTTCGCGAAGTAGAATGGCTGTCACTATTTGTAGTGTTTGGCTAAAGATTGCGACGCTAATTTCGCCCTACTAGGTTTTCTAAATATGCGATTGGTAACCATAATTAATGACTCGGTATGGACGGCAGGGCGGCAACCCGAGGTCAAGCCATGGTTCTGGAGCACTTAGCCATGTGCGAAAACACGCCATTCGGCAAGACGCGGCCGCGATCCATAAATAGACTCCGCAATCTGACGAGTGTTGCCACCAAGATCGATTCAAATCCAGCTAGCTGTAACGGACAGGGTTTTAGGTGTTTTCAGCCTCTCCCGGAGCTACCGATAAGCTTTAAGCGACGTTTCAGTTGAGGGCCAACGCCTCGGCAAAGTGCGCCTTCCTTCCCCGCGATAGAGACTGCATAAGAAACGTGGCACGTGGCAACCCGCCACATGTCAATAGCTCCTCAGCATCAATACCTTGAATATTATAAAATGAAAGTCACGTGCATGAAGTCAATCAATGCAACCAGGCACTCAAATGGCAGGATTCAATCCGTCACGATGGCGTCGACAATTGACCACTGGTTGATATCGGTGGCCAATTTGGCAACGGTATAGGGCATTCGCTGGCACCCCACACTCCGTCTCAATAACTTAGTTGCCAGCTTTCGGATACCTTTGTTCTGACTCTGGGACCACATAAACTAAAGTACTCTATACTTGTTCTTCCTCTGTCGCGCTTTTAGCTTTTCTTGTTAGATGGATTGATCTCCTGTGTTTCCTGTGCTTTGAATGGATTGTAATGAGTCAAAACCAGTTTTCGGTCTACGCCAAGTTCCTGGCGATGCACCATCGCCAGGTGCTCGAATTGAGCGACTGCTTCTCGAGTGGGCTGTCAACGCAAAAGTCTCCTTTCGCCACCCTGAGCACTGGCGCCTTGGACGCGTTTTCGAGTACATGAATCCATCAGTCACAACTATTCCCCGCACTTCCATGAGGTTTGCGCTGAACAAAGACCATTACTTAAAGCAGGCCTTATTGAATAGTCACTGAGTGATATGGGTAAGTCTCATATGCCAGCAGGTACTAACAAGGAAGTTCGAAGTATCTATAGGGCTGCGAGCACCTATGTCTGCTAGATTAGACATAGGGTCTGTTTTTGTAGTAGAAAAAGATGCTGGATAGGCATACATGACTTTCGCACGACACTACGTATAGTTGACTGTTACGTAATCGACCAATTACAAGCAACTAAGCCAAGTAACTTGGTTATTGAACATACTGCCGGCGTACGCACATTACATAGCTTTCCGTCGCTTCCGTAAGACGAAAGTTATAACAGTGATTCGATTCAGCCCTTCACAGGTTTGTTTGTGCTGTGGCTATCTTGTGATATATTTAACTCAATAGCAATCTAGTTGCTCGCGTTCCGTTTCCGGCGCCGCATTCCTCGGGTTCCGAATCAAGAACCAAGCCACCAAGTCGGAGAAGTGCGAACTACGCACGCGTGGTGTTTCTGGCGCCGCATCCTCATCTATGCTTGGCAGTGCTATTCTACAGCTAAGATACTTCAACTATATAAGCTTTACCTTGGGCTGTATTTAGATCTCTTGAAACCTATATAGCGGGGTAGGACTCCTAATACTTTTCTTCACATTTATATAATCTGACAAAGTCTTAGACTTTAGATTGGTACAAATTGCCAATCCGCTTACCTTGCAATTCGCCTCACAAATGATATTGCACAGGCTGCTAGTTCTGTCCCTGAGTTGGCGTTTCTCAACGGCTTCGCAGGCCTCCAACTTCGGGGTATCGAAGGATGTCGCCGAATCTTTATCTTGCGGACAGCTCTGTCAAAAGAATCTCGATGACGCTAACGAAGTTGATTTAAAAACTTTTGGCAACAATTTTGATTTCGACTTCTACGCAACGGCAGAAAACTTCACCAACTGTCAGAAACCCGGCAAAATTCTCAAGCTCAAGGCAATTGACCCTACAGAGCTCAATGTCGATCCTGGAGTGACAGCTTTTCGAATTCAATACACCTCTGTAACTTCAACTGGAGACATTGTGCCTGTTACAGGCTTCGTTGCCTTTCCTCTACGGCCTTTAAGTCTCAATGCCACCCAGGAAGGCCGCTATAACTTGGTAGCCCTCGCACACGGAACTATAGGCCTCTTTCGCGGCTGTGCTGTTTCAAGCAACCCTGCCCTTGACGACTTTGGCACTTGGCAGCCAGCGCTTCGCAAAGGCTTTGCCGTAGTCGGAACAGACTACGCTGGACTAGGCAACAATCATACCTCTCATAAGTATCTCAACATGATGGACCATACCAATGACGTATACTATTCTACTGTTGCAGCACGTGAGCTTTTTGGGGCGCAACTGTCCCTGAAATGGATGGTTTTCGGTCACTCTCTCGGGGGCGGAACGGCTTGGAAGCTTGCAGAAAGTTCCTTTGTCAAGAATGACTCGTCCTACGTCGGTAGCATTGCCTTGGCCCCAGCTACCTACTTTGTTGACATGATGCGGGAGTACGTCAACAAAACTCTAGCCGGTGGACTTCTCTTCTTTGTGGCAGAGGGCGCGGAACGATCGATTCCTGGTTATCGAGAGTCATTTCTGACAACTATTATGCGATCGCGCCTTCGATTGGCTAAGCTCGCACAGTCATGCCTCTTTGCTACTTTCTCACTGACCTACGATATTGTCCAAAGAGACATTTTTAATTACAAAGGTTTTCAACATGACGAAGAAATTCTTCTTCAATGGCAAAAGCAAGTCTCCGCTGGTCAAGGTGCTCGCTCTCCTGGTCGTTGTTCTCACACGGTGAAACTGCCTTTCCGTTCTGAACACGTGAAAGCGCCAGGAGACTTTTGGGAAACACCCGAACACAAATGAGCTACTAACAGAAGACGAAACCCGATATAACCCACAGGTAGCTGACTATACTGTTCAAAGACCAAGGAAAAATCGTTTGGAACGTGTGGGTTACGAAGTCCCTGAAAGTTTATTGTCAACAGTCAAGGTGGCGATCTAGCCCATGACAATAGTACGAGAAGGATTACAAAACTGAATAACGTGGTGAACCTTGATTTAATCGGCACCTTAGTTACGGTTCAACTAAAAAGCCGTGACGGCGTAAACCTTCAACGTAGACGTAGTTACATAACCTTATAGTCCTTATTAGGGAGTACTGTACTTGTATCTAAGAACTCCGAGCTTGTCATCATGCAGTGCTCAAATCATATACATGCACGCTGAGGGGGATATATATATAAGTCTCACGCTAGAATAAGGTGCCCTCCGTTTAGTTGTCTGCCCCTCTTACATCCACGCACCGTCGACCTGGTACACGCTGCCGCTCACAAAGGTGCTCTCCGGACCAAGCAGAAAGCAAATAACATTAGCCGTCTCTTCGGCTGTTCCCTGGCGCCGAAACGCCGTGGGTTCGTCAAACGGCGCGTCGGCGGGGCGGTTGTTAAAGTCCCAATTCTTCTGCATGAGCGGCGTGTAGATTGCTCCGGGCGCGACACTGTTGACGCGGATCTCGCGGTCGCCGCTTTCCAGAGCCGCGGCCTTGGTTAGCCCTATAATTCCGTGCTTGCTCGCATCATATGCAGCGTGTCTCGCGAAGCCTGACATGTCTCGTTAGCCACTGCACCCTTTTCCCATAGTTCAGGAAGATGGATACACACCTTTTAGACCGTGGATAGACGACACATTCACAATAGATCCTCCGTGTTCAATATTTCTGAGTTGAGCGCGCAGGCAGTACATGGTCCCTGTAAGATTAACGCCAACGATGTGATCCCAGTCCTCGTCCTCTAGCTCCGCCACCGTCGCGATGCCGTGGCATTTCCCAATGACGCCTGCTACATTGGCCGCGCCATCGAGTCGCCCATGTTTAGCCACGATGCCCATAACCCAGGAATCAACTTGTGCACGTTGTGAAACATCCACACAATCAACATCACATTCCACACCCTGGCCGGCGAAGTAGTCTGCGGCAGCTTTCATCGCATCTGGATCGACGTCGGCTATACACACAGTGGCGCCGCGCTGGGCGAGGATCTTGGCTGTCGCGAAGCCGATGCCGCTGGCGCCACCAGTGATGGCGAAAACGCGGCCTCGGAGGGGTTGGTAATGTTTGATAGCCTGTTCGTCGGCCGGCTGCTTGTTGGCTTGCGGTGACGTAGTGGAGAGGCTCTGCGGTTGGGCTGTTATGCTGTGGACGGTTGCTGGTTCCGTGGCTGCAGAATCCGATGAATCGCGCTCCTTTTTTGTTCTTGTCGGTTCTGGCATTCTTTTTCGGGACCAAGAATGTCGAATTTTGGCCAGCGCGACGGACATGATGGAGAAAGTGTAGAAAAGAAGCTCTGTGCGGGTGGTGGTGGAAGAGGAGCGGGAGATGGGGTACGGCCTATTACTGGCTTTACCCTGTGACGAGCAAGATAGAATGCAAGCTGGTGGCCAAAACGCACGTAAGATAAACAACGCTTATGACAAACATGGAGTGAATGATCAAGTGATTGAAGAGGGTAAAATTAAGTAATGTTTCCTTGGAGAAATAGCCGAGAGGGACCCTGGAAATTGTAATTCACCGTCGCGTCGGTTTTACATCCGATGGCAGCAGCCAGAGCATGGGTAATGTTTAGGAGAATTTCTATTTAGGGCGCAAAAGGCCAGTCACTAGTGCCACGGGATGATATTCGGTAAAGAATAGACCGACAACTACCTCTCACGCTGTTCCATCTTTTATCTTGCCCACTATCAGACATACTATCTCCGGCGAATGCTGCTGACCTTCTCCGAGGTTGGCGGGTGGCGGGTGAGCTTTGGTGGGATGAACGTGAAATTGCCCCGCCCATGACGCTCACGCAATTTCAACCGACGGGATAATTTTCCGGGCCTTCTCCGCAGTTCGGCCAAAGCAAATTCGTTGTTTGTTTCTCCTCTCCTCTTCTTGATTAATTTGCTCCGTACTGTTCCGAGATTCGATTTCCGATACCAACGTCCCGCAACACTAATTCGCCGTAAATTTCGTCATATTCAATAGTTCGACGTCGAGCTCTACGAAATTTCGATTGCCTGCCGCCCAACAAGCCGCATGGCGGATAAGAGCCAGCGACTCAACACTGCCGACTGCATTGCTGCCAGTCATGCTCGTCAAGGTACCGTCTTCACATTGCGTGCATTGTTTACCCGCGCTGATTTCTGCCGTCATGTATGTTCCAGACGCACGCATCCTGTGTTTTGTGCCGAAGGGACGTGCGCCGCCGACGGGACAGTTGCCCCCCACGCCCCCCAGCATCCTGACAGCGGGTAACACTTACTCCGTACACACAAATAAAGTTCATTTTCACGACGGTTGTTTGTTTTCACCAACAGGTTCGAACTTTGATTTCGCCAATAGGTGCATGCTCTCGAAGCGCGACGACTGGCCGCCGCAAGCCGCCAAGCCCGGTCGCGCTATGCCCTATCTTGCCAGTAGTATTTATTGACGGCATAGTTATTCAGCAATTGACCCTGTGGTCACCAATGAATGACTCGTTGGGAGAGGCCATCGGGACATGATTGATGCCGAAAAAATCGAAGTCACCTTCCCGTTCTGCATGCTATATTGGCGACACGACTCAAGGTTTGCTGCTACGATGGGGGTCGTCTAATCTTACTACTGTAGAAACTAAGTGAGATAAAAACAACGGACGGTGTAACCGCGCAGCTAACGCAGGCGCGCCGAGCCAAAAACACTATGAACAGAGACGGCCCCTCACCACCTTCAACTATAACTCGAAACTAAATTACTCAGTCTTCTTGCAGAAATGGAATCCCACGCGCAATACATTCAGCCATCATCAGCCGTTTACTACCGCGGCTTGGTGCGACTTTCGCCCTACGTAGTACTGTAGAGGCAGGGCAAGCGGGGGGCTCCGTAGTACAGTGATGCGACCACATATCGGCTTCTACAACGGCTGATCGTAACGGCACGATCGAGATTTGTCACATTCGATTCCCTCATCCTTGAACCGATAGAACTTGCAGAGCTGATTAGGCTGATTAGGCTGACTATTCCTTGGTATCGTTATTGAATCATTGATATTACCTATTATTCGTGTTTTTCTTATTTTTTTACATGTATAATTTGGCGACCTACATTTCAGCACTGATCATTAAAAGCAGATAGTAACGGGTCGTCCCGTCTGCCCAACGGTTTTCTAGAAGAACAGAAAACCTGCTTACACGCCAGCCAGGCCTTTTAGTAAAAAACAGTGTTTTCTCAATAGAGAGGATGTCTTCTTAAATTTTTGTATCATTATTAGTGACGTTTACTGACCGCCAAAGTTATGTGTCCCTGAGCTGTCGGCACCCACCAGTAATACTCAAGGGGCTCCCAGCCACTCTTGCCCTAGCCGTGACAATACACCACCACAACAACGCAGACGACTTTACTCCGCGTCCTCTATCGCTAGCCCTTGCCACTACGCGCTGGTATATCTTTGACTCATCATGCGGCTCTCTTTTGATGATGTTGCCTTTGAGGCAAGTGAGCGGATGGAAGAAGAGTGGCGAAAGTTCATGGTTCAGGAGTCAACTCTCATGGCCATCGGCCATTTCATCGTGAAGCATCGCGGTGGCGGTACTCATACGTTGTTATCCATACTGAAGGGCGGTTCCTTCAATGCGCAGTTTCGCATGGAATTCGAGGACGGCGGCTCAGCGGTGATTCGATTCCCGAGAGCTGGCACGACAATGTTCCCTGAGGAGAAGATACGGAATGAGGTCGCCGCGATGAAGCTAATCCAGGAAAAGTCAACTATACCAGTCCCATTTATTCTCCATTGGGGATCAAGAGAGGAGAGTCCCCTACAGATTGGGCCATTCATTATCATGGAATACGTCAAACATCACACCGATATGGGGCAGGCACTGAACATTCCAGGGCGAAATCTCCAAGATCGGCCATACCTTGACCCTAATATTCACTCCGCCAAGCTTGAGACGCTATATCGACAGATGGCGGACATTATACTACAGCTGTCTAGGCTGCAATTTCCAACGATAGGCGCTTTCGAAGAGACCGATGACTGTACATGGGAGGTCACGCAACGACCCCTATCCATGTTTATGAATGAACTCATACGGATTGGATCCTTGCCGCGTACGAAGCTACCCGAGTCCACATTTCAAACCTCGCCAGACTACTTCCAAAGGCTTGCGCAGTTACATCTTGACCATTTGGCTCATCAGCGAAACGATGCGGTTGAGTCGGAGGAAGATGGTAAGCGCAAGTATATCGCCAGGTATCTTTTCTACAATCTTGCACGGGAGAAGAAGCTTTCGTCAACAACGCATAGGTCTGGACCTTTCAGGCTATGGTGTGATGATTTGCGGCCTTCGAATATACTTGTTGACGAGAATCTGCAAGTCGTCGCCGTAGTCGATCTGGAGTTCTCCTATGCTGCGCCAGTCGAGTTTTCGTTCGCTCCACCGTGGTGGTTGATTCTTGAACAGCCTCAATATTGGCCATATGGGCTGGATGACTGGGAAGCAGTATTTGAAAGCCGCCTGCCCACGTTTTTGAAAGCCATGGTGGCTAGCGAAGACGCGGCTATTGCGTCTGGCACGCTGTGTAAGGACCAGGGCCTCTCTCCGCATTGCGTGAAAGCTGGGATAATGGCGACTTCTGGGTCATGTATGCGGCGCGAAAGAACTTTGCATTTGATGATATATTTTGGCGAAGACTGCATCCGCGCTTTTTTGGACCCGAAGTACCTGAGGATGCGTGGAAAGAGAGACTGGAGATGCTCGACGCGAGTGATGTGGAAAAGATGGAAGCTCTTGTTTCCAGAAAGATGAAGGAAAGGGAAACCAGGGAATTGGTGTGGGAGCCGGATGAGCCGCCTGTTCAGCGAGCGTGATTTACGAGAGCTCTGCGAGGTGCTACGAGCGGCTAGAAATGCACTATTGTTGAGTTCTTTTGCTTTTACGTGCGTGTGAATCTGAAGATTCTGGGAGTTAATGGCGAAACATGAGCCTCGGTTGTGATGAGCCGTCTCGTAAGGGTGCTATTCTCCAGTAGAAGAACCCAGCTTGAGCCGCTTCATATTATCCTGGCTGGAGTAGGCCAAAGGGAGGTCTTTCCCGGGGGTGACTACAGTCTACAGAGCGCCACCAGGTATGCCCGCAAGAGTATATGCTGGAAATGGCTTGCTCCAGATTTGGATTACCTCTAAAGTCTGGTGACGTCGATGTAGTCACACGACTAGAGTGCTTCCATGAAACATTGATACCGTCATTTTGACCTATGCTAGCTGCAAGAAGACTAGAATTCTGGATCGATTATCACCCTCTTTACTACTTTAGTCTTCCAATAGCTATCTTCCTTCTATATGCCTCTATTTCATATAAGAGGTGACAGAAAAGAGGCAATTTTCTATGTTATATAGCAGCGAGAGAAGAGTGCAGAGGCCGCATAATGTGTTTACTTTACTTGAATGTATCAGGAACCAAAGCATGGGGTAGTACTTGGTTACTCCTTTCGCCACTGCGGCGAGAGTTGTCTCTACATGCAAGTAACTAGCCCTTACTCGCCAGCAGCATCAGCAACTAAAACAACTCTGATGCTTTCGTTTGTTGACTGAGTCTCTCCATCACGCCTCCTGGTTTCTGAAAACCCGTCCAAACTTCATATTAGGGCCAATTTATGAAAATGGCTTTGCCTGCGGAAATTCCGCCATTATTCCGAGGTTCTTGAAACCAGCATCACGCTGGGGCGGCGGGGAAGACCACGTCACTATCGGCGACCGAAACAGACACAAAGGCTGGGAACCAATACCAAAAGGACTTTCATGAGCTTCCACCCATATCTTACAGGTTCACTAGACTATAAGACAAGAGGACTATAAGCAGGAGGATCAATTCTTTTCTCCCCCCCGCAAATGGAACTTGGCATCGGCCCTACGGCGTGCCGAGACTTGTCATGGGCGCACTGATTCACTCCACACGGCACGGGCAAGTGAGATTGAGTTTAATACGGGGTGAAAGCAGCGATTAGTCAACTTCGTTTCAAACGTCATACTTGAGTTAGTTTTTAACCCCATCTGGAGGAGTCAACCTCAATACTGACGCAGGCCTCCCGCGGGTGACGAAACTAAGCCCTCTGGACGAGTTTCGGAGACGTTGCGATCCGAGTCGTTTGTGGCTAGTTGAACGCCATGACATTGCGCATCAGGAGTTGACCCGTCAATGCAGTGAATCTTCAAGGTTCTTGGGGGCAGTTGCCGACACACCTTTTTTCGACATGCAGCTCGAAGCAGCCGCACTTTGCTCCACGAGTCAGATGAGCCTATGATATGTCGATTAGTGCATGAAACGTATATCTTCTTAGTAAATCTTTACCCAAGGTCTATCACTTCTATCTGTGCTTTTTAGAGGGTGATCATTAGGTTTGCTTTTCATCTTTGGGTCGCATTTTGCCGTTTTTTTCCTCTAGACTCTTTTCTTTAGCCGGTCCAAGATCAGGGTAGCTAGCCCATTAGTGTTGACCCGACTGAACTTTCATTTTCAACATGTACAAGCCGTCATAGACTCGCAGGACTAGAAGCACTCCGTCGGTGTTACCTACAGTGGAAAAGTGACAAATATAGGATGTTACACCAAAGCTAGTCGCAACCAACTATCAACTTCGTAGGCAGTGTTGTGATGTAGGAGCGCCGCCAGCGCCGCCACAATCGGCACGGCTTGCAGAAGCCTCTCTATTCGATCGCCGCCGCCAAGGCGAAGAGGTGTGTCTCACTGATAACGTCCATCGACGTCGTTCCTCCCGCGTCGCAACCAGTCGCGAATTGTCTCAGTGCGCAACATGGCACAGCCAGCTCAGGTGCCAACGCTAAATAGCACATCATTGCCAGTCCAGACCGGGATCTGCGTTGCGCGATAACGTCATGTTTCATGCTTAAATTTTACAAAGCATTTGAGTAACCACGATCAGCCCTGCACATGTGTTGGCGTGCTTTCTGCTTTGCTTTTCTTAATTATAGATTTTTTTTGCCCCCAACGTTTCAACGGGTTTCGTCACCTTGGATCACATTGTATTTCGAGTAATTCAAACAGCTTTTGGGGTTTTAGGGGCATTGTGCATGGATAGGCCGGCCGCGGGCGGCCCTTTGCGCCTGAGATGGGTGGTGAAGGCGGGTCACGACTCACCAACACCGGTCGCGCTCTTGGCAACAAGGCGCAGCAAGCATCTTGGCCCTAGTCGCCTCCCAGAGTAGTACCCTGTTGTCCTCAACTCATTCACTCAATGTCGAAATTGTCTTCTGTCGCGCCGTGATTCGCCAAGAGCGGCTGCACGCCACCCCGTGCACTAACTTTACTGGATTGGATCTGCGCATCGCTGCCGGAGGCTGAGATTTGACTCCTTCCGGCTCCATCCCGCCAAGACGGGTTGCTGAGATGGGCTGCGGATGCCAACACTTTCGGCAATTGCCCGCGTCTTTGCCTCTTTTTTATCTCTTGTTCCGTTCAGCCACGCAGATCCCTCACCGGTTTGTACCGATAGCAAACGATCCCTGCGAGCTGATCGTTGGCTCACGGGAGGACAAGGACTTGAATGTCAAACCTCGCCCGTATGCATGCAGAATAAGCTTAATCTTTTGGTGGGGGCCACAAGGTGTACGCGCAACACCCAAGCTTGCACCAACACAATGTCTCAGCACAGATGCGAGAGTGGAATCTCAATATCATGCGCCGTTCTTGGCATTAGGCACATAGGCCCTTTGTGACCCCGGTTTGGGCGTCCCAGGTTTGCCCAGCTGTTTGATAACAAACTGGACTCTCAAATTCTGGGGGTGTATAATAGGGGCAGGATCTGTCGTCCAATCTGGGCCGTCATTTCCGTAGGCAGACTTTTTTGTATCTAGCACTCTTTGATACCTTCACTTTACACAGGCCAAAGCGGTTCTGTCAGGTCATTTAATAAAGACACATCATGGACGATGTTGGGCCCGGTTCGCCCAAGTGCCTCAAATATGCACAATTCACATCGCATCTCGGACGGTGGCAGTTCAAGGTGATATACTGGACATTATTCATCACAAATTTGCTACTTCTATTCTTCGGATCATACATATATATCAAGTGAGAAGCCCCCCATCTTGCACTTGGCTGTTGCTAACCAGCTTCAGAGCCCAAGATGCCCTATCAAAATATACCGAATACCCCGGCAAGCTGCAAAAGCGGCTTCGAATATGCATCGGCATATGCACAGGCTGCGTGCTATCCTCGACTGTCATTGTAATTATGGAAGCCTATGCATTGTTGGCTCTACAATTCTGCGACGGCGAGGACCTCATGTCCCTGTACTGGTCGACATGGACCATGATCCAGGTCGGTTCACTCATTGCCATGGTCGGCGTCATTCTCGCCATGGTACATACGCTACGGGATAAAAGGCACCCGTGAGTATTCCCTCGTCAATACTGCGATGAGTGCCGCGGCATTGCTAACAGATTATAGGCCTTGGGCGCTGGCACTGGGCACACCAGTCTTGGTCATTGCAGGGTTGCTGCACATGTGCTACCTGTGCACGAAGGCGCGGTTCCAGAAATTGCGAAGAAAACCTTCGGCAGATACGGAAACAGAACCACCATTCAGCAGAGTGTACGTAAACAATGGATCGTCCGTGGATCGAAAGCTAACGCAGACAGCAACACTATTGGCCCCAGCTCTAGTGATTCAATAGACGAAACCATAAGAGGCGAGTTCATTGGTTTCACGGTAGAAGGAGGCCCAATAGTGCGATTTACAAACACAGACGGCGTCGACGTTCCTCAAGGCGGCGAGCTATTGGGGCGTTGTGGTACAAATAGCGTACTAGTTTCTTATCGCAGAGATTCCGTTCGCTTCTTGACGGACGATCAGGAGAGCAACCGAGATACACAAGAAAAAGCATAGATAGGACCTAGCCTGAAATTTTAGTAGCGAATCATGACCATCAATGAAGACGATTGACACTTATGTTTTCTTAGATTGTCCGATGATAGGGCGGATAGCAACGTATTTTCTGCACACGAGGATAGAGGAGACAGTGGCGGCAGAGGCAGTATTAGCGCCAGCAATTGTAGTAGCGCCGACAGAGGCACTAGTTAGTGGCAGGGCTTACCTGCAAATTTTACACCAGGCCTGGCTGCAACCTTTGAGCCCTCAGTAGAACATCTATGCTTACATACCTACGAGAGGACTTCTACTGTGGGTGGCATTGATTTGGTCTAGGCTGCCAAGCTCTCTACGTATTGTCGGCTCACTACGTAAACGGGCATGGTTGCGAGTCTGGCTTTTGGTGATGATTAGAAATGCATGTATGGGTGGTGGGCGGGGTCGTTTGGGTGGGTGGGTTTGGCGGGGCAAGTATCTAGGTAGGCAGTTATGTCTGTTTCTAGATTCCGTTGTCGGGCTGCTTGCCAATTCTAACTAATCAAGCTACAACATTCTGTTTTTGCGCCGCGATCTCTGCACCCTCGACGACACGTACCAGGCGGCCATTACACCTCGATTTTGGCTTCATTTTGTTTCTGCCTGCCTGAAACGCTCCGTCGCCGCAACACTTGTTGCAGCGCCATTATGGGCTTGAACAAGGTCAAGCACGTTGTGCTGGTAAGTCGCCTCAGCCGGCTTCATTACGCGCCACTGACAACGCAGGTCCTCTCCGGCAAAGGCGGCGTCGGCAAGTCATCCGTCACAACACAGCTCGCCCTATCGCTCGCGCTTGCCGGGCACTCGGTCGGGATCCTCGACATCGATCTGACCGGGCCCTCGATCCCGCGAATGCTCTCGATCGAATCGTCAAAAGTCACACAAGTACCCGGGGGGTGGGCGCCCGTGCTTGTGCAGGCCGCCGACGCAGCGACCGGGTCCGGCAGCCTATACGCCATGAGTCTCGGGTTTCTGCTTCCGCAGCGCGGCGACGCGGTCGTCTGGCGCGGGCCGAAGAAGACGGCCATGATCCGGCAGTTCTTCAAGGACGTGCTGTGGCCCGAGGTTGACTACCTGCTCGTCGATACGCCGCCGGGAACGTCGGACGAGCACATTTCGCTCGCCGAGACGCTGCAGCGAGACGCGCGCCCGGGGCAGGTGTCGGGGGCGGTGGTGGTGACGACGCCGCAGGCCGTGTCGACGGCTGACGTGCGCAAGGAGCTAAACTTTTGCTCCAAGACGAATATACCTGTGCTTGGCGTTGTGGAAAATATGAGCGGCTTTGTATGTCCGCACTGCTCGGAGTGTACCGATATTTTCGGTTCTGGGGGCGGCAAGGCAATGGCAGAGGAGTTTGCCGTCAAGTTCCTCGGGGCGGTGCCGATGGATGCGCAGTTTATCACGTTGGTGGAAGAGGGTAGGCGGCCGCAATATCCGGTGGGCACGCAGGTGAATGGGAAGGACATCTCGACAGAGCAGGGCAACATCGATGATGCGGGTTCCTTGATGGAAAAGTACAAGGATTGCTCGCTGTATCATGTGTTCAAAAACATAGCGCACGGGCTGGTCGAAGGGTCAACGAGCGGATGAACAAATACGGATTGAAGATACCATTACATATAGAACGGCTGGAGTTTGGCAATAGCGTTATCAATGAGAAATGACACTTGATGTATGGGATCCTGAATCACGGTGAGAGAAAGCCGAACGGCGGAATACGAACAGCCAAAAAAAGAGTACGTAAATATTCCCATCCACACTGTATGCCACTTGATCCAGCGCTAAAAGCCAGATTTAAAATAGCCTCTATCCTTGAATCTTCGATCTCTGTACATAAAGAAGAGCCTTAACAACCCAAAAAGCAGTGGCGCTACGGGTGCAGACGGCGCTATCGGTGGCATGCTGAGTCACGAGCGCAGTCGCATGGCGCTCGGGGTAGTTGATAATGGATGCCTTGTCTAAGCCGTTCCTGCAACATGGAGGAAGAGATACATGCCGTCAGGCTAGTATTTGAGCTGATGGCCTTTCACGCATGCCATTACCCGATGCTAATCACTGATGCCTATGCACGCAAATGCACTCGCCTGCCTCGGAACGGGCTGGCCGCTGCGAGGCACATCAGCCCCAAGGCAAAAAAATTACATCCGTTATCACGACGCATGAAATGTCTAGAACACAGCTCAGACGGCGCTTCCAATGAGATGAAAGTCTGCGACGAGTGGTGAATAGCAGGTGGCTGGCTGGATGGTGGGTTGAATGTAACTACCTTGTCGAGCTTGTTAGTACATGCCTTGGCTCGGGCATCAGCGTCGTCATTTACAGTGGGTGTTGCTCTAATGAGGATAGCTTTTGGGAGCTTTCTGTTGTTAGTGTAGAAGTTGATGGAGAAGGAACAAAAGACGGAGACAACGATGAGGGAGGGCAAGTTTATATAGAAGGTCTGACAAATGAAGATTGTAATAGGCCGGCTGACAATCGAATTCGTAAAGTTTTTACAAGGCTAATGATCTGGTGTTGATGAAGGCTTGTTGTTGGAAGCTGGGATGATTAAAGCATGAGCAAGAGCGGCATTGCCGACTAGCCCAACCCGGCCGCAGGCCTGCGGGTTTCGTGGTAGACTTGCGCGGGAGGGGTGTTTCTTGACATGGCCTCTTAACAGATTTTTCTGTTCAATATATCCTCAATATGTGCTCAAGGGCAATCTCAATACATCTCTTACGATTATGATACTTTTTCTGATATTTCTAAATTATTAATGCCCCTCCAAGCTATTATCTGTGAAAAGCTGTCCCGAGTATGTCAAAAAACACTCCCCTCCCGCGTAGGTACCCAAGTACGCAGGGGTTCAGAAATTTTTCCCGCTTCAGTGGGGACGTCACCACTCGCCCAACGCCCAAATATTGGACACACAGAAATCTCATCCAGCTCTCGTGCCAACTTTCTTGCTTCTTGCATTGCACAGCCATTGTCTCCCGAAAACAACACACAATCAGACACACATACGCGCCCTATACCCTGCGGCTGTGAGTTTCAGCCTTGCTCGGACTCTTTGTTCACTCGACTTCTGCAGTGCTCTACGTTCTGCGTACAAATTTTCACCACCTTGCGCCTTTTGTGGCCCGCCACGAAAGATAAAAGTCCTCTTCACCCCTCATCTTTACCTTTGACGACAGCTAGTCCTGCTCGCTGAATCTCCTAGCCCATCGGCACGCAATACGCTTCGCTTTGCTTCGCTCTGCTTCGCGTTTCGCAATCCAATGTTGCAAGCCGTCTGCTAAACTCCCGAGCTTGCTCATCTACACCACGACGGCCGTGACCGCCTCGACTGTCGCCCGTCCGCGAATCTTCCAGTATCTCCATCTGCACTTCTATGCGTCCAGCGGACCCTCTGCGCTTCCTATTCAACAGACCGTCAAAGTATGCCTATCGCAAACTCACCACGCTGCATCTAAATCGCCCCCGCTAACATATTTGTCTTCTGTAGGCCCCGATAGCACGACTCTTGCTACACACCCCGCTCACCGTCCGCATCACCACCGTGTTATCCTTTCAAAAAGCAGATCCCAAAGTCTGCTAGCTCCGATACTCCCCCATAGGTATCGGACTGCAGCCCAATTGCCACAATTTCTCCCGAGAAGAGGTTCAAGCACTCCATCTTCCGACCTCCCTAACGTCCCCTCCGTGACGTTGTCAATTCCCCTTCCCACCAACGCATTGCTGCTGGCTCCGCCAGCGCCCGAGACTCACCACTTTCCTGTGGGCCTACTCTCTCAAGCAGACGCCGCAAAGTCTGTTTGAGCGGCAGCTAGTGCTCCGCGGACTCTGCCACACGGGCAAAGAACCTGTCAACGAGCATATCCTCAAACAATCGCCGACCGGCCGACATCTCTCGCCGCCATCATGGTCCAGTACTCAGTTCCGAGCAACTATACCTTTTCTCCGTCCTCTGCCACTCCTCACCTGACCATCAACCACGATGTTGTTGCCGATCTAGACTCAAGCAACGCCTTTGAGGGCCCAGAAAAGCTTCTAGAGGTTTGGTTTGCCCCCAGCGCCGATGCTCTACCTGTCAATGCCTCTCCTCTCGGTCTCAAGGCTGTCGACAAGGAGACTTGGGAGTCCATGCTTGACATGGTTCACTGCAAAGTCCTCTCCGTTCTCGAGTCCGAGACTGTCGACGCCTACCTCTTGTCCGAGTCGAGCATGTTTGTGTTCCCCCACAAGCTGATTCTCAAGACTTGCGGTACCACAACACTTCTTCTTGGTCTACAGCGCCTTCTCCATATTGCTGCTGCCAATGCTGGCTTCCCGTTTAGCAACGCCAGCTCCGTCGACAACATTCGCGCTGCCGCTACCCCGTACCGCGTCTTTTATAGTCGCAAGAACTTTCTCTTCCCCGATCAACAGCGCGGCCCTCACCGTAGCTGGAAGCAGGAAGTCAAGTACCTTGACGATATGCTCGGCCACGGAAGCGCTTACATGGTCGGCAAAATGAACGGTGACCATTGGTACCTCTACCTAACCCCGCCCAACCAGGAGCTCACTCCCCCCATCACGCCTCAGTCCGAGACCAATGAGAAAATCATCGAAACCGACGGCAGCCCGGATCTTGGTCTCATTGAGTCGAGCGGTGATGAGCATGTTGACGAGACCTTGGAGATTCTCATGACTGATCTTGATCCTGAGAATGCAAAGCAGTTCTTCCTTTCGCACGCGAGTGCGGTCGCTTGCGATAGGATGGCTGCTGAGAACAAGGCCCGCTGCTCCGCAAACCATGAAGATGCTTCTGAGCCGCTGGATGAAGTTGATGTCTTCAGCAACGGAAGCGACTCTGACTTGCACGATGAAGTCAACACGCCTGTGGTTGACGAGTCTCTCACTACCGAAGGCCACGCTCTTGGCACCGTCATCTCTGACAACTGTGGATTGGCAAATGTTTACCCTACCTCGGTCTATCCCGATGCCCGCATCGACGCTTACCTTTTCAGTCCCTGCGGATTCTCTGCCAATGGTGTCGTACCGGCCCCGCCCAATGCGGACGGCGAGAGCAAGGCTTGCCACTACTTTACCGTGCACGTCACCCCCGAGGACGGTTTTTCCTATGCTTCGTTCGAAACCAATGTGCCCGGCGGACAGAATGGTCGTGACACTGCGGAAATTATCGAGCATGTGGTTGACATTTTCAAGCCAGGCCGCTTCAGCGTCACGCTCTTTGAAGCCAAGGGCCGACGGGCCAACCCCTACGGCGCCGGTGCTGACCGAATTCGCGGTCTGGCCAGCAAGCGTCTCGCTGACCCTGTCCCTGGCTACAAGCGTGTTGACCGAATTGTGCACGACTTTGACGACTATAACCTCGTCTTCCGTTTCTTCGAGAAGGACGGCTTCACTGGTCCAAGGGGTGCTCGTGTTGGGGAGGAGTAAATTGAGCTTTTGGTCGGGAGGATTGCCGCCAAACCCACTCGGTCTTGTTTTGATGCAACGACCAAAAGTGATTTGGCACCTGAGTGCCCATTTGAGTGGCAGAACTGCCTTTTTGAAGAGCTGATGGGCTACTTTTCACGTTTACTTTCTAGTCTCTCATTTTTATCACGACTTGAGCTCTGAGCCAGCCGCTCATCGACCCCATTGCGCCTCGCAACGGCTACTACAACGTACCTATGAGTTCTATCTTGACCTACGACTGCATATTAGCAATATTACCATCAATTTTTCCCACATAATTATACCTGTATTTTCAATCGTTGTGAATTAAAACGGGCGTCAACCCTCGTGAGTCCTCGGAATGTAAATCTGGTGCGTTATCGATAAGTACCGGGCCCACTTCATTCTCCCTGTCGGCCGAAATTTCTGCCACTCGAAATTTTGAACTCGAACTCGAGAGACAAGTCAAGTCACCATCTTGAGAATCTTTTGCACGAACAATCACACGTCGCAGGATAACCCAATCGAAACTCTACTCATCCGCTCTATTACCAAAGTCGACACACTACCACACCCAACCCGCCGCCATGCATCTCATGTACACCGTCGACGACAAGGGCAACCGCCTGTACACGCTCAAAAAGGTGGCCCACGGCCAAGTCACCAAGAGCGCTCACCCGGCACGCTTCTCGCCCGACGACAAGTGGTCGCGCCAGCGCGTTACCCTGAAGCGTCGCTTCAACCTTCTCCTGACCCAGCAGAGTGCGCTTCTCCCCCCAAAGCCTTGGCCGTCGTGAAAATCGGATAAGCTGACTGTTGACTATAGAGGACGAGGAGTAAACTGGGCCTATGCGTAGGCTTTTCGCGGAATCACTCATATTGCACACACACACACACACACAAACACACAAACACACACAAACTCGAGGTGAAGGAGGGGGGGGGGGAGCAACTTCAAAGCGTATAGCGTAGGATCAAGCTCTCGTGGATGGCGTTTAGGAAACTTCTTTTTACATGTCCTGTTCAGACGGCTGGATATTGACTACCCTCAGACATTTTTCTCCTTTGGCGTCTACGGAACGTTTTCGCAATATCAAAAACACTTCAAAATTCATCACTACTGCCGGAATTCAATGTGGTTTCTGTAGAGTGTCTATCTCCCATCATGATGATTTTGCCTGCAAAATGCTCTATAAACTACCCAAGCCGTTGCCCATCTATCCATGTAAAAACTTTTGACATCCGATTCATAATGCATTGCTTGTTCCTTTTCCTTTTTTTTCCTTTTGCCTTTGTTCCATCATTTGTTTGGTTCCTGCCTACATTCATCTTCGACGGCGAGAATTGATTGCTCTGCCCGCCCCAACGCGTACCTTACCACCCCCCGAGCGATCTCCCGTCAGGATGCCCGGCAGAAACTCATCATCCATCAAATCCTTCTTCTTCTGCCTTTTCTGCGCATCCGCCGCCTTGAGATACTCCTTTTGGTCTTCCGCGAGCAGCAAGCCCGCGCCCCAATTGTTCTGCCCGCCCGCGTGCTTGGCCAGACGCCCGTGGGGTGAGCCGTGCACCGGTTTGGGCACGCTGTACACGTTGCCACGGTTGTTCCACTGGAAGCCCTTCTTCATGTGTAGCCGAAAGTTGCCCTGCTCGTCGGTGGAGCAGCTGGTGCGGATGAGCGTCGGCTGGCCGCAGCTCGGACAAAACTGCCGCTCCATGTCCTTGGTCACCTTGAAGCAGCCGTGGCAGCGCAGCACCCACGTCTTGAGCTGCGTGATGCGGGCAAAGGTCGGCGTGATGAGGTTGAGATTCATGCGGAGCGCAACGTTTTGCATGGCAAAGTCGGATGTGAGCACGGCGGCCTGCAGGGTGCGCTGCGGGCTCTTGGACGGGGTCGAGCCTTGGTCCTGGCCTTTGTGCTTCTTGACATTGGATGGCGTGATCCAGCCGCCGTCGTCGTCGGACGCCTCCCCGTCGTCCTCATCCTCGTCTTCCTCTATCACAACGTTCTCGGTGGCAATTTCATCTTTAGCAGGCGTGGTCTCTTCGGCTTGGTCCTGAGCATCAACCTTGGGGGGATCGTCCGTCTTTGCAGCATCTTCTTCTGCCTCTGCGGCATGGGCAACATTGAGCTTCTCCAAGGCTTCGACTGGAGCCTCCGTGGCCGGTTCAACCGCGCCCTCTGTCCTCTCAACAGCAGCACTCACTGCTGAAGTCTCGGCAGCCTCCGGCGTTCTCTGAGGAGGCTTTCCGTTGACCTGCTTCTGGCCTGGCGAGCTTCGCAACCGCCAGTCGCCCCCATTGCGCTCGCACTCCAACTCGTACCCGAGTGCCAGGACCTCGATATCCGGCTTACTCAGGACTCCAAGGTCACCCGTCTTGCGCGCAAACTCGCGGATGATGCCCAAGCTTCTGGGATGCGGCGCCCGCACCGTCACAAATGGTAGCAGCTGCGTCTCCACGCGGGTCCGTGTCGTGGCGTCGCGGATCTCGGGTACCACGGACGGCAAGATATATAGTTGTTCGGCCTGCGCGAGCAGCGCGCTCACAGTCGGATCGTTCTTGATCAAGGGACCTGTGTCGAGCACCAGGCTATGGATGGGTTTGCTGGTCGTCGTCTTGGTGGTCGTCGTCGTGGGCACGGCGGGGGCCTCGCTTGGAGGGGCCTGTGGCGGGGTGGCCATGGTGTTGCTGGTGCTACAGCGGCGGTCAATCAGAAGATGTGGCGTGCAAGTAAGTCTGAAGAAGTAGTTGAGAGCCGAAGAAATGTACAAAAAAGTAAGAGAGTTGTATAGCAGGCGGTTGCGTATTTAAATCTGCTGTCTCTTCAACCTTGATGCCGCACAATGTCGATTTGGTGATAAAATTGTAGCGGGGCAAAAAAAGATGATGGATAAGGCTTATCGGTCGGAGTGTTGACACGTGACGCATGCCAGCTGCTGAAGGCCAGGAAATACAGGCAAGGTCACTAAATACCTTGTCAAGACAGAAAATGAAAAAGAACATGCAAGAAGAAATTGACTCGGATTTTTTGTCTTGATGCATCTATAGCTATACGACGACTTGGAATGTCCCTGCTGGTGGAAGCAGCTGCAGCTCAGATCGCCCAAACCCAGGTCCGGTCTGGCAGTCACACCGTTATATGTAGATACAAGGGCGCATCTGCATCAAGATGCTGCAGGTACTTTGATTATCAATAAATGCGTAGCGAAGACGCACAACACGTACCATCTCGTTGACGCAAATAACCCGAATCGGTGATTTCGCCTGTCAGTATGCAGAATTGCGTGGGCTGCTCATTCCGAAGCAGTGCTGCCGGCCGAACAAGCAGTGAGCACACAGACTTGGTTGGCCAACTTGTCTTGTGTCGGCCACGACAGACCGAGCGGTGGCTCCCGTCAGCACCCCGTGCATGGCAAGCGTATCTACGGCCGAAGCTTTTGCCAGCGTGGCGACTACAAGGCTAGCAGCACTAATAGATACCAGCCGTGGACATTGTTCTCTCTCTCCCACTTTTCATTATGCGGGCACAGGTTGGCAGGCAAATACGATTCTTACGGCAGCCGACATTTCCGGGCATGCCCACAACTCGTAAGCCACACTCATGGAATGAGAATCAACCGCTGTGAAATTACGTCAGCCTGAAGAGCAGCCAGGCAGAGAAACATTTTGTCGTCAAAATTTATGAGTAGGACCAAAAACATGCCGCTCAAAGGATTGCGACCTCGCACTCGAGGCTGGTTGGTGTGCTGTCGAGCGACTGCGCGAATGAGACGCTTCTCATTTCGCAGCCAGCGGGGTAGCGCCGTGACGCCCAGTGCCCACCCAATTGTTGATGATGGCAAGCTCGACGACGAGAACTTGGCAGACTACGGATACCATGAAAATGTTGGGGTAAGAGTGCGGAATTTTAATAGCACGCGTCCAGCTGCGGCTTAGGGAAATAAAAAAGTCTGGAGACCCCGCAGATCATCGACGTGGAGGTCTTGTGGTGTGTCTCAGTCGGACAGTAACTCCGCCAGCATCACAGACTATGAGATTGTTCTCGCCCTGTTTGTGTCTAACGCCGATGCACACGACTCATGCCCTTGCAGGTTACAAGTTACAACAGAGGCCCCTGGCTAGATTCGGTCATAGCGCCAGCCTCAATATTTTCAAGACTGTTTCAAGGGCCCGTAGGCGGGATAGCCTAGAAGAGGGTCTAGAGAGCATTTGACGATTTATTTTAGGGTATTGGCGCGTTCAATGTTACCACCATCCCAGGTGCCGGGTTGTCAGAAGGCTTGGCTATCCCGCCGCTGCCCTGCCAAGGCCGCTGCCGCACGACCTCTACTGCGTGAAATGGCAAAGCCGCAGCGCCGCGCACATGTTCCACTGTGGAATTGATTCCGGGTAGTCTTGATCAGTGATGATCCCTTCCCGATGGGATAGTTGATGCTACCTAGCGAGTAGGACACGCTGAATTACATCACGTTGAAGCTTCTGGCGCAGAGCTGGTCTGCTTGCCCCCCAACTTCGTCATCCACGACCACTGCCCTGTCATCCATCGCCACTATTACTCTGTCATCTAATAAACCCGCAAATGGCCGGGCGGGTCATTCTCTCGCCTGCAGCGAGAAATTTGTGTTCCAAAAAGTCTTTGCCTCGATGCTTCCCCACGCTGCATCGTGGAGAGTATGGTGTTCTGCAAGAGAATAATCCGGATGATTGTCACGTATATAAAACATGGACAAATGAAGAAAGGAATACCTTGCAATCTATTCTCGTGGCGTCGTGAAAGCACACGACATCCACAGCGGAGCCGGGCTATTAGTGACAGACTACTGGTACCTACAGTGACTGGTCAACTCGAGATGCCGCGTGGCGCACCTCCATGACGCTTGCGCAAACACTGAGAGACGCCCCCAAGCCCCGTCCCGTCCGCTTCCAAAAGTCTTCTGTGCAGGTCTTGGTGGCGCTGGGGGCGGCGGTCGCGTCGCACGCACAACTGCTAGAGGCCGTGTTTCCGAGAAAGCCACAAAACTTGGCAGGCCGCATCGGGGAATTCTCTGGGCGAAGTGCGACGGTGTCGGAAATCGGCTACTAGGAGAAATTTTTCATTGGCGTTTTTTCCGACGTCAGGACGATAATGACGGACAACAAACAGCGAATGAGTAGGGATGACTGACAGCGCACACTCGAATAGATGACTCGAGAGTGGTGGGCAGCGCAAATGGTCCCATTAAAAACAAATTTTGTACGGAGTAGGGGGTTTGGGGCTTAATATTTTCCCCGGAATCGCACCGTCCGACGACTTTATTCAATGGGCTGGGGGCAGTGGGAAACGAGGCATTTTGTATCCCAATGGGAAAGACTTTGACTCGATATTACCAGTATTAGGGTCCTGGTCCCCATTCTTCGCCGCGCAAGTGTAACGGGCCCTCGCCAGCGCGAGAAACAAGGCGCCCCCCTTTGCCCTGAAGGCTGACGATGGTTGGATGGTTTGACTCGACTCAACACTCTGGAGCCTGGCCTCGCTGGCTGTTCGCGGTCCACGCACTATTATCCTCTTGAAAGTGGGCATTGCCGCATCAGCAAGGTCATGGGTTGCCCAACTGGCTGATTCTAGGGCTAATGCGACTCTGAGCAAGTGGGAAGGCGAAAGCATGCCTGCCCAGCCTGTGTGGTCGCCGGACTTTTCGCCCTCTTTTTTCTTTGCCTGGCAGCCTGCCCGGCACTACTATGCTTTTGGGGTGCATGTTCGCGCCCCCCCGCCCCCTGGGATTTGAGTATTCGTTACCAATAGTTTCCATAAAATTCGCAGCCTGGTGCAAATCGTCGTCGTCGTCGCCCGTCGTCGCCCGTCGTCGCGGGGAAAGACGAGCCAATGAGCAGCACGGCATCTCGGGCGAAAGCATCTTTTGTAATATCTGCGCCGTCCGAGGGTTGCGGGGGAGGAGAGAGAGAGAGGGCGAGACAAGTTCAGCCCAGCCCAGATCCGGGGTATTTTGGTGTCGTCAGTGGCAACCAAAACAGCGCTTCTTGTTCATTCCTTGTCTCACCGCGTCGTTTCTTGGGAACTACGAATGCCGCAAGCGCCGACTAGGAGAGACACACACACACTGTAAGAGGCCAACATGCACAGCATGCAAACGTCAACAGGGATGGGAAAGCAATGAAATGAGATGGGCAATCAGCAGGCAAAAGGGAAAAATTGGCAACATATTATTTATCGTCTGACTAGGTGGCTCTCGTCCAGTCTTGCTGATAACGCTGCTCCAGCCAAGCTGGCCCACTGTCATTATCACCTAGTCAGCTGTCGGATTAGGGCAAGGAGGTCCTCTCAACCTTTTCTCTCTCTTTTTCCTTTCCCCTTTCCCTGTCAATTGCATCTTGTTACAAGTCTCCCTTTTCCTCTCTTCATCCTCCGCCCGGCGCTAGGCTTACTTTTCCAATTCCCTCTTCTGGGCATCAGACTAAAGCATCCCCCTGCTTCGGTTCTAGCCTCATCCTGCAAGCCTCCTCCCCACCACCACACCTTCTACCTTTCACTGCCCCCCCGGCCCTTGACGCTAAAACGCATTGTTGGAGTTATCATCTGGGCTTTCCCCAAACTTTCCGGGACGAACACGGTTGTTGTTAAATACGACTCTCTTCCTCTTCCTCCTCTCTGATCTCCCCCACACTCTTCCGCATCTTTGCATCCTTTTTCATACCCACACCACCCGAGCCCTTTCCCTGCTGTGTGTAAGCGTGGTGGACGCCTCTTGAGACACACTATAGCTTCCGGCTTTTCCTACTTCGTATTCATTACACAGTTCTTAATACAACAACACTCACTACTGCGCTTGTCTCATCATGTCAGGCACAGTTGAGAAGCGCGATGGTGCTGTCTCGGACAGCTCCATCTCCAAGAAGCAGGCCGACTCGTCGCAGGATAACAGTGTCATGGGAAATGAAATCTACGGTGAAATTACCGAGTACGACGAAAACTTGTCGCGCGCCGACCTCGAGAAGCAAAAAACCGCCCAGGGTGAGGCGCATTTCAGCCGTCTCGGCTGGAAGCGCCTCACTATTATCCTCATTGTCGAAGCCATCGCCCTCGGCTCTCTCAGTTTGCCCAAGGCCTTTGCCAACCTCGGCATGGTTGCCGGTACCATCGTCTCCGTTGGACTTGGTCTCTTGGCCATCTATACCTCTGACGTCGTTGGTCAAGTCAAGATCAAGTTCCCCGAAGCTGCTCACTATGCTGATGCCGGTCGCCTCATTGCCGGTCGCTTTGGTTACGAATTGATTGGTGCCATGTTTGTCCTACAGCTCGTCTTTCTGGTTGGTTCTCACTGCTTGACGGGCACCATTGCCTTTGGAAACATTGTCGACATTACCAAGACTGGCACCTGCTCGCTAGTTTTCGGTGGTGTGTCTGCCATTATCCTACTCATCTTAGCCATTCCTCCGTCCTTTGCCGAAGTTGCCATTCTCGGATACATCGACTTTGTCTCCATTGTTCTGGCCATTGGCATCACCATCATTGCCACCGGGGTCCAGGCTTCCAAGTCGCCTGGTCTGCACAACGTGCCCTGGTCCGCCTGGCCCAAAGAGGACCTTAGCTTTGCTGACGCCTTCATTTCCGTCACCAACATTGTATTTGCGTACTCCTTCTCCATCTGTCAGTTCTCTTTCATGGACGAAATGCATACGCCAACCGACTACAAAAAGTCCATCTGGGCCCTTGGTCTCATCGAGATTAGCATCTACTCGCTGACTGGTGCCCTCATTTACGCCTTTGTCGGCCCTGACGTCAAGTCTCCTGCTCTACTGTCCGCCGGCGATACCGTCTCGCGAATTGCTTTTGGTGTCGCCCTGCCTGTCATCTTTATTTCCGGCTCCATCAACACCACTGTCGTCGGCCGTTACATCCACGGCCGTGTCTACAGAAACTCTGTCACTCGCTACATCAATACGCCCAAGGGTTGGGCCACTTGGCTGTTTCTTGTCTTTGCCGTCACTGTCCTGGCCTTTATCATTGCCGAGTCTATTCCTTTCTTCTCGGATCTACTATCGATATCTTCGTCGCTCTTCGTCTCCGGCTTCACCTATTACTTTCCTCCTATCATGTGGGTTATGCTCATCAAGGAAGGCCCTGTCTGGGCTCCCCACAACCGCGTCAAGGCTTTGCTCAACCTGCTAGCCTTTGTCGTTGGCCTCGTTGTGCTCGTCGGAGGCACTTACTCTAGCATCGTTGACATTGTAAGTAAATTCGATTTCCGACCTGATGAGGACAAGCGCTAACCATGTCCAGATGCACAACTACAGTCTCGGCAATGTTGGCAAGGTGTTTACTTGCGCGCCTATTGGATAAGCAACACGAATATTCTCACGAATTACACGAGGTAGCACATCTATATCTTTGTTTTTTTAGCGATATATATCAACACCACTAGTGGTTAGTTGCATGATTCAAGAAATGAATCAGATTATACCCCACGATGCTTTGCCGCTACCATTCGCGAAGCTCGCCTCCAGGCCCGATGAAGCCTGGAGACACCCATGGCTCAGCAATCTTGCTTGCTTCCATCACTCGCTGCTCGTCAACCTCAATGCCAAGCCCAGGCCCAGTCATGAGATTGACGTAACCATCTTCAACATGCCAAATCTCTGGGTTCTTGATGTAGCTCAGCAAGTCATATCCCCCTACATTGTAATGAATGCCGAGACTCATTTCCTGAATGGCAAAATTCGGTGTCGCCGCATCCACCTGCAGGCACGCCGCCGGCGCAATCGGTCCCAGCGGACAGTGCGGCGCAATCGGCACATCGTACGCCTCAGCCATGGCCGCAATCCTGCGCAGCTCCGAGATGCCGCCCACATGGCACGTATCCGGCTGTAGCACATCCACGCAGTTGGCCTCGAGAAAGGGTTTCACATCCCACCTTGAGTGCAGCCGCTCGCCCAGCGCGACTGGAATCGTCGTCAGCCCCGCGAGCGCCGCCACGCCCTCGACGTGCTCTGCCAGCAACGGCTCCTCGATGAACAGCGGCCGCAGCGGCGCCAGCGCCGCGGCTAGCTGCTTCGCCATTGGTCGGTGAGCGCGCCCGTGGAAATCGACGCCGACATCGAGGCCGAGCGCGCGGACGGCACGTACGCGCTCGACGCAGCTGTCGAGCGCAGAGGGCGAGTCTAGCCACCCGACGTCCGAGGTGCCGTTCATCTTGACGGCGGTGAAGCCTTGAGCTTGGCGCGCACGCGCGGCGCTTTCGACGGAGGCGGGGCGGTCGCCGCCGATCCAGGCGTAGACTTTGAGCTTGGTGCGCAGTTTACCGCCAAGGAGGTCGTAGATTGGCACGCCAAGTTTTCGGGCTGCAGGAGAAGTCGGTTCAGTGGAAGGGGAACTATTAAGTTGAATTTGGTGATTTAGGCGGTAGTTACCTTTGAGGTCCCAGAGGGCAATGTCCAGTCCGGAGAGGGCACTCATAAAGACCGGGCCTCCTCGGTAAAATGTCTTGCGCCATGAAAGCTGCCAAATATGCTCAATGTCGCTTTTGCGAATATTAGCAGGGGGTGTTTGTAAATAACGTGAACGAGCATCAAGGGGAAAACCTGCTCTGCTTCGAGTCCCACATATTGATCTATCCATGCGTCGAGACATCCTTCTACTGCTTGAGTATGACCCTCCAGGGACGCTTCACCCCAGCCAATGTTGCCTGCGTCGTCGGTGATTTTGACGAAAAGCCAGCGTGGGGGTACCCGGTAGTACTTGATGTCGGTGATTTTGCCCATTTTTGAAGCTAGGTAGAGAAACAATTCTAGCTTTTTGTCTGCCGAAATAGGCTTGATAGAGATTTAGTCTGATTGGTGTAAAGATATTTGAGTGTTTTAATGTCTTTCTAAACCTTTTGTTCGTTCGTGTTCCCCCACGTATTAAGTGACTGAATCGTGGGGGTGTTGCCCCTCCATCACGGGTTGAACCCCGATTTCGGACAGTTGGCCGCTCGTACCCGTGGAGGGTCTTTTACTAATAAACTAAGCCTCGAATCCATCTTGAACACAATAAACCGAACCTCTAGTTCAAGTGAACCTTGGCGGTTCTTCGGGCGGCTCGCTTTATACTTACTATCCTGGTATCTTGTAGTTGCAATGTCCTACCCCCCACTAGAATGAACCTAGGCAGAGCAACTCGCCAATGCCAGCATCTCGTCCATTTGAACAAACGCTAGAGGAGTTGGCAATACTTGCTCTTCTCGGAATTGCTGCTTGCTGTAAAAAGTTTGTTTGCGAGGTTGGCATCTGTGAAAGCGTCATGAGCTGACCGATAGGGGGCGCGGCCCCTCTTGCAGGTCGAACTCCGTCTCTGGATCGTGAAGCAACGCTTCCTTTCGCAGCCCGTATGCCAGCTCTCACAAGTCGACCAGAATGTTTGTGCTAATATGAAACACACAGACGACATGTGGTACGACGCGATATGGGACAGTTGCACCAGAGTATGTTCAGTCGTAGATTATGCACGGATGATACTAGCAGGTAAATGGGATGGAGAGGAGAGATATATGTAGAGAACAAAAAGGATCGAAGGCTAGAACTTCTCACCGATAAGATGCGGTGTTGCTCTTTTGATCCAACTTGACATCTGGCGGGTTACTCATCATCGCTAAAGAAAACCTTGACGGGCAACGAATCGTCGGTGAAGATTTTGAAGCGCTCGGTCACACCATCGATTGCTTTGACCTCATCGTCGGTCAGGCTCCAGCCGTCAATATCAAAGTTGGCCTTAATTCGGGCCGGCGTGGCGCTCTTGGGGATGACACTCCAGCCTTTTTGGATGCCCCAGACGAGGAGCACCTGCTGGATTGTCTTGTTCTTGGCGTCGGCTAGCGACTTGAGCTTTTGATTGGCGTAAAGTGGCGAGTTTGTCGAGCCTAGGCACGAGTAGGCGGTGCTGTGAATGCCCTTGGACGTGGCGTAGCTGATAAGCTTAGGCGAGGGGTTGCATGGATGCAGTTCAACCTGATTAACGGCAGGTATTATCTTCACTTGTTAGAACTGTCCGTTTAGGGGTATGCTTGTACCACACCTTGCAGCTAGCATCATTGAGAAGAGTCTCGAGGTGTTTGATGGTAAAATTGGAAACGCCGATATTCTTAACCTTACCGGTATCGACTAACTTTTGCATCTCGCGCCAGGTGTCAACAAAGTCCCAATCATTATAGACATCTTGTTGTCCGGGAATCATCGAGACGGGCCAATGCATCAGGTATAGATTGACATAGTCGACACCAAGCTTAGACAGAGACTCCTCGAGCGCCTCGGCGACTCGCTTGTGGTCTTCATTAGCGAGCTTAGTGGTGAGCCAAATTTGGTCCCGGGGCACGCCCGAGGCCTTGATACCAGCACCGACCTCGGCTTCGTTACCGTACGCTGATGCCGTGTCGATGTGGCGGTAGCCGGCATTAAGTGCGACCTCGATCGCGTTCGGCGATTTGACCTGCCATGTGCCGAGACCGATGGCAGGAATCTTATCGCCCGTGTTGAGGACAAAGGTGTGACTGGGCCAGTTAGGGCGGGACGATGCAGACAATCATATGAGGAAGAGAAAGCTCGAGGATAGGAGCAGTAAAAGGGCTGCGGTTTGCGCAGCGGTGATAAAGAGCGTGGTTTGACGGGGCAGGACGTACGTAGTGTTCTTGAGGGGGGCCATCTTTCGATGAGTTATGCAAGTAGACAAGTGAAAGAGAGGTTGAGCATGGTAGAAGAGAAGAGAACAAAAAGAAGGGAGAGCAATGACGTGAATGAAATACTTAGTGGCCGACTGTGTACGCTATGCTCTCTTTTACTGGCAAGAGAGAAATTTTGTTTCATCTTTCGCTCATGATCACAGGAAATATTTGGCTTGGCTGTCGGCAGTTAGTGTTCTACTATAGAGATCATCACAAATCGACCCGCTATTTAAGGTTAATCATGCTATTATGACGGTTGAATAAGGATACCTGGGTCCAACGGCGCTTTCTCCGCGGAAATCGATACTTCATGCCGTTACATCAGCTGTTGAATACATAATATTGTTAGGCATTTTATACAACGCGTGACTCTTGTTGGCTATAGTGCCCGCTTTCTATGTCGCTTACATCAATTATTCCATATATAACTTCGCTTGAGCGTATATTTCGGCGCAGTCGGCAGTGGAGAAACAAGAAGGCAAAGTTTACTCGTCCTGCTGACATTGTTGTAGATATGGGCTAGTGCGTTACATATATTCCATTGTCGAATTAATAGTTGAAAGTGAATATAGCATTCCTAACCTAAATAATGGAGAAAGGCACTCTTATTACACGCTACTGCCGAAGGCAGGTCTCGGCGATCAAGGGGTACCCTCTTTAATGTACAACGGGGTTATCCTAAGCCCTGCGACTGAAACATTTCTTTTCTTCGAGGTCGCTCATCCTTTGAGAAAGTGTGTGATATATCGTGTGCTATGTGCTGGATAAGTGCGGTCCTTCCTAAAGGGACTCAGCTCGAGACATTGACCGCTTGAGAGTATGACTGGAAGATCTGCTGCTCTGCAGCCCAGGTATCCTGCACCGTCACCGGGTCTCTCATTACATAGTCCTATCCTGCGACGTAATTTTCGACAGTCAGCGACGGAGCAAAGACCCCGGGAGGGAGTCAATGATTTCACATAATCACAGCCGTCTCTGAAACTGGGACACTGCTCTCTGACGCTTGCAAGGATTTTTACTCCACTTTCAGACAGCCAGGCTCTTCAACAGACGTTCGAGAATATTAGCCCGAAACATTGTCGCGCTGCCAAGCATGCTACAGAAAGGGCTGAGCAATTTCTCCTCGGATCCTCGCAAGCCAAGTCCGACCAACCGTCATGGTCCGTCGGGTGGAGCTTCCCGGATGCGACTCCGACGGAAGCTAAACCGAAAACGCAATAGTATTTCTTGATCGACGCAGCGATATACCTCAGGCACCGCAGCCTCTGATTAGTTCAATCTACCCTACCTTCATTGAATGGCTCCTAAGCTGTCCGTTGGTAACTAGAAGAATAAAGCTAAACATAGCTTTATAATAATGATTTCAATAATAATGATGCTTACGTTGACTAATACGGCTTTTAATGATGGTAGGTATAAGCTGGTCCTTGAACTGGCTTGTACTCTGTGATTAGTTGCACGATTATAATATTCTACAATGTTGCTCACGAGGTCTGGAAAGTAAATTTACAGACTTTGGTTAAAACTCGGTCAGAGGTATCACTTCATGTATGTACTTCGAAGTTGTAGAGAACAAAATATTGAGGATAATTGTAATACTGTGTATTTACACTAGTCTCTACTCTGCACGAGCGAAAACGAGCATTCTAGAATAATGCTCAATGTGATGCTAAACCTGAGAAGTAGTAAAAAAAAGCTCATCACAAAAGAAGTAACACCCATGCCAATATTTCTTCGAAGAAGGCAGCCCCCGCCTCGAGCTCTTCAAGAGCTTCCAGAGCTTCACCAGCTTCCAAGACCTCGGCAGTTTCAAACGTTTCAAGTGCCTCGGCAGCCTCGGTAGCTTCCATGGCCTCAGTAGCCTCGGCAACATTGTTTGCCTCAATGATATCAACATTGACTAGACCCTCTCCAGCTTCTCCCACTTGCAACCTTCCCGTGAGGTCCCTGACACCCAAAGGGTCTGCTTTGACGAATACTTGCTCCTCACGAAGCAATTCCACACACCCAGAGGCTCCTCTTTTGCAGATATTTGGTACTTTGAGGTCAGGTGCGACTTCTTTGAGCGTGTTCTTGTAGTATGGCTCCAGATTGTCGTGATCAAATCTATCGAATGGTGGAATCTTGCGCAGACTCTTTTTTGGGAAACCGGGTTTTGGTACGCCTGTTTTCTTTTTTCCAAAACCGGCAAGCTGATGTTTTGCTCCACTGCTTCGCATAGTAAGGTATTTTGAATCGAAATCTGGATTGGCTTCAAACAGCTCCTCGATCTTCTCGCCATTCTTCAATTTCTCGATATGCTCAGGTGTCAGCGCACTCGCCTTATACCAGCCCTCGATTTGTTGCCAGGGAACCCCTTCCATGACTGCGTATTCGGACTGTTCCACATATTGCCCAATCATATTTTCTGGCTTCAGTGTCTCAACCATATCAATCATTTTTGGGTCTGTGCTGATTCTGTAAACGTATCCGGACTCCCCCGTGTTGACGTTGATTGCAAAGTTTTGGGCAATGCGAGGCTCCGTAGTTGTTGAAACATAGCGAGTATATTCGTTGGTGACCCCCTCATGATGAAAGAATAAGCTGTAGGCCCTATTTTGATCCGCAGCTGACAATGGTTTGGTATATTTAAGACCTTTGCACCACGAACCCCCTTCTGCGCGAAGAATGTCTGGTGGCCTCATGTCGCCGCGGAAGACTGTCGACGGCAAGTCCTCGTTGACACGCTGAAGTATGTGACCGTTTCCCCAGTCAAGAAGGAGCAGGAACAAAGCACAAACAATGGTGTAAAATTGGCTGCGCATTACGGCGAAGGGGCGATATAAGAATGCGAAAAAGGTAGGTCGAAGCAGTTGCTATTTGCTGATACTGGAGCTCTTCAATAAGAAAATTAAAGGTCGTGTGTGAGCAATTCTCCAAGTCCATTTACAATGCGGTCTTGGTCTATATATACATGGAAGGTAAAATACTGGAAAGAAAGGCACGTCGAAAACCGAGATTGAGTCTTTTTGCGAGGCTGAGAAGGAGTCATTGCTTGGCGGTGCAATGGCCATCGTATGACTTGGTTGATTGCAGGAGGTATGATGCCAGAAAACAGGTTCTCCGAGGCTGCGAGTGTTTTTTCAAGTTTACATGTATCAACCAGAGTCTCGGCACTTGAGGGCTCTCATTGAGTAATGCTATCGCCGCTCATGAGTGGCCCAAGCTATCATCCTCCGCTCCTCCACATGTAGCGCTTGTGACGGCGTCTGACTCGTTAACCGCTCTATAGCTTTTATTGAGCCAGCATAAGTCAGCGTATGACTTCGCATGGGTGATATGCCGGGCCGGCAAATCGAGCGCTCACGTATTCTCGGAGTACGCAATAGGCTTGACAGCTGCGCCTGCGTCTGCTTCTCGGATTTATTCGGCCACTTTCTGCGATTCATGAAGTTTTGTTACTTCGGCGAGGTTCCACGTTGAAAATGTCATGTGCACGAGATTGTGCTACTAAGTGAAATACCCATCACCTTTTGCTGATTACCAGGGTCTATACCTCTCTTATTCTCTGACTATATATATAGCCTTGCGTGTGCTCTTCTCCCTCTCCAATGATTATCACTACAAATCAATAAATCTTGAAAACTCACATCCAGACTCGCAAACGGTATCATGAACTTATTTGGCACTGTACTGGCCTTGTGCAACTGCTTACTTTTGGGTGCGAGCCTTGCCCAAGCGCGAGCTTCTACCCCCGCAAAAGCAGCTTTCGATGTTTCCACTTTGGGCGACTCTGTGACTCTCGATGCTCGCTCAGACATT
The DNA here is from genome assembly GCA_030780425.1 of Beauveria varroae. NCBI lineage: Eukaryota > Fungi > Ascomycota > Sordariomycetes > Hypocreales > Cordycipitaceae > Beauveria > Beauveria varroae. The sequence goes on from JAPFUP010000102.1 coordinate 35,961, forward strand.
GGCCAGAGCATACGAGACGGGTCTCAAAAGCTCAACTGCCAGCTCCTACTTCGGCGGGAATCAGTCGATTGCAGTGGACTTTCATCTAAGGCTTGCACCTTGGTCGACTGGATCCATAAGGTGAGTTCTATTCATACTGTCGTTAAGAGAATGTAAGGGACGAGCTAATTTGCGCATTAGGGTTGTCAGAAGGTATCTAGCCAACTTCCAATAACCGCAGTTTTAAAGCTTTCACGAGCTAATCTTTCACAAAAAGCAAGCGAAGTGTGCGACTAAAACGGGCAGCGACGCGAAAAGATGCTGTGATGATGAGGAGCGTCTTCCCTTCGGCGTAAGTTCTTTTAAACACATCAAGATATAGAGAAGAAAAACTCATGCGAGACAGGGAGGGGTGTACTACACTGGATACCTGAGAGCTTGTGCGCCTCAGTATGAAATCAAACGTTTCGATCGCCCTCAATTTCCCGATCGGCCGTGTAATGCGAACCATGACTGCCGCTTTGGTATAAGTAAATGGCTCTGCGATATGCGCGGTTGGGAGCAAGCCGTAAGATCAACAATACCTTTTTCTCGCTTACTTGGAATATAAGACAACAGCTGACAAGCGTATTTCCATTCTTCTACGTCAAACAGGGTTGTCATCAACGAAGAATTTGTGATAACCCAATCAGAAGCGGAAAGCAGTTGCATGAGTGCTGCAGGCAGTGGCCAAACACACCGCAGGTATATTTCATGCGTCTTAGATTTAGATTCGTGCAAAGTGACTAACAGAAGTACGTTCATAGGGATTTTTCTCCACTTTCTATCAACATCGTTTCAACCTCAAGTGTCCACAGCAGGCGGAGGGCAGGTTGAGCGTTACAAAATCATCTAGCGGCGACGTTATCTTTAGATACATGGGTATTGAGGCCGCTGAAGGGAACGAGATACGCGTCTTCAAGGTACACGAGGCGCCGGTGCATACCGGCGAGAAACCCTCGAGTGTGGGATGGATCATGGTCAAGAACGAGAAGGGCATGGTGAAGCTTTCGTCATTTTCGAAGAACAAGCTTAAACCTGGCAAGAAATATACGGCAGTTGTGCTGCGGCGGTCAGACTACGACTGGCTCACTCCGCCTGTCAATTTCACTATGCCATGGGATGGGCTGCCAGCGGGTGAATCTAGCAATGAGATCTTGCCCGGTCGGAACGCTAGGTCCAATGAAGGGAACGCGCATTGAGCCCGGTAAGGAAGGAAATCAGATCGGCATATTCGGGTCGCACGAGGCGCCGATGCGTACTGTCGTTTACTCGTGGAATTTGGAATGAATGATGGTCAAAAACGCGGCAATTTGACGAAGCTTTCGTCGTTTCGGACACGAAGCTAGGATCTGTCAGGAAGTATATGGTAGCTGTGGTGTGGCGCCACTGCTATGACTGGCTTCATATACGAGGCAATTGAAGTTGGGGTTATGTTAGTAGAGAGATCTGGGCCGGGTTAGAATAATTAGATAGCAAATGCAGAACGACTGTGGTTATCTTGAGGATCGGTGTCTTGTGGCTTGCTTGTGTTGGTCTGGAACTCTCTGGCCAGATGCTCTTTGACCTCTCGTGTCTAGGGCTCTTTCGCCCGGTGCTCTTTGGCTTCTGCAAAGAGTAGGTTCTTCTTCGTTCCTCTAGACCTATAATCTTGATTCTACATGCGTCCTGCCTTGTAGTTCAATTAGAGTTCAAAGATCAAATGGGTATGTTTCATATCCCCTACATGCATTGTGATGTTGTTCAGCCTTTTCAGGAGTCTCCGCTGGAGTGTGATTGTTTTCGATAGGGTGGTAGCTCCAAAAAGCCGATCCTGACACGAATACCAAGCTTTCGCCTCGAACCCAGCCTCCCATCTTTACTCATTATTTGGGCCCAGATTCGAGACTTGGGCATTTTACCCAATGTTGTAGTTGGTGTAAAGCACGCTCGAAAGGGCTGAGCGGATGCCAAGAAACGCCTCCCATAAGGCTGTGCTTGGCGAAGGTATAAAAAGTAACATGCCCACTAAATCGCGAAGAGCGGCTACCGTGAGGCGAGAACTGATGAAACTAAGAGTACTAAGAAGTGTCGAATCACGGCCTTTTTATCATAGGGAGTGGTGTCACTTTACACCATTGCCGGTAGAAACTTGATTGTAGCTAGATGCACGTACGGAGAACAAGTTGGGCCAAAAATAGCATGCCCGCGCTAGTCCAATACTCGAAAAGCAGCCGTGGGCGCAGTGGAGAAGTATGTCTGGACCAACGCAGCTTGCTCTGTGCGCTGATGTCGGTTCGGCTGGAACCCATGGCGTTGGACGCTGGACAATCAGGTTATATATAGTGTATTCACCAGCGGAGTCCCTGCACCGGCAGTTGCGATCGAGGTCGCATAATACTGGAGCCCGAATTTTGGTTGCGATGGTTTTGACAATGTATAAACTCTATTTGTCTATGCCGACAGCTCACAGAGATAGAAAAGTAACTGTATGAGCATCTCCGCGGCCAAGTTCCACTGTCGGCACCACAGAGTCATCAATTCTGGTGCAACTACCTCCGTGTTAGCTAATGTCTTGCTCGCCAGTTGCACCCTTGTTCGTCGCAGATCAAGCACTAGCACTATGCTTGCCGCCCTCTCTGCAGAGGACGAGCAGCTCGGCTGCCGCATCGTGAAATCGCGGCTGTTCAGTCATCTGTAATCCGTAATCCGCTTCAGCAGTTGCAGTAGCTCGACTTCCCTTTCTTAAGTATTCGCTGATAATTTTCATTTCTTACAATCTTCTGAATGACTTTCCAGAAAAAATTCTACGTGGGTTTGGCTGGGTGAGTGGACCAGATTGTCGTGTGTGGCGTTCGTTGGTCAGTCTAGAACCTCTTTCAACCAACTGTCCAGAGCTCGGCCATTTGGCAAACCATCTTGATCTGGGAGAGTGGAACATATTAATCTAGTTCGAAAAGTCTTTCTCTCAAATCTTCGAACCAGATAAACAAAGTGTTAGCTCAATCTTAATTCACCCGTATGAAGTATGCTGATGCTTCCCCACACTGGAAATGAAGCCGTACGACGCGCGAGTTACACATATACATACTTCAAGGTCGCAAGTCAAATAAAATTCAGGCAAATATATGTATATCTCCTTCTAGACTGCAACCGCGCTTCATTCTTCTTTTCTAATTGTCTTACTCACGCTCAAACGAATGGATCTGTCCTCAACATGCAGTTTCTCTTCGGGTCGGCGTGGCGCTCATTGCGCTCTCAGTTCTGGCAGCCCCAAGTACACTCAATTTTCCCGAAGCCGATTTCAAAGGAACAACGCAGCCCGTTTTAGTAAGCAACTGAACAGAGAGACAGAGACAGAGACTGCATCTCAGTCGTCTTTGTAATTTTCCAGCGTGCAACCCAAAATTCCTTTACAAACCATGACGGCGTTTTCTTTCGCCTCTTCTTCATCTAGTTCCAAGTGTGCGTTTTGCGACTCCCACGTAATCTCGGTTATTGAAGCACCTGCCTCGTGTGTGCTGTCGGCTCCAGCGACAGCAGGTTGAAGTTTCAGAACCATCTGCTCCGTTTTGGTCCAGCTGCGGCATAAATGAACAAAGAAAGCTCCAGATGCGTCATCTGAGGTGGAATAACATAGCCATTTGTCTTCCATGGATTCGGGCGTGAAGCCATTTTTCATTTTCTTCAGGTCCGCCTCAGAGACCTCCAAATCCCAGGGCGCCGTGGCTGGTCTTTGAATCGGCTGCGTTTTCCATCTACGCAGCGGGGTAGCGTCGTGGACACTTGTATTCGTCATGGCGAGATTCGGGAGAGCAGTTACTGTGAGAGTGCTCGTAACGAGAGCGTTCGTATTGAAAATGATGAGAAGATGTACGAAAAGCTGCGACTCAGTACCACTATGCGGGACGTAGCGCAATTTAAACATTCACGCCAGCCGAGTCACGTCCGAGTTAGTGGTGCGGGAGGGGCGGGACACGTTGCAGCCAGACTTCACGCCAAGCCCTATGACGGCTGTTGCAATATGATAAGGGGATATAGGCGCTATAAATTAAAGCGATGAGACAAGCGCCGAATAACACAAAGAGAAGAATAATGCGCCAACTGCTCCAAGCATGTGTAGTCCCCCCCCCCCCCAACTGGAGGGCAAGAAGTAGACAAGACGTTCCAAGGACGACGCTGAAGAAACCGTTGTACAGAGGTCGCTTGGGAAGAGGCACGGCGTGCATCATGAGAACGATGGCTCCTGACATGATACCGGCGCTTCCTATGCCGTCAATGGCGCGCCCAATTATAAAAGCAATCGAGCTCGGCGCGGCCCCGCAAATGGTTGATCCTATTTCGAATATTGCCAGTACCGTCAAGGACACGGATTTAGTCGGATAAAAGGAGTAGATTCGTCCCCAGAGTAGTTGGAAGCAGGTCGTTGTGAGCATGTACGCGCTTCCATACCATCCAACGTCGTTCAGGCTATGGAATTTATCAACCATGCGAGGGATAGCTGTTGCAACGATGGTGCGATCCTGAGTAGAGTTGCATGTGTTAGGACAATGCCGTTGTAGCGCTTTCTTACCAAACATAGATTAGACCTACCAGTGACATGAGGAAAATAGCAGATAGAATGCAGGCCAAGGTGAGAGCCACCTCCCAGCCGCTGGGATACGCAGGTTCACTTTCGACATATCTGCACGGCTTTGGCTCTTGCGCTTCGCCTGTGTGGCCCCTGCCAATGATGGATCCCTCGAGCCTTTCTCGACTGTCCTATCTATGACAGCCGGTGTGGCAGGTTTTGGGGCGATTTCTCCCATAGTGATCGTCTCCTCCGACTGCGAAGCGAATGGAAAGACGGCTTTCAAGATCACTGAGAAGCTTTAGAGATGGACTTCCAGAAAATGAAAGAAAATCGGCGGTAGCTGTGTCCGCTAAAGCGGCAAAGCTTTTGTCATTGCAATATACAAGGGCCAGCGCCATGTGCAGTGGGGAGACAAAAGTTCCGTGCGATAGCCTGAACATTTGTGATTCGTTCATGTTGGCCGCCGCTCCATGAACAAGGCTGTCGTCACCGTACGAGGGCAAGACACCAGTTGTTCGCCGATGCCGCATGCTTGGCTTCCTAGATCATTTTGTCTCGGTCGGTCAAGAGGGAGCATGGTCGATTCAAGGCGCAAGTACGGCTAGGGAAGCATGTACTTCATTGCGCTAGCTTCTATTGCTGCGATGATATCTGGCGCCTACAACGCCTATCGCTGGCGCACTATTCCTCACATCATGGTATATGATACATCATCGATTCAATTGAGTCGCTGTTCGTATAAATACATAGACGGTACTGATGGAGTGGAATATCATCTATACTGTACCTGTGCTGAGCAAGCCGTGATGAGGCTAATATCAGCTGTCGCCGACAGTCAAGGATCGTAGTTAGGGGAAGATTAGATGCTTGAACGAGCTCCAGCCATTCTCAATACAAATTCAAACACACCCAGTGTGATTACTGCTGAAGGGATTGAACGGAGAAGGTGTGGCGTCAACCCTGAGTAGAATCCGCGCCAGCCTTCACGCGCCCACGTCGATCGGCAGCACTGCACGAGACCCGTGTTGGCCCGACTGCGGCCCTCGACCGGCGCCTGCCGCAACCGTGTGCGGACAACCTGCGGTGGTCATTAATCCGGGATACAAGTGCGACGACCGTAGCTACCTACCTCGTGAGGGTATGTGATGAGAACCGCTGCCATCTTGGCGCAGCCAGCTGCCCCAGCGGTGCTTGCCCAGTTCCCGAGCTCACTACGATGGGCCGATGTTGATGGAGAATAAGAGCTTTGAGCCTGAAAAAGCGTTTTGAGTCGCTCGTACAGGACAAGATGCACAACTGTCTCCAAAGTACCTAAGTAACTTGCACTGAGTCCTCGGTAGAACCCTGCCACTCCTTCAGTCTTGAAGATTTGTAATACGCAGTCAACAGTGCTTCTAGTATGCTTCGAAGAAGCACCGCCACAAGCTTAATTATTTAAAAGCTGCAGTCTTGTCTTTACCAGCCAGATCGGATTCGTAGCAGTGGCTGTCGCGAGGCCAGCAGCAACAGCAGCCTGCGCATGCACCAGTGGCTCGGCTTCCTCGAGGCCCAGATACTGAGCACCCAACCTCTTACAGTTCCCGTATACATAGAATTTGACTGCCTGGGCTGGGAATACACCTATCAAACTAGGGACGAGACCGCGAAACAAGCCGCGAATGCCCTCGGTTCCGTGTATTGTGCGAAGGGCGTCAATTGTCTCGCGGATAGGGTGGACATGGCGTAGCCATTGAATATTCGAGATTTTGGGTTGGGTCGCTGTTTTATAGGTATCAGACTGCATGCGAGTCCTCAAAACATCAAGAGGAGATGTTGCAATGGCATTCACGAGTCCGCCGCTTCTGGCGAAAATTGTCAGCGTGTCGCGTCGTTGCATTGCACTATTTCGAGCTTACGCGCCAGCTGCAAGGTGCACCCATGGCGAAAGAGTATTGCAAGCGGTGCTGTCGCCTGGGGCGGGTAATGATGGCGCAAGATCTTTTGTGGCAAGAGCCATTATTTTGTTGGTTGCGATGTGAAAATGAACCGCGGCCTTACTTTCTTTCGGCGGTATGAACTACGGCTATGGAGCGCTAGGATCTTGTGAGACACTGGTAAGCAACTGACACTATTAACTTATCCGGTAGCTCACTTGACGAGTGGAATCAAAATGAATGACATACTGGGCATAAGCAAATGTAATTCTATCACCAGTCTTAGCTTGCTTATCCTTCGACAGCATCACGGTGGCCCGCTCTCCATTGTGACGTTGTCAATGGCAGTGGCTGAGCTGAGATTGCGCGTTGCACAACTCAGCGCCAGGTCAGTGCCATAATGCGGACTGCCTAAACAGTTGACTAGAGGCTTCAGCCGTCAGCAATTTGTTCGACAATTTCTCAAACCGATAGCGAATGGTTCGTCTTCTAGCAATATCAAACCTTCGAGCCCCTCTCATAGAATGAAATCATACCCTGGCTCTGTCATTTCGAACCCTTCTGGTCGCATAGGCAACAAAAAGGTTCGCACCGGTTGCATTACCTGCAAGCAAGTTAATTCCCGCAAACCTGTCAGTGGCCGTTTCGCTAACTAGCCGCACTCTAGAATTCGCAAAGTCAAATGCGACGAGGCTAAACCGTCATGCCTCCGGTGTGTTAGAACCGGCCGCAACTGTGAAGGGTATGCCGGCTGCGTGCAACCACGCAACGCCACGAGCATGCTCCGTCTCAGTCCGCTCATGGAATTCGAGTCCCCGGAAGGCTGCCGTGCCTTTGACTACTATCGTAGTCAGTCAGTACCGGTTCTTAGCAACATTATGGACTCGGAATTCTGGGGAGGCTTGGTATTGCGACTGAGTGTGACGGAGCCGATTGTGCGGCATGCTGTCCTGGCAATGAGCAGCCTGCATGAGCACCTCAGCAACAACAAAGAGCATCAAGGCACCGTGGGGCCATCATTTATCTACTCGCAATATGGAAAGTCCATTTCGGCACTGACGAAATGGAAAACAGGCGACGGGCCAACCATCCCGCTTCTCGCTTGTGTTCTCTATACCTGCCTGGAGTTTCTGCTGGACAACGAAAAGGCGGCGAGGATGCACATCATGCAAGGTCGGAAACTACTGAGCTCTCTCGGCAATGATTCCTCACCAGCGGTTGAAATGGTCAAGCGAGATTTGGTTCCCATGTACACACGACTCGGCCTAGCTGCGTTCCTATACGGCGGAAACCCCCCAGGCGTGCCAGAGCATTTTCGTCCTTCAATCGCGCCACCCACGAAATTTGAGAATATAGCAGAGGCCAGGTCTGTGCTATACCATCTGTTGGATGAAGGACTGCGTTTCAGCACAGACGCCCGACCAAAAATCTACACGAGGGAGTTGGATGCCGACGGCTTGCATACTCTCACGTCTGCGCAGCAAGACTTGTTATCTCGGTTGGGTCATTGGCATGCAATTTTCATTGTACTAACTAGCAGCTTTAAAATGACGCAGACAAATGTGTGCACGCAGAACCTCTTGCTGATATACTATAACACGGCTACCGTCTGGGTTTCTACAGCGCTGAGTCCAGAAGAATTGGCTTACGATGCCCACGTCACTGCGTTTGGCACGATCGTGTCGCTTGCCTCATCAATCATCGCGAGCGCGCAGAGAGGCCCACCGCTTCATTCATTCTGTTTCGAGACGGAATTAATCGCACCCATCTATTGGACGGCACAGAAATGCCGACACCCACTGTTGCGTCGCGCAGCCGTAAAGCTACTCATGAAGGACGAGCTGAAGAACCGGCGCGAAAATCTATGGCACTCCAATGAAGCAATTGCAATTGCGTTGCGAACAATGGAGCTCGAAAAGGAGAGCATCGGTGAATTCAGGGTGGTTGCCGATGAGCGTGCCAAGGACTTTGTTCTAGAACCTCACAGCACACCGCAGTCTGAGGCTTCAAGCAGAGACTCCAACAGAAGCGGGTGGCATGTCCCACTTAACCAACCGCCCACACTTTCGCTCGAGCAGATAGAGGAGGAACAGCAACTAGATGAGCTGCTTGGCTTCAATCAAATGTCGGACACGGCGATGGGATATGGTATTGCTCAGGGAGCTGGCAGCCTGGCTCGAGTTCTCGACTTGCGTGCTGAGGCTGCCCATCTGCTGTCTCCATATGGCGCTGTTGAGAGTTCGCGCATCAAAAACGTTCTCATTGGAGCTCGAGAAAAGACTGGTGTTACAGTGACAATATTTCGAAAGCCACGAACTGCAAAGGATCAATGGGACGTGAGAAAAGAATTCATTCCGTTTCTGTAGCCGAGAACCTACCCCCCATACATATGATTGTACCTTTTATGTTAACGCCAAACTTATGCAACATTGAACGACTTTGAAAATCGTATGGGTATCTCCATCGCCCATATTTCCTTGCAGTATACGCTCGTGTGTTCTTGTCTAGCGTCTTGCCGAGCCGGTCTCGGCTAGATGCCGCCGCTTGATTTTCTCATCCTGCTCTGCCAACACACGCGCCGTGAGGCTGGCAGCCAGGGGATTGTTGATGCCGCTTATCCTAGTGTCGTCCTGTTTGACTTTCTTGTTTCCAGGTGTAATGCTATTCGGGTCGCCTTTGTCCCCGTTATCTTGGGAGATATCGCCCCCTTTACGCTTCTTCTTCGTCTTTTCAGATCTGTCTTTTTTGAGAGAATGACACAAACCTCTAGATTTAAGGTCGTCCATTCTCTTGACCAAGTGTTCAATATCTTTCTCGGTCGTTGGTAGGATCGTGATGACGTTCTCTCGTTCGAACGGCTCACTGCATTCGGGGCAAAGGTCTTCGTCTTCCTTGATTTCGGTAACCACGACTTCGGCAAAAGCATGGCCACAGGGCACAAGATATACTGATTTAGTGCCTGGGCCAAGCTGCTTCAACGAAACAGGGCATATGTACTTCTCGCCGCGGTGCGTAAACTTGAGCTTCACAATGTCGCGAAGAGAGCGAATCATTGTCAAGGTAGGGGCTGCGTCTGCAGATTCGTCTGTCGCCGTCAGGTACTTTAAAACTGCCTCATAGTTGTAGAGTCGACCAGATGCGTCTGATACTGCCGTCTCCATATCAAGCGGCGCATCGCTGAGCGCACAATGCGACCAAGCGTGACCGAGAGATTCGAGAATAATCGCTTTGAGTTCAGATACTGTCGGTGTTCGAGCCGCATTCTTTACGAGCTCTCGACGCTTGGGGATCGAGCCCCCGTCATTACCCATGGCGATTGAAGTGTTGTGCTGATCATAAGCCAACAGTAGGAATCGTGCTGAGATGACAAAATTATTCGGAGGCAGACAGGTACATAGGCACCTAGATAATTATGGACTGGGTTGCGCTAGCGGGCGCAGGATTGGTGGGGTCGGATGTCGCACAGTGTGCGAGCCTATATAAGTTTATCAATTTTGACGTGGCACGTACAGTGCTATCCAGCTTGCACACTGCTCTGGTCAGTTCCCCGGTTTCCCAATTCAGTGACCCAAGCAAGCTTGCCCGCGCAAGGTATCGACACCATTCTCAGCCACGCCCATTCAATCACCACACGTTTTCGTTGTGTACGTGTGCAACGTGGGTGCGGTGGTATCACAGTCTATTCTGATTCTTGCTGTTGCATCAACCGTCCACCATCCTCTCTCGACGACCGTAACGCTACCCGTCCCAGCTGGCTTGCGCGATTGCACACTAAAAAGGTTGCGACTTTCAATTCTCAACACATGTGTTAAGCCTCAAGGCCCCGACTCTTCGCTGCCATGACGCAGCAGCAACCTGCCGCCTTTGAGCGGCTTGACTACATTAGTCGCCAACTTAAATCCCGGTAGGCGAGCTCCCACACCGTCGCTTAGCGAGACAAAGTCGCTGACCACCCAACGATAGAGTCGGCGACGATGTACGACGAAGAGCAGCATCACAGTTGAAAGATCTCGTCGGTGTATGCCATCGAGGTTAGCTTCAAATTGCCACAGCTTCATGGCGACCGCAACTAAACGTGTTTACGCAGACCTCAACCCGGAGCAGTTTCTATCCTTTTACAATACTGTCAACAATAAAATCACACAGCTCATAACACATGGCGGCGACTCGGCAGAACGTCTGGGGGGCATCTATGCATTGGATGCGCTCGTCGACTTTGACGGCGTCGACGTCGCCCTCAAATATACCCGATTTACCCAAAACTTGAAAACCGTTCTACGAGGCAAAGATATGAATCCCATGCGGCCGGCCGCTGTTGCTCTCGGTAAACTTTGTCGCCCTGGAGGGTCGCTCATTTCGGAACTAGTCGACTCTGAAGTAAACACTGCGCTGGAGTGGCTCCAAAACGATCGAGTTGAAGAACGACGCTATAGCGCCGTGCTGGTTCTGCGGGAGCTTGCCGTCAACGCTCCGACGTTAATGTATCAGTACATTCAAACAATCTTTGAGTTGATCTGGGTCGGACTGCGAGATACCAGGCAGCAAATTCGAGAAGCATCAGCCGAAACAGTCAGCGCCTGTTTCCGCATTATCCGCGATCGAGACCAGGAAATGAAACAGATATGGATGGCCAAAATCTATAACGAAGCCAGGCAAGGGTTCAAAGTCAATGCTGTAGAGTATACACACGCGTCTTTGCTGGTGCTGAAGGAGCTACTGGAACAAGGCGGGATGTTTATGCAGGAACATTACCAAGAGGCCTGCGACATTGTGTTTCGACACAAGGACCATCGCGAGCCAATCGTCAGAAACACGGTTGTGCTCCTCATTCCTGACCTGGCTAGTTACTCGCCCGCTGATTTCGCCCAATCGTGGCTGCACAAATTTATGGTCTATCTCTCGGGCATGCTGAAGAAAGACAAGGAGCGTAACGATGCTTTTCTTGCCATCGGAAACATAGCCAACTCAGTCAAAAGCGCCATCGCCCCATACCTTGACGGTGTGCTCATATACGTCAGAGAAGGACTGAGCGCACAGTCACGCAAAAGAGGATCCGTCGATCCTGTCTTTGACTGTATCAGTCGTCTCGCCGTGGCCGTCGGACAAACTCTGAGCAAATATATGGAAGCGCTGCTGGATCCAATCTTTGCGTGCGAGCTCACGCCGAAGCTTACGCAAGCTTTGGTCGATATGGCCTTCTACATTCCTCCTGTCAAGCCCATCATTCAAGAGCGTCTGTTGGATATGCTCAGTGTTGTGCTTTGCGGTGAGCCGTTCAAGCCGCTTGGAGCGCCTCAGCCCAACACACTCTCATCCGTCCCTGTGATTGCCAAAGATGGCAAGGATCCGCAGGCCTACGAATATCGCCGGGCTGAAGTCAAACTAGCGCTCAATACTTTGGGAAGCTTTGACTTCACTGGTCATATTTTGAACGAGTTTGTGCGTGATGTCGCAATCAAGTATGTCGAGGATGAAGACCCAGAAATCCGAGCAGCTGCCGCACTCACTTGCTGCCAGCTCTACGTTCGTGACCCTATCGTCAACCAAACAAGCTATCATGCTCTTCAAGTTGTCGGCGATGTAATCGAAAAGCTTCTGACCGTCGGCATCTCTGATCCTGAGCCTACCATTCGTCTGACTGTGCTCGGGGCTCTGGACGAACGATTCGATCGCCACCTTGCCAAGGCCGAAAATATTCGCATCCTCTTCTTCGCCCTGAACGACGAGGCTTTCACGATTAGAGAGGTCGCCGTTGCTATTATCGGCCGACTGGCAAGATATAATCCGGCATACGTGATCCCATCGCTCCGCAAGACCCTTATTCAGATGCTTACAGAGCTTGAATTTTCGGATGTCGCTCGCAGCAAGGAAGAGAGCGCCAAACTACTCCGCCTTCTCGTACAGAACGCCCAGTCGCTCATCAAACCATACGTCGAGCCCATGATCTCAGTGCTTCTGCCCAAGGCCAGTGACCCCAACCCTTCTGTTGCGGCTACAATCCTCAAAGCGATCGGTGAACTCGCAACCGTGGGTGGTGAAGACATGCTTCCTTATAAAGACCGACTGATGCCCCTTATCATTGAGGCTCTTCAGGATCAAAGCTCAAATATCAAGCGAGAGGCTGCTCTCCACGCGCTGGGCCAGCTAGCTAGCAACTCGGGCTATGTGATTCAACCATATATCGAGTACCCGCAGCTGCTGGAGAATCTCCAAAGTATCATTCGTACCGAAGATCAGCGCGGACCTATCCGACAGGAGACTATCAAACTCATGGGCATCCTGGGTGCTCTCGACCCTTACAAATGCCAGCAAGCAGATGAGAAACCCCTCGATACTCAATCTCACGCAGAGACTGGCCCAATAACCGATATTTCTTTGATGATGAGCGGGCTGACTCCATCAAACAAAGAGTACTTTCCCACTGTTGTCATCAATGCCCTCCTGCAGATTCTAAAGGATCACTCACTTGCTCAGCATCACGCCGCTGTGATTGAAGCAATCATGAATATTTTCAGAACCCTTGGCCTAGAGTGCGTTTCATTTCTGGATCGAATTATTCCTGCTTTCCTTCAGGTCATCCGGTCCTCGCCCTCGACAAGATTGGAGTCATATTTCAATCAGCTGGCCACGCTAGTCAGCATTGTGAGGCAGCACATCAGAAATTACCTCCCTGGTATTATCGAGATTCTGCAAGAGTATTGGGACAAGTCATCCTCGTTGCAGTCTACCATCTTATCCCTCATTGAGGCCATCTCCCGTTCCTTGGAAGGTGAATTCAAAATATTTCTGGCAGGCCTCTTGCCAATGATGCTTGGTGTTCTTGAAAAAGATACCAGTGCAAAGCGTGCTCCCTCTGAGAGGGTCTTGCATGCCTTCCTTGTATTCGGAGCCAGCGCTGAGGAGTATATGCATCTAATTATCCCCGTTATTGTACGAACATTCGAGAAACCCACGCAGCCCTCATTTCTAAGAAGGCAGGCAATTGAGACCATCGGCAAGATCTCCAAACAGGTCAATCTCAACGACTATGCTGCCAAAATCCTGCACCCTCTCACTCGAGTGCTTGATACTGGCGAGCCAGTACTGCGAACGGCCGCCTTGGATACAATGTGTGCCCTCATTCAGCAGCTGGGGAAGGATTTCATCAATTTCATGGGTACTGTGAACAAAGTCGTGAATCTGCGACAAATTCAGCATGCCAACTACGAGCTTCTGGTTAGCAAGCTTCAAAAGGGCGAGGCGCTTCCACAAGATTTGAATACCGAAACGCGGTACTTTGACCGCGGCGTCGAGCCTGCTTTTGCAGACCTGGGCACCAAAAAGCTAGAGATGAACGCTATACATTTGAAAGCGGCTTGGGACACCAAGGGCAAGTCTACAAAGGAGGATTGGCAAGAATGGGTACGGAGGTTCAGCACAACTTTATTGACTGAATCTCCAAATCATGCCCTCCGCGCTTGTGCGAGTTTAGCAAGCGTCTACCTGCCTCTTGCGCGAGAGCTCTTCAATTCTGCTTTCGTTTCATGCTGGAGCGAGTTGTTTGAACAATTTCAAGAGGAACTCATTCAGAATATTGAGAGCGCGATCAAGTCAGAGAATGTTCCGCCGGATCTGCTTGGTCTACTTCTAAATCTTGCTGAATTCATGGAGCACGATGACAAAGCCTTGCCCATCGACATTCGAGTACTTGGACGGGAAGCTGCGCGCTGCCACGCTTATGCCAAGGCTCTCCACTACAAGGAACTGGAGTTCCTCCAAGATCAAAGCAGCGGAGCAGTTGAGGCTCTGATTGTGATCAACAACCAACTCCAGCAGTCCGACGCTGCCATTGGTATCTTGCGCAAAGCTCAGCTCTATAAGGAAGGCATCCAGCTACGTGAGACCTGGTTTGAGAAGCTTGAACGCTGGGAAGAGGCCTTGGCATTCTACAACAAGCGTGAAGCAGAAGTACCCCCAGAACAAGCTGTCCCGATTGACATTGTGATGGGTAAGATGAGATGTCTGCATGCTTTGGGCGAATGGGATGCTCTCGCTACGCTAACCGGTAACACGTGGCAAAACTCGGCTCCCGAGGTGCAGCGTATGATCGCGCCATTGGCAACTGCAGCAGCTTGGGGTCTCGGTAAATGGGACTCGATGGATAACTACCTGTCTTCACTGAAGCGAAACTCTCCAGATCGCTCTTTCTTCGGTGCTATCTTGGCGCTGCACAGAAACCAGTTTAAAGAGGCGATATCCAACATTCAACAGGCTCGCGAAGGCTTGGACACAGAGCTAAGTGCTCTCGTTAGCGAATCCTACAACAGAGCTTACCCTGTTGTAGTCCGTGTTCAAATGCTTGCCGAGCTTGAGGAGCTCATTACATACAAGCAGTGTGACGAGAAGAAACGTGTGACGATGCGCAAGACCTGGGAGACGCGTCTTGAGGGCTGTCAGCGCAATGTTGACCTTTGGCATCGCGTACTCAGACTTCGTGCTCTGGTGATAACTCCCGCGGAGAATATGCGCATGTGGATCAAGTTTGCCAATTTGTGCCGCAAGTCTGGCCGCATGGGTCTTGCAGAGAAGTCGCTGAAGCAGCTTATTGGGGTGGAAGCGCCTCTCGAAACTATGATCCCTTTCTGGAAGGAAGGTTCGTCTCTGCCTAAGAATATTCCAGCTCAGGTTATCTATGCTATGCTCAAGTTCCAATGGGAGACTGGGCTACAATCCAGTACTCATTCGCTCCGTCGCATCTCAGAGCGTACTCTGTACTGCCTGCAGAGGTTTACTAATGAAACTGCTCATCGATTCGACATGACCAAAATGCATCTCGCGTCTCAGTCTGGTACTGAGCTTTCCAATGCCGATTATGCATTCCAGAATCATGTCGACTCGTCGATCATTACTCCACAGACACAGCGGGCGCTCATGGAACAGACTGTGCTGCTAGCGAAATGCTACCTCCGCCAGGGTGAATGGCTCATCGCGCTCAACAAGGATGATTGGCAGCGTGATAATATTGATGAGATTCTCACTTCCTACTCTCAAGCCACAAAGTATAACCCAAGCTGGTATAAGGCATGGCACGCTTGGGCTCTCGCGAACTTTGAGATTGTTCAGACCCTCACTGCTCGCACAGAGGGCGATGCCAACCGAGCGGATTCCGCCGACATAATCCAGCACGTTGTCCCTGCCATTCAGGGATTCTTCAAGTCGATTGCGCTCTCCGCCGGCAGTTCGCTTCAGGATACTCTGCGTCTGCTGACCCTCTGGTTTACTCATGGCGGTCACGCAGATGTCCACACAGCTGTGACTGAAGGCTTTGCAAATGTCAGTGTGGATACTTGGCTGGAGGTTCTCCCTCAGTTGATCGCACGTATCAATCAGCCCAATGTGCGTGTACAGCAGTCTGTGCACAATCTCCTCGCGGACGTCGGTCGAGCGCATCCTCAGGCCTTGGTCTACCCTCTCACGGTCGCCATGAAGTCTGTGCAGAGCACTCGCAGATCACGATCTGCGGCACAAATCATGGACAGCATGCGTCAACACAGCGCCAATCTGGTAGCCCAGGCTGATCTTGTCAGCCATGAGTTGATTCGTGTCGCAGTCCTATGGCATGAACAATGGCATGAGGGTTTGGAAGAAGCCTCGAGACTTTACTTTGGTGACCAGAACATCGACGGCATGTTTCAGACGCTTGAGCCACTCCACAACTTGCTAGAGCGTGGCCCGGAGACACTACGTGAGATCTCGTTTGCTCAAGCATTCGGTCGTGACCTGAGGGAAGCACGAGAATGGTGCCATCAGTATGAGACTAGCAGAGATCTTAACGACCTCAATCAAGCCTGGGATCTCTACTACCAAGTTTTCCGACGAATTTCCCGACAGCTACCACAAGTCACCAGCCTCGATCTAACGTACTGCTCGCCCAAGCTGCTCAACGTCAAGTCTCTTGACCTAGCTATCCCGGGCACCTATCGCAGCGGTCAACTGCCAGTGAGAATCCAGTCATTTGAGCCAACTTTGACAGTCATCAACTCGAAGCAGCGTCCTCGTAAGATTACTGCCAGTGGCACAGATGGAAACGCATATCCCTTCCTTCTCAAGGGCCATGAAGACATTCGGCAGGACGAACGTGTCATGCAGCTATTTGGCCTCTGCAACACCCTTTTGGCAAGCGACTCGGAGTGTTTCAAACGCCACCTCACCATTCTTCGTTTCCCGGCAATTCCGCTGTCGCAGAGCTCTGGCCTGATTGGATGGAGATCTAACACTGATACTCTTCATGTTCTTATCCGAGAGTATCGTGAAAGCCGCAAGATTCTTCTGAACATAGAGCATCGCATCATGCTGCAGATGGCTCCTGATTACGACAATCTCACGCTTATGCAAAAGGTAGAAGTCTTTGGCTATGCTCTGGATAATACCACTGGCCAGGATCTCTACCGTGTGTTGTGGCTGAAGTCTAAGTCGTCCGAGGCCTGGCTCGAACGTCGCACCAATTACACGAGATCTTTGGGTGTCATGTCTATGGTCGGGTATATTCTCGGGCTGGGCGACCGTCACCCTTCCAACCTCATGCTCGATCGCCTCAATGGACACATCTTCCACATCGATTTCGGCGACTGTTTTGAGGTGGCGATGAAGCGGGAGAAGTATCCGGAGCGTGTACCTTTCCGCTTGACACGTATGCTCACCTACGCAATGGAAGTGAGCAATATCGAGGGAAGTTTCAGAATCACATGCGAACATGTGATGCGAATTCTCAGAGACAACAAGGAGAGTGTGATGGCAGTATTGGAGGCTGTGAGTTATCTTAAAGGCACACGACTCATCGTCTGATAAATACTAACTTGGCAATAGTTCATTCATGATCCTCTACTAACCTGGCGATTGACAAACACGGCCTCACCAGCGGGTCCGAACTTCCGTTCCGACCGTGAGGCTGCGCTGATTGGTCTCAATGGTGGCGGAAGGGCGCGAAGGGCGTCGATTCTGGACGCTGACATTGCGCCTTCTGAACTTATGGCCAATGGCGACCCCGTGGGCGCACTGATGACGCGCCCCAGAGCCAGAACGAATAGCGGCGTCGAAACCGAGGGCGCCAACGGTGCTCAGGACACGGAGACTCAAAACGCCAGAGCCATTGAGGTTCTAGATCGCGTCGTGCAGAAATTGAATGGTCGCGACTTCAAGGAAACGGAGGAGCTTGACGTTGTGAATCAGGTCAACAAGCTCATTATCGAAGCGACGAAGCTGGAGAATCTTTGCCAGCACTATATTGGATGGTGCAGCTTCTGGTAAAGCGTTGTTGGCTCCGCCACAAAATGTTGTATAGTTATACTCGAGAGTATGCAGAGCATGATGCTGAGCATGCTGTGCTCTGCATGCCGGATGAAATGTTCCCGGCATGTTTTAACTTGTATTTTCGGCGCTTGGTTGCGTAAGGGGTTGGGCGCTTGGCTATCCGCTGTCCTCGACTACATGTTTTTCTTTTGTTTCGTGCCTTGTAGGTGCTTTGGTAGCGTACTGTGGACGGCTCAGTCAGCGTGTTTAGAGGTCGTCATGTATTAATACTGAAGATATCTCTTTATAAGCGGTGGCTTCTTCCACTCTTGTGACAGATGATAGAGCTTTTACCTGCCGGACCCCAGTTTGAGGCTGATTGTCGCCTGCTATTGAGCCTGGCTTGGGCGTGCGGACTTTGGAGCGGCACGGAGCTGCTAGTGGCACGGAGCTCGAAGTGGTGCAGTTAAATATTGCGGAACTCAAGCAAACAAGGTGCTACAGAAACTGGGGCAAGCATGACATAGATAACACAAGGGCTAATAGGGCTTATCAGGTTTGTCATTTACCTTCCTTTGATCCGGACAGAATTGTGGCGGGGGGCTACTTGAAGGCGCGCCATGTGAATACTCGAGCTACGGCGTATCGCTGCTCTAAGACTCCAGATCAAAGTTGGAATTGAGCTCTCAAAATAGAAGAGTTCTACCGGTTAAGAAAATATCGATACACTATTTGACTTGGTTTAACTGTCTTGACCTCAAAGGTCGGCACAAATCGTGAGCAACGTTTAGTTATCCGGAGCTCTCACAGGCGCCCGCCACACCCCGCACCCCACGCCTGACCCCCAACTATGCGGGGGGGCCAAGAAGAGGAGTTCCTGAACTACGGACGGGAGGGGAGGGTATTTAAAGCTGAACCCGTCAAGAAGAAAGAAGAAAGTGTACGCTTCTCTGTGATGAACTGAAATCTAGCTACGAATATGGAGGCCCTTTTGTTTCAATCTGTTACCGTCATCACGGGCGAAGAAGACGCCACGCCTTTTGTCGCAGATGTTTTGGTCAAAGACGGTCTGATTGCCCAAATCGGCGACCCTAGCACGGTAGAGTCTGCGACGGCCCGGCGCATCGATGGCAAAGGCCAGTACTTGTCGCCTGGATTCATTGATATGCATGCGCATTCCGACTTGTATCTCATCACGAGTCCAGCTCACGAGGCTAAGATCTCTCAAGGCTGTACAGTAAGTAAAACGCGCCTCTGGTCACCCTTTGATTTGGAAGCCGGGATCGTGGGAGTTCTAGGAAAGGGTCATCAGGCTTGCTTGCTGATTGAATAATGCAGACCGAAGTTGTCGGCCAAGATGGAATTTCGTATGCCCCTGTACGTACAAAGGAGCAACTGCGGGCCATTCGGAGTCAAATTGCAGGCTGGAACGGCAATCCCTCCGACGAGGACTGCCAGACCAAGCACAAGGGCACTGGAATATTTGAGTGGCAGACTGTGGGTGACTACCTCGACTGCCTGGAACAGAACAAGACGGCGACCAATGTGGCCATGCTAGTACCGCAGGGTAACCTTCGCCTCCTGGCTTGCGGCCCCAACGACACTCCCGCTAGCCCTGCGGAAATACAAGATCAGGTCAAGCTTTTACAAGAGGCCATAGGTCAAGGAGCGGTTGGAATGTCCAGGTACTGCTGAAATTGGATGCTGCCGACTCCAGGGCTAATGTTTGCTTGTAGCGGCCTCACTTACACGCCTGGCATGTATGCTTCCAACTCGGAGCTCGCAATCCTTTGCAAGGCTCTCGCCGACGAATACCCTGGCGCTTTTTATGCGCCGCATCACCGCAGCTATGGATTCAAAGCTCTGGAGAGCTACGAGGAGATGCTTGACCTTGGGAAAAACACTCGCTGTCCAATTCGTGAGTCGACCGCACTTCAGGCTTTGCAATCGCATGAAGCCTCTGCTGACACCATGCCCTCTAGACTTGACACATGCAACTATGAACTTTTCCGAGAACAAGGGTCGAGCGCCCGAGCTACTGCAGATGATTGACGGGGCGCTTGGCTCTGGCGTTGACGTGACGCTCGACACGTATCCCTATTTGCCAGGGTGTACGATGCTGGCCGCGCTGCTTCCCAGCTGGGCGTCGGAGGGCGGCCCGGAAGAGACCCTCAAGAGGCTGGGCGATGCTGAAGTGCGAGACAAGATTCAAGTTGCCGTGGAAGTCACTGGCTGCGATGGTGGCCATGGCATACCGACGAACTGGGATGAGATTCAGGTAAGGCGTTCGCGAGCCCTCTTTGGTTTGTTTCCCCAAAACTAATGCAGGTGCAACTAGATTGGAAGCACGCAGCACGAGGCGCTAAATGGGTACGCGGGTAAACGCGTGGCGGAAGTTGCCCGGTCCCTCGGCAAGCCTGCCATTGACGTCTTTTTCGACATTCTTGTCAAGGATCGACTTGCGACGAGCTGCTTGCTGCATATTGGCCACGAAGAAAATGTCCGCGCCATTATGAAGCATGAAAAACACATGAGTGGAAGTGATGCCATTCTGCACGGCGAAACGCTGCATCCTCGTGCCTATGGCACATTTACGCGATACTTGGGTTAGTTCACCACATGTACTTTGCACTCTTGCTTGGTATATAGAGTTTGCTGACGATGATTTCATTAGGTCACTATGCACGCGATCTGGACATGTTTACCATTCCGCAGATGATGGCACACTTGACGTCGCGCCCAGCCAAGCGCCTTAATGTGTATCCTTTCCGTGGCCATGTCGGTGTTGGGTCAGCGGCAGATTTAGTATTGTTTGATCCGGATACGATTCAGGACATGGCTACTTTTGAGCAACCGAAACTTACCAGTAAAGGCATCAATTTTGTGCTGGTGAATGGTGTGGTTGCGGTGGATGCGGGAAAACTTACTGGGGCTAGAGGAGGGCATGTATTGCGGAGGAGGAAGGATGGTACAGTCGGTTCTGGCAAGGTTTAGTGCATGAATTTGAGCAAAAAATGGTTGATATAGAACAGACAGATGACAGAATAAGATGTCCCCTGATGAACGTCTTCAAAACCGGAATGGTTGATATAGAACAGGCAGATGACAGCAGAAGATGTACCTCGATGAAAGTTTTCGAAATCGTACCCTCCTTGATAAAAAGCTGAGAAATGCATGGCCAATGTACAATTGAATGAGATACAAAGCTATTGTTTATCAACTACTGCTTTTCAGCGTTTAGAAATACGGCAAAAAGGCAAAATACTTGCTCAACAACCTATTCTACAGGCCTTTCAAAATAATACAAACGCCTTGTTTTTTATACAATTCTCACATTTGATTACCATCCATCAACAACCTGTATGCACATTTCCATTCCACCGTCGGGCTTTGCGACAACACTGGGATTAATCTTGATGTTGCTTTCGTCAAGAAGAGACTTGTCCTTGAGCTCAAATTTGAAGCGGCCGATCCAAGCGGCAGCCAGACATGCCAGCTCCGACTTGGCGAATGCGCCACCGATGCAGCTGTGAGGCCCGTGAAGAAAGGTCATAAAGGCATAGTTGCTGGTGGCTCCTCCGCTTGCTGCATTGGTCGCATTCTTGCCGCCGTTGTCCGGGGTCAGCCAGCGCTCTGGGTTGAACTCGTGCGCATCGTCGCCCCATTGCTTGGGGTCCGTATTTGTTGCCCACGGTACCAATCCCAAGAGGGTTTCCTTGGGGATGAACTGCCCTTGGATGGTGGTGTCTTGGGTCGCCACTCGTATTGACTGTGCCACGGGGCTGTGCACTCGCAGAACCTCGCTGCACACGGCGTTGAGATATGGCATCGAGTCAATCACGGCACTAGTGACTTCAGTGTCGCTGTCTGGAGAAGGAAGAGTATCGCGAATCTCCTGACGCAGACGCTCCTGCATATGTGGGTACTTGGCCATAAAGTAGGTCACCCAGATGAGGGAAGATGCGGTGGTCTCGTGCCCAGCAGAGAGGAAAGTCATCATCTGATCAACGAGCGCATTCTCGGAGAAGAGACGTCCTCCCATTGCAACGGTGAGTATGTCCAGGCCTGCGTCCTGTTTGCTCTCTAGCAAGCGTCTCTTCTCTTGTATCAGCTCATGGGCAACACCACGAATGTGGGCGGAAGCTCTTTGAGCATCTCTCACACGCTGAAGTGGTAGATTGTTCATGATAAAGTCGGGAAAGAAAGCGCGAAGACCAAGAAGCACCATGTCTCCGTCCGAGGGCTGCAGGAGCTCGTAGCTTTGAGCCAGCGGGTTCTCTGGGTTCTTGATGGAGCCAAAGTCGACACCGACACCCGCAAGGCCAATGATATCCAAGGCGCAACGCGCGGTCCATCCAGAGATGTCCGTCTCGGTATAGCCTTTTTCATCACAGGATGCCGTAATCTCGCGCACAGATTCGCACGATTTTCTCCAAAATGTAGGATACAAGTCCTTGACGTGTCGGAATGAAAAGGCGGGCAACATGTCGCGACGCTGCTTCTTATGCTCGTCGCCTTCGACAGTAAGAAGAGCCCAGCCGATGATCTGAGCAAGAAAACTCCGCGCGAATAGAGGCTTCTCAAAGCTATAGCACTTAGTGACGAGAAGCTCCGAGAGTGCCTGGGGGGAGTTGACAATGACCATTTCCTGATTGAAATGCCACAGGATACGAATCAGGCCGTCGTTGGGGCTTTCTGCGATCCTGAATCGAGTTGTCAGTGGTCCGAGGTGGAATTCTCACGCACAAGATTGTTACATACCATTTTTTCGCCATGACACCCAGGCCCTTTTTGCGCATATTTATTCCATGACCAATCAAGGGTAGCCCGCCTTTGACCTGAGGCAGGTGGCGAAGAGGTGACACGAAGAATGGATAAACAAAAATCGCATATGCAGAGTAAATGGTAACCTGGGAGACAAACAGGGCGAGAAAAACAAGGGCGGATTGTGTGGTGTTGTCCAAGAGATGAAGCAGCTTGACGAGCACACAGCCAAGTAGGCTGATGCCCGCCATGTGCTTCAGTGGTATAAGTCTAATGGCTGCCATTGCACGCCTTCCGGATTGGTCGGTACGGTACAGATGGCGATGATTGTAATTTCGCGGGTCAATGTGATGGACGACAGCATAATGTCTGACCTGGGGACCCGAAACCCTTTAAAGCTGATTCGCTACCGAAGCTGCACCGCGGCAAGTCGGGAGGTGGAGAAGCTGCAAAGCCGATAGCGCGCGGGGTCGTGTGAGGGGACGGACGGCATGCTTGCGGCCTGGCTCCGTTCCATGCTACTTGAAAGTCGAAACGCTCCTTGTACGCTGCTTTATACGCTACTTTACACGCTGCTATTAGCCTGCCACATGAGCCTTACTCTGTCTGCCGGCAATCTGTTTCGTCACCCTTGGGCCTGCCAGTACACCAGCAGTACAAAGCAGCCAATCGCGCGGTGGACACGCTCCCCGCATGGCTCTTTGCATCGCGCCGCATCCGAGTCAGCCATTACCGAGCATTGCATGGAAATCAGGTGCATCTTGATTTGTTTCCAATTTGTTGGGGGTGGAAAGCCTTGATTACGACAAACGTTGACCCTCTTGCACGTGTAAACCATGAATCAAGACATGTCTAAGCATGTGATCAGAGTGAGTGTGTACAAGTCCTTTCCATAGTACAGAGCAACATGATGTTCTGTAACAGCGCTCGGCTACTGGCTGTAGTGCTTCAGCCATCTGCACAGCTTGGAGTTTGCCAAGGATTTCAACCATGCAAGAGCCGAACAGCGAAAAGGATAGGGAAAAAAGGCTTGCGTGTATTTGAGGCTATACTAAACGTCCCAAGTACATTTGAGATTTGCTGATGCACATGAATTAGTCCCTACTCGCCAGGGGAGCGCAGGCCAACTTGAACAAATCCAGAAGCTCTGTCGCTGGCTTGACAAATTTGCATTTTAATTCTGCGTTTTCCAGTTTCTTTCGTATATCTCAAATTATAATCATACATCAAAATACCATCCATCTCTACCTGAAAGGTCCAAAAAAGACGGCAGATGAATGTTTCGGCCATCGACACACCTCCGCCAAAGCAGCATAAACTATTACCATCACCCCGCTTAGATCGCTTTTCATCCAGTGCTGGCTTCTATAACAATCATCCGGGGTTTTTTTTGTATAGCTGTAATCTTGAATCTGATGCCAGCTATTAAACAGTGTTTTGCGCCGGTGTATCTGCTCGCACCGAAGAAGCCGTGTCTGGTCGCTTTCTGCCATTCGAGGTAGGGGTGACGACCCTCTCATTTCGCCACTCGTGCCAGATCCGACTCTCAATAATAGCATTGCATAAGAGAAAGAAGCTATAAAAAATTGTCATCAAATTAGGTCATGAATCCATCAAAACGCCGGCCGCTTGGTACTCACAAGGCTAAAAAGTTGAAAGCAATGACAGTCTTCTTCAAGCCGCATCTGCCGAAGCCATAGCTGTACCTACGGCAGTATCCGCGAGACCAGTCTTGAGCCGAGAAGATGAACGAGGTGAGCCAGAGGTAGGAAAGCGCGAGGTTGATTGGCCAGAGATGGCCACCATATCTGCTAATCAGGGGTAGAATCATTCCAAGCGTCCAGAGTGCAAGAGTGATGACAGCCTACAAGAGGTGAGACTGGTACAACTAGATAAGTAATGAGTGGCTTACTATGACCTCTTGGTAGATGATGTGTGTGTTGTGGGCGCTAGAGTACTTTTTCAAAAAGTACGACAAAATACCAGTCACAATCAGTGAAGATACCCATACAATAGCGTGGTTGGCGAAAGCCAAGTATCGGAGACGTGACTGAAACATGGTGTGAGTTCCCTGCGGTTGTTGAAAAGGTTTAATAAACGGTTACTTTGCGGAAATCTAAAACTAGAGACTCATCCTTTATATCAGGAGAATTCTTGTCCAACACAAAGAGAAAACGCCTTTTTAGAATTTGTCTACTATGTCATGTACGACATCAATGTGACGCGCGTGGAAATAGATGACGTGAATATCCAAGCATAGGCAATTGTATTATGCTTTCTGGAATGTATAGTAAAGCTACAGACATCGATAGTCGTGACATTATTATGAGCGTATGATCACACTATACTGATGACGTCGATATGATTCTACAGCTACCTGCGAATAGGCGAAATTTAGCCGTATCTAGTAAATACGACCATCTTTAGTTGAATATTAATAGACACAATGAATAATAATTAATGCTAAAATCAGCTGTTATTCTGATTCTTTTTCCAGGCATTATCCGCATCTGCATGTCAAGTTAGCGTCACCACTAAACCCGGAGGATGGTCCGATCTCACTTGGGTGGATCTGAGGCACTGGGATGTCCTCTCTCTGTCCTTTCTTCGTTTTATAGTCGACGTTGAATTTCTTGTCCCTCTCTTCAACTCTGCCAAAATCCAACTGCCCATCGGCTGTAAAGCTCGTCATAAGCTTTGGCTCACCCAGTGGCAGTTTGTGGCCCTTGTCTGTCTGCCATAGATGGTATACCTTGCCGTACAGCCGGACGACGTTCTCCATCTCATTGTGCTCCGCTTGAGCCCAAAGTGCATCAGGAACAATAGGATTTGGCATGACTAGCATTCCGGATTTGACTTCGTAGACATGCGAGTGCCAAAGCTTTTGTTCTTCGCAAGATAAAGTGTCAAATAGCTCGGGCGCGATCATGTATTCAACGCCAATAAGTCGTGCATCGGGTTCTGCCGAGTCATAAAGAAGGCATTGGCGTACATCCTTGTCTTTTTGCATCGTTAATTCTAGATTCGCATGTTTTCTAAATCAAGCGCTTTGTCGTACGTACTCACGTGGCCGCAGTAATGATTCGTCTCTACTGCGCGGTGCGGGTCGTCGGCGTACGCGTGAAAGGCATTCAGATGCGCACATATGTTTTTCAAAGGTTTAAAATCCTAAAGTGTACGTGAGAATGAGAAATCGATCAGAATTATGGATGGCCTGACCTGAGTGAGTGCTGCTCCTTTGGTGAGGAGGGTCTGTTGGAGAGTTAGGGGTTCTCCTAGCCCGTCGTTAGTGACTTGCTGGCTTGCCATTTTAACTAAATGTAGAATGCGTGTTTTGGGGGCAGAGCGCCAGGTAGAAGTGTCAATTATGAATAAATAGGCTTCCGAATGCAACGCTATCCAGCAGCGGAGTAGGGCTGACTACTATTGCCACATCATGATTCTAGCTCCGATGAGATATTCATGACGTGTACTAAATGGAGGGTGGTTGTCAGGTCGCGCGTAGTCAACGCTCTCTGCCTTATTTTCTAGTACGCTCGGAAGCCGTCTTTGAAACGACTTTTTCTCTTTGCTACAAGAACTCTTGACATGCTATCAATGGATACCACGAATAGCCATGTTCCCTGGCCAATTGAAGCGCGAAAATTGGCCGCCACTTTTGTAAAGTATTGCGAATCCTTTTTCCGTTCAACAGGACATGTTCATGTTTCCGTAGTCGACGAGTCCATTATATGAACAGGCCACATTGGTCATGTCACCAGCTTAATAACCTATGGCTGGCTCGCCATAATTGAATGGCTACCACACTCTTTACAGATTGGCCAACTTCACCCTTAGTTTTTCCTCTGATTCAGTAGGAAGGCGCAAGAAAGTCTTTGTTCTTAGCTATGAATACCTCGACGACTATTTGGTTGAAGCTCTCGCCGATGCGTACGCGCAGAAATAACATGTTGAATCATTAAATCATCTAGTCAGAGACATCGCATCGCGTACGTATAAGTAGATATGGTCTTTAAGCAGCGGCAGCGCGCGGGAGACGGCGGAAGCCGCCGCGACAGGCCACATCGCACTGAAGCTCAGCCATGCGCTTCTGATCTCCGAGAGGGTCGTTCGAGGCCTCGTCCAGAACCCATTCGAGGTGCTCGTTTGTGTAGTTGGGAACAAAGTCGGCGGCCAGGACACCGAGGCGCTGGCCGTACTTGGTGACCTTTGTCCAGTCACGCTTGACGTTCTGCAGGTCGCGCGAGAAGTAGGCGTAGCTGCGCTCAAAGATTTTGCGGTTGAGCTGTGTGCCCATGACGGGTTTGAAGTCGACATACTCGGCCCAGGCCTTTTCCGGTTCGGCCAGGACAAAGTCGGTGGCACGCTTGACGGCGCAAAGGAACGCGCGCACCTTGTCAGGGTTCGCGGCCAGAAAGTCGTCGTTGGCAATGTACAGAATGGAACAGAAGCAGCAGCAGCCGAGCTCGGCGAGCTCGTCGATGCGGAGCATCTGCACGTCGGATTTAGGGCGGCCCTGGCTATCGAGCCACTCCTCGAGTTCGACCATTTGAACATTTTCCAGGCCGATGCCGGCGTCGATTTCGCCATTCTTGATGGCTTTGGAAACGTTCATACCGCAGCGGACGGCAGTGTAGTCATCGGGGGTGAGGCCATAGTGCGAGGTGAGTTCGTCGATCTGGATCTTGCCGAATTCGCCAACGTAGCCGATGCGCTTGCCCTTGAGAGAGCGGAAATCGGTGGTGATGCCAGAGTCCTTCAGATAGACGACACCAGTGAAGGGCTCATCGAGGAGGCTGCCGATTGAGGTGACGGGAAAGTTGCGAGCCTTGGCCTGCATCTCGGATCAGATGACGTTCTCAGCAAA
Organism: Beauveria varroae; assembly: GCA_030780425.1. Classification (NCBI taxonomy): domain Eukaryota; kingdom Fungi; phylum Ascomycota; class Sordariomycetes; order Hypocreales; family Cordycipitaceae; genus Beauveria; species Beauveria varroae. The sequence continues at coordinate 63,343 of JAPFUP010000102.1, forward strand.
AATGTATTAGGTTGGGTCACGAACAGCGAGGGTGTGAATCATGGCCTTGAAGCCCATGTTCACACTGCCAGAGCCAATGATTTCAGTGACATCCTAGTACAATCAGTATGATATTACCAGTCGGGAGTTGGCCGTGGCAATCTCACGCTGGGGTCGTTGGGCTCTAAAAGGGCGACCTTGATGCCTTCGGCAGCAAAGAACCCTTTACTCTGCGCGAGGTAGAGGGGAGCGTGGTAGGGCGTGGCATGCCTGGCGTATTGTTAGAACGTAGAGATACCCAGCAGGATCTGTCACTGCTGACCAGTTGGTCAAGAATGTGATCTTATCAGTGGACATTGTGAGATGTCGAGCAGAACGCTGCGGTAGTCAGTATTTTGCAGCGCATGCAAGGGGAGAATATCAGATGCAGGTCCTTTCGCTGGTATTATCCAGATCAAGTTCGCCGGTATTTCTCAGATCAATAGGTCAACCCGCACAGCAGCTGGGACAAGCAACGCGGCTGCTGCACGAGGCTAACCCATTGAACACCCGGTTGCATTCCAGTATACGTTACCTCGATCTTGGGATAGCTCCATAGCGAGAGGGTTTCTTCCTGCGCGGATCACATGGTCCGTACCAGAGGCTTTTGTTGTTATGTTGACGAGGTTTGTTTAAGAAGGGCGAGGTAGGGAGATGTAGGAGAGTGAAAAGGAAAATGCCGCATCCCGATCGCGGTCGCTTTTATATATCGCAAGCGATGCCGGGACCTTGGAAGTTATCTAACCAATCCAACCAATTATGTGATTCAGTGACAGAGTAACAGCCCATTACTCCATTTTTGTCCGCCTTTGGCCGCGGCAATTGGCTCCGTCATCAGACCAAGAAAGCGGCACAAATATCCAGGTGGATTACATTTAACCCCGCTATGCTCGTCAGCCTTTTCTAAGCGGAAATGTTCAGCAAAAGTTGTACCGCTGATATCTGTAGATTAGTCATTTAGTCATGGAGTAGGCTGATTAGCCTAGCTGCACTTATTCGCGATGGTTCTTCAGATGCTGCGGGAGAGTCTGGCAGGTTGACTGTCACTTTGCCAATTCTCTCTGTGGTCTGAACTCAATATGTTGATATATATGTTGGGTGGAACAAATACGCTGTGACTTAAATAACCTGAAATAACTGTCTTTAAAAAGACACCGTAGCATCTGCAGCTTGCACTGCCTGAACGATCAACACGTCTGCTTCAGCAAATTCCTCAACTATCTGCGAGGCAAGAACTCCCAAGCAATGTACAGTCTCGCTTGCCGGGGCATGCTTCAATTTGCCTTGGTCCAATCTATCTTTGGCATGTCTTCCGACAACAATAAGACTAGATTTGTTTCCATGTGGCGCGATTTCGGCATTGGTAGATGCGTGGTGGATGAAATCTTCCACGGTGCAGGGGCCCTGCACCTGCTCAATCTGAACCCTTGTAGACAATTCCTCGCTCATCTCATCTAGAAAGCTGGCTGCGCCTGTTTTGGATGAGTTGGAGTTTTGCGCATCTGCTTCCTTGGCCTTCAAAATAGTTGCAGTCGCCTGCGATCCCTGACAGAGCTGCAAGACGAGACGAAGAGCAAAGTCATCATCGGCACCTCCAATGTAGATCATGAATATGTGGTATGGCTGGCGAGACACTGCAGCAACTGGGAAGTCACTTGTCGTTCTGGCAAAGGAATACTGGCGAATCAGCTTGCCCTGTTCTTCAGCTACACCGTCTTTCGAGCTGGTGTGATCGCTTCTAGTGAAAAACACAGCAATATTATGCTCATTGTTATCCAGTATGGACAACGCGAAAGCCGTGTATGGCGAAGCTAATTTGTCAGCCTGTGCAGAAGATGAGAGGATCTGCGAATCTCCGATATTTCCCGTCTCGCTCCAGGGAACAAGAAGTAGGCTAGCGGACATGGCTGTCGCCTTCAGGAGGAGTGCTTGTGAGAATCGGTGCTCGGGCATGATGGCAACTTCTCCAGATACAGCCAAGTAATTTGACTGTGTCGCAGTTTGAAAGATATTCACAACAGGATCGTGACGGCTGTAGCTATCCACCTGAGAAACAGTCATGACAGACGAGTCACGATCAGTCAGCTGGAGTAGCCTGAGCCCGTGGGCACGGACTGGCCCTCGAGAAGCGTTATCTGACTCTGTCTCTTGATTCAGCAGCTTGTCGGAATCGCCAAAAAGCGACACAAGCTTCAGAAGCCTCGGCATGGTGTCCAGACGCAGATATACGAGAACGCGAGTCACGGTATTCTCTCGCGTAGCATTTGCGTGTGCGCCATCGCTTGGAGGGTGGATAAGAGCCCCGGTATCCCAGTCTATTTCACCACGTCGCCAGAGCTCCATCTTCTTTTGGTACCAAGGCGGATATAGCCACGACACAAGCGGCGTTGTGGCAAAGGTCGTCAAAAGCGCCATGACAACAAAGATGGTAAAGGTTCGAGTGCTGAGAATATTGGCTTGGAGGCCAATGTTCTGGAGTAAGTTAGCGGGTGGATATCGACAGCTTCAAACGCTCAGCGAGTAGCCTACCAGTACGATCAACTCGACGAGACCTTTACAACTCATCAAAACACCAATGGTCAGCGATTCGCGCCACACGAGGCCATTCAATCGCGCAGCAAAGGAAGCACCGATGATCTTTGTCAAAAAGGCGACAATGGTTGTCGCAAAGACATATCCCCAGGCTAGACCGCTGTTCAGTAGTCCAAGATTTGTTTTGAGACCCGAAAGCGTAAAATAGAGCGGCAGTAGTAGAGCGCCGATGAGGTCTTCCATCTTCTCGGTGACTTTGATGTTGAAACGACTTTCACGTGGAACTATCAGACCAACCATGAATGCACCAAAAATCGGGTGCACGCCAATGATGCCAGTAAAGAAGGAGGCCGCCAGTGCTAACAGCATAATCAATGACACAATACCTTGAGATGGGCCACTCTGCAGGCTATCTGTTCGGCGAAGAAGCCAAACGAGAGCAGGTCTGATAATATAGACGAGGAGAAGAAGAAAGCCAAGGCAGGATAGAAGGATCCAAAGCGCAGTCAGGCCCTTGCCGGCGTTGACTAGTGTGACACACAGCGCAAGCAGCACCCAACCAACGACATCGTTGGCGACGCCTGCGGACAAGGTGATTACACCAACTGAGGTATCCAGAAGTTTCAGTTCGGAGAGGATTCGACACAGAACGGGGAAAGCTGTGATGGCAATAGCGATTCCAATGAAGAGCATGTAGGTGCTGAAGCTGATGGGGGCAAGCCCAGAGTCATCGCGAAATGCATGATAAACTCCCCAGGCTAGACCACAGCCAACTGCAAAGGGCAGCGCAAGGCCCGCAAATGCAACAGAGGTTGCGACGCGCCAATTTGTCACAAGAAAGCCGACATCAGTCTCCATGCCGATGAGGAAAAGGTATAGAATCAGGCCGAGATTAGCGACCAAGGAAAGATTCGGAATAGATTCTTTGGGAAATATTGATTGCTGGAATCCCGGTACACGTCCCATGACCGACGGCCCAAGAATGATGCCACCAACAACTTCGGCAATGACGCGCGGCTGTCGGATCTTGGCCAAGGGCCAGTGCAAGGCATGACAAACGATGATGATTAAACTGGCCTGGATACACACGTCGTCAGAACTGAGGTAATAACCTGAATCGTTGTCGATGGCAATCACATACTTGAATGATGAAAAGGATGATTGGATCTGCTGGGTTGTACTTTGAAGGATTGGCCCCCTCAATCACGCCGCCTTGCGGAGGCGCACGGTTTCCGTCCATGGTCGATGGATGTTATTCTGACGCTGTGAGCCGGTCGCTTGGGAAGGCAAGCCGCGCATGCGTCGAGGCTTGGGAACTGAGGGCTTTACCCAGTATTTGAGTAACAGGACATGTACGTGGGAGAGTCATTCAGGGCGCGTGAAAAGGCTGGCTGACGGGCATGACCTTTTCTACGTCGTGGCGTTCATCATGGCGCAGCGGGCTGTGAGGCTCGATCTTGTTACTGGCTGCTGGCCCACTCACTTACCGGGACCGTTTGCACCCACCGACAGTTGGTTGCGTTGCCTGAGAGTACGCTCAACATGTGAAAAAGTCGAGTCAGCGTGGTCACAATCATTGCTACTTTACTTGCATAACACATTCGGAAACGAGTTGGACGGCTTCCTTGAACAAGTTTCGACTCATTGTTGTCGTCAAAAGAGGACTTTGATGGGCTGAGCTGAGGGGAATGTGGCGTTGATAAGCAGCAGGCAGGCTGTTGTGTCTTGTGTAACCAAGCATCATGGTCTAGGCGCCAAGCTATCACCACCTGAGCAAATTATTCAGCCCGACAATCGACCAGCAACGGATAGGGAGCTGCAAAGCCTGAAAAGCTCAACAGCTTGTTGCACAGAGATGCAGCGCTATCACCAGTGGTTACTGTCCAGGGTAGGAAAACCTTGCCTAGGTTGCAACGACGGCTCCAAAGCAACAACGGCTGTGGACGCGTCAATTAATGCGATGAGCATGGCAGAGGAGAGTTTGTCCTTGAGCTACGAAATTGCAGGCGTGCGAGGCTGCAGTGGCGTTGCGCGTGATTATCCGCACCAGCAAAGGGCGATCCTGGAGAGAAGGCTTGTTCAAATGCTTGAGCGCCAATGTGAACCCTTGAGCTACTTAGCCCTTCCGAAGCAGGGTCATGTGTCCAAGTACTCTGTAGCTATGCGGCCGGCAAGGCCGTTGATTCATTCTGGGCTAGCTCGGTCTAGCCTTGTCCAATGCTGAGAAGCTGCCGCTACCAAGTAGTCAGCTGGAAGCATGCTCTTGTCCATGTCCCGGGCCTAGAGTTGCCAAGGTTTTCCTATGCTGCATTTGCATTTTCCCAAAATGCATTTTCCTATTCCCAAGATGCATTTTCCTATGCTGCTCCTGGTAGCTATTCAAGTGAATGAGATTGTAAATATGCTGCCGGTTACCGAAACAGATGTTACCCTCGTTTTATTGCGAGACATACGTGGCAAAAATTGGCAGTAACTAGCCAGGCACCAGGGAGGAGACGAGAGCAATGCAGGGCTGCATACATAGATGACGCGGCAAAGAATTAAATGCAAAATGACCTTTACTCTAGACAGAAAGATGCTGGACGTTGATAATTACATAAACACTTGCCCATGTCCAAGCTAGATTCTAGATCCAGAGCGATGAGTTGCAGAGGTAACAGGTGCAAGCGCGCTGCATCACCGCGTCGATATCCACAGCTCTTTCAGCACGGATAGAGTTGGTGGGCCTACGGGTGTCTCCTAGGATTAGAGATACAGCGTCGTATCCCACCGAGTATCATGGAGAAACAGAAAAAGCATGAAACGGGACGGGAAATTTCTTTCCTGCCACGCGACCGTGCTGGATCCGGCCTGGCGGACCCAACCACATTTGGTATGACTATTAGTAACTATAATTCGTATTTCATTGGTAGTAAAAACTGGCTTGTGAAAGAGTTGCTGCTTCTGTATTACAGTGTAGAAATACGAGGCTTGCCAGTGTCACAGAGGTAACGCTACACTGAGAGCTCCGGAACAGAAAGAACCATGCCAAGATTAGTCATTGCGACCGCCGTATGTACACAACTGTACGTACGGACATGACGAGGACCTAGAGGACTTGCTACGACCTAATAAAACCGAGGAATGCCAGCCGCTGCTGGGCGACGCCGGCGAGTCAGTGATGGGTCCCGTGCCAGGACAAAAAGAAGAAGGGGGAAAAAGTAGGAGGGAAAAGGACGAGGATAGGCTCTTGAGGCTGACGGATTGGGTTTAGATGTAGCGCGCAGTGAAGCCAACCTGCACTACATCACTCGGTCAATTAAAGCGCCTCTCAGCCATCTTCTATGCGGCCGGTTGAATGCGACCGAAAATGGTCCCATGGGGAAACTCACGCCGTGGAGCCAGGCTGCCAACACGCTGGTGGGCTATTTACCTTGACGTTGAGTCGGCGGTCCAAGTAATAATAAATAATACCAGTGACTAGGCAATAACTAGAATTTATTACACGCCCCTCCTCCCAAGTTACCCGTACACTTGCCGTGTTTGCCCACAGCGCAGCATCATGGTCGTTTGCTGTGAGAAAATGGGGAGCATTCTGTCGGTTGCCGAACAAGCGGCTCAAACAGAGACTGTGCCGTGAAAACGACGCCCAGATCTGTGATTGTTCCGAAACATAATCTGTAGATGACAGAAGCCGGGGGCGTCAGCAAACAAGGCGGCAGGACTGCCCAACGTCACCCGTCCCCAGGTACGGATACATTGTAGGACTGGATGCGGCAAGTGCGGGTAGCAGTAGCGAATTTTGTAAAGACTTGTTGCCATCATCGACTCACGAGACAAGTCTCGCCATTGGGCCTTGGCGCCTTGTTATACGCTTGTGGCTGACGAAAATCATAGTGGCGCCCGCCGAGACGAGCAGGATGGGCCCGGGTCAAGGAAAACAATCACCCGTGGCTGCAGCCGCTAGCCGGAGCCCTCTCTGCCTCTGCAAGTCACGGCATGTGGGAGTCTTGGAGCCAACTCTATAAGTAATGACGGAAGCAGCTAGTTAGAAGAGCGAGTAACAAGCAAGTACTCCTATAAGCTACGAAAAGGCTAGCACCGGATAGATGGCTGAGCGCAAGGGACCAACCATCATTGGGCTGTCACTCGTAATAGTGCTGGCCAACTGTTGGCAACTCAGCCCAAAGACAAAGACTATTCACATTTGCCCCTGTAAGACAGTTCCATTTGATCGTGCCCCATTGTTGGGCCACGCGAGCGGGCACTGGAGAAAGAAATTACCACCATCCGGCCCTTCTCGGCGCTTCTCCAAGCATTCACCCCATATCCCCAGTGCGGAGTGGCTCTGGGGGACATGCTACGGGGCCCCAGACAAGCCTTGGAGAAGTGTAATAGTGGGAAAGGGGGCCCTCTGGGGCACTGGGGAATTGTATGAGGGCTGCCCTTCTGACTTCTTGACGAGCCTTCTTAAGCTTCCATGACACTGAGGTTTTCGGCCCTTCTCTGCAGCCCCAATGGGGCGAGGCCTCTTGGGACTATGCTGCGCTTCTCTCTTCCCCACTTGGAGCCGCCACAAATAATCGTCCTTGGACCATACATGCTGGGGTATCAAGTCAATAACAGCAGTAGTTCTCGTGTGCAACTCTATCCCCAGGCTTTTATTTTCCCCAGACGCGACCTCGGCCGTGCTACAGGCTACAGCTGGCTCTACATCAACGCTAAATTACTGTGCCCTCTGAGCCAGTTTCGTCTTCTGTCCACGCACACCCCCCTCTTACCCGGCTTCGTCCTCCGAGCCGGTTCACCGTTGATAGTAGTAGTGCGCTATACACACCCCCCTTTGTGGCCAGTGAGCTTTCACCAAATTCTTCATACCTGGTCCAGAATCTCCAAACGGCGCCTCCCCAACCCCTGTTGCCCGGCTCCCCCCAAAGTCAGCCATGGCCGCCAAACCGCCGAAGTGTGTTTGGGGTTTCCCCCCAATTAGCCATTTGAGGCTTGCAAGGCCCATGGGGAAGGAAAGGGAAGGGCAAAAAAAAAAAACCAGAGCCAGGCGTGGAGAGCCGCACGAAATCGTCGCCAGTATAAGATCCCGTCGTTGCCCTCCCACCCCTTCCTATTCCTTTTTGTCTTACTACTTTGTCGTCTGTGTCTCACGAGTTTCCCTCCATTATTCGTTTCCTCAGCCATTGTGCATTCGGCCAACGAGCAAATCCACTTCCACAATGACTGCCGGCGAAAAAGTCGAAGTTGGCGAGTTTCGCCAGGAGGACGTCAGCCTCCGCGCCGCCCAGGATGTCGAGGCCATCGAGGCGCCCGTCACCTGGAAGGCCTATCTTCTCTGCGCATTCGCCTCTTTTGGTGGCATCTTCTTCGGTTACGATTCCGGTTACATCAACGGTGTTACCGCTTCGCCCATCTTCTACAAGGCCGTCGAGGGCGCTGCTGCTGAGAAGCTCAGCGATCCCAACTCTTCTCTGATCGTCTCGATTCTGTCTTGCGGTACCTTTTTTGGTGCTTTGATTGCCGGCGACATGGCCGACTGGATTGGCCGCAAGTGGACTGTTATTCTCGGCTGCCTCATCTACGCCATCGGTGTTGCTGTGCAGATGGTCACCAGCCCCTCCCACGCGCTTGGCCCCATCGTCGCCGGCCGTCTTATCGCCGGACTCGGTGTCGGCTTTGAATCCGCCATTGTCATTCTTTACATGTCCGAAATTGTAGGTTTCGCTTCGTCCTCGAAGCAACACTTGATGCTAACCACACCTATAGTGCCCCCGCAAGGTCCGTGGTGCTCTGGTCTCTGGCTACCAGTTCTGCATCACCATTGGCCTCATGCTGGCTTCCATCGTCGTCAATTATACCTCCCACCTCGAAAACACCAGCTCTTACCGCATTCCCATTGGCATCCAGTTTCCTTGGGCTTTCATCCTCGGCGGTGGCCTCCTGTTCCTTCCCGAGTCGCCCAGGTACTACATCAAGAAGGGCATGGTTCAGAAGGCTGTTGCCTCCATCTCCAAACTCCGCGGCCAGCCTGAGAGCTCCGAGTACGTCCAGAGTGAGGTCGCCGAGATTGTTGCCAATGAAGAGTACGAGCGTGCCCTGATTCCCTCCACCACTTGGTTCGGTAGCTGGGCCAACTGCTTCAAGGGTAGTCTTTGGGCTTCCAAGTCCAACTTGCGCCGCACCATTCTCGGTACTTCACTCCAGATGATGCAGCAGTGGACTGGTGTCAACTTTATCTTCTATTTCTCGGCCACCTTCCTCAAGTCGACTGGTGCCGTCAAAAATGTCTTTCTGACTTCGATGATCTTCACCATCATCAATGTTCTCTCTACTCCTCTGTCTTTCTGGACTGTGGAACGCTTTGGCCGTCGCTCCATCCTCCTCGTTGGTGCCGCTGGTATGCTGGTCTGCCAGTTTCTCGTCGCCATTATTGGTGTCTCTGCTGGTTTCGACCGTGTCCATGCTACCCCTACCATCGAAGATCCTACGGCCACAACCCCCAACAACTTGTCTGCGGTCAACGCTCAGATTGCTTTCATCTCCATCTTCATCTTCTTCTTTGCTTCCACTTGGGGTCCCGGTGCCTGGGTGGTCATTGGTGAAATCTTCCCTCTGCCCATCCGTTCGCGCGGTGTCGGCCTTTCCACTGCCTCCAACTGGCTCTGGAACACCATCATCGCCGTCATCACCCCTTACATGGTTGGTTCTGACAAGGGCAACCTCAAGTCCAAGGTCTTCTTCATTTGGGGTGGTCTTTGCACTTGCGCCCTGGTTTACACTTACTTCCTCGTCCCTGAGACCAAGGGATTGTCTTTGGAGCAGGTTGACAAGATGATGGAGGAGTCCACTCCTCGCACTTCTGCCAAGTGGAAGCCCCATAGCACCTTTGCCGCTGACCATAGCACTGGTGGCCACTTGGACAAGCATGTTATCGAAGATGTTGAGCGACGCGGCTCCGCTGTCTAAGTGTTTGACGGTGGGCATTGAATCTATTTATGCATAAAGATGAATGAGTACAACAGCACATACCCCCATAAAGGAGTTGACGGATGTTGCATATGAGGAAGTGTTAGTGATTTGAATAGCCTAATTATACCATTTTTGACGCGTTATCAGAGCCTGACTTGATATGATGAATTAAACATGCCCCCCGCCGTTGAGCTAAAATTGGCCGAAAGGCCTCAAGGAGGATTGAGAGGCGCGCTGTTTCGACTGTGCTCCTCATCGTGCTTGCGTTTGCGTGCCCAGGACAGACTGCGGGTGAGGGAAAAAGCTTATTTATTATTAGCAACAACTTGTCAATGCTCACGGTTAGACAGACAAATACTTGAGTAGTGGCAATATGGTGTAGCGCACGGCTGTGCACCCACTACCTTAACTATATCTAGGTAGGTAGTTGGGCAGTAAATGGGTCACATCGCCTGCCCTCCGATTTGCCCCTCCGAGGGAAAAAACCACGTATCGCCCCAGCCTGATCATTTTGCATCTTTCTTCATCTTACTAAACACATGAGCGCGGAGTTGGACATGCTTCAATAACACTAAACCGACGGTCTCTTGCTTGCAAAGAGAAATCCGCGCGAGATGGAAGCCCAGCGCGCAGCTTCCCGGCCCTTGTCCGAGGTACTGCCACCGCTGATCTTGGGGACCGCCACTTTCAACCACCAATACCACCCCGACCCGACGCAGATGCCATATGTCGATATTGTCCGCCGCGCTCTCGATCACAATATTACTGCCTTCGATACGTCACCTTACTACGGGCCGTCCGAGGTCCTCCTGGGCGATGCGCTGCGCCGTATAGAGCCGGCTCCTCCTCGCGACTCGTACTTCCTCATCACGAAAGCTGGCCGCCTCGCTGGGGACGAGTTTGACTACTCCCCAGCCTGGGTACGGTACAGCATATTCCGAAGTCTTGAACGACTTGGAACAGACCACCTCGACCTTGTCTATATGCACGATGTAGAATTTGTGTCTCCTGAGGAGGTACTCGGCGCTGTCACCGAGCTAAGGCGGCTGCGTGATCAAGGCGTCATCCAGTATGTTGGTATCAGCGGATACCCTGTGGATACTCTGGCTTCCCTCGCGGAGATGATCTTTCGTGAAACTTTGGAGCCGATTGACGCTGTTCTATCCTATGGGCACTTTTGTGTACAGAACGCTCAGCTTGGTCGGCCGGAGCTCCTGGAGCGATTTGCATTGTCCGGTGTCAACTGCATCCTGAATGCCAGTATGCTAGGCATGGGCTTGTTGACTTCAAACGGGGTCAATAGTCTTCCTATGGCTGCCTGGCATCCAGCGCCGGAGGAGCTGCGTGAGGCGTGTCACGGCCTTGCTGCCATTGCCGCAACCGAAAATAGGCACCTGGAAGAGGTGGCTATTCGCTGGTCTTTGCGCAACTGGATTTACCAGGGCTCCAAGTTTGGGACACAAAATTACAAGTTTGATACGAACAACGGTTTCCCCCCGCGTATTGGGGCGAGCGTCATGGGCGTTTCGACAGTTGACCAACTGGAGGAGACCTGGCAGCTGTGGCAGAGCGTCACGAATGAGCAGGTTCCAGATACCACAAACGTCTTAGTAGAGAAGCAAATGTGGCCAAGCCTAGGAGAATGGAAGGATTTTGCATGGAAAAGCGGTGGACCGTCCTTTATCAATACTCGCAAGGTCATGGGCATTGTCCCAAATGATGATATTGCGAAACGAAGCGGCCTTTCCGCAAGCCGAGGTGTTGACGATGCGAAACTATGAGTAGCCGTATACACAGCTTCGCTCGATAAGTATAAATGTACATGCAATATTGTCAAATAGAAATGATGCTACGTATATCGCCGTCGATGGAAGAAGTACATTCATTTTGGACTTTTCGCAATTGCTGGCCACGTGATCGTGCAATGTCGCGTCCCCAAGGACGAGTCTCCAGAATCCGACTTCTTTACGTCAGTCACCCACGAAGACAGACACCCCTCGATCCATATGGCCGGGGGAAAGAAAGGGAAAGTCTCGGCATTGCCTCCAAAGCCGAGAAATACGTTCGTTCTTGACAATGGCGCCTCGACCTTGAAGGCGGGCTTTGTTCGCGACGGACGGGCTGACGAACCTCGAATAATTCCAAACTGCATCGCTCGCGATCGAACACGAAAAATATATGTCGCTTCAGAGCTGGAAAGGTGTACCGACTTTGGCGAGATGCAATTCCGACGACCCGTTGAGAAGGGCTTCATTGTCAACTGGGAGGTGCAGTCAGAAATTTGGGACTACGAATTCTTTGGAAGTCGAGCGCCACTCCAATGCGACCCGTCAGAAACGCGACTCGTGCTTGCAGAGCCGCCAAATGGACTGCCTGTCCTTCAGTCAAACTGCGATCAAATCGTTTTTGAGGAATATGGCTTCGAAAGCTACTATCGCGGAGTTGGTATGTTGCGACAATTACGCCTCTGCGTCCTATTGCGCTGCAGACAACTCAACTTCTCTAGGGCCTGCCTTCAATGCATACCACGACGTGCAATCCCTTTTCCGAACGCCGACAGATACCGCGACAGCTGCCAATATACCTGCCGAAATCCTTCTCGTCATTGACTCGGGATACTCTCACACTACAGTGACACCAGTCTTCCACGGCCGCCCATTGCATTCCGCTGTGCGCCGACTCGACGTGGGAGGTAAACTTCTTACCAACTACATGGCTCGACAGATATCTCTGCGTCATTTTGACGTCCGAAGCGATCCTCATATTGTCAACGAAATGAAAGAGTTGGCGTGCTTCGTCTCCCTGGACTTCAAGCGTGACCTGGAGAGATCCTGGAAAGGGACGCGAGGTCAGACACGACCAGAATACGTATCCGGAGGCATAGCAAAGGATTACATTCTACCAGACTTCCACAAAAGCCTGAGAGGCTCCGTGCGAGATTACGACCCAGCGAACCATACGAAAGCTCAAAAACTTGCCGCGGCCCAAGCCGACGAAGATGTTCTGACGCTCCGAAACGAACTTTTTGCAATACCAGAAATACTATTCAACCCTTCCGACATTGGAATGCGACAGCCTGGCATCGCGGATCTCATTCACCAGTCATTGCACGATCTGCCAGTAGGGCTGTGGCCTGGGTTGCTCGCCAACATAGTGCTGGTAGGAGGCAACGCTCTTTTCGACGGCTTTGTCCAGCGGCTCCAAAAAGAGGTCGTTCAGCGAGTTCCCGATGACTGCGTCGTACGTGTGGCACGGCCGGCTGATCCCGTCCTGAGCACATGGGCCGGAGCGGCCAATCTGGCTTGCCATGCCGACATTGAAAAGCTCGCGGTCACAAAGCAACAATACGATGAGTATGGACAGGCATGGCTAGCGCGCAAGTTTTTGACAGGTCCTGGAACTTCGTGACCTTTGCGATTTGCTCACGTTGGATTATACAGTGAGATCGTAGGCGACGATACCTACTGCACCTCGCCTTTGCGGAAAACTGCCCAGGCGACTGTCTGGAACCGGAACCCGCGGACAACTGGCTAATGCGATGCTGTGACTATTCGTCCCATGAGAGCCAACGCTCTTAAAATGAGCCACCGTTGCCTCGGAGAACGTCGGTAACTTTGATATCAAGACGCAATTCCTCTTGCTGCTGCGTGCGAAATCTAATACATCACATCTCCCCGAGAGGACAAAACGGTCAGCTACCAACATATATCGTACTGTCAGTGGCCACGCCTGAGCTCGAGTCTCCACATTCTTTCAGGTCATAGATGAGATGAGATTCAGCTAAATAAACTCCTGCCTGTTATTTCCAGGCTGTACAATTTCATCGATCGATTCACACAAGGTCAATCTTGGGCCCTTATTTTGGGCAAGGCTATGGAGATCCCCCGGATTGAGAGGAGAAAATGCGTTTCGAATCAGCGCTCGTGAGATATGATGAGAGAATCAACGTGCTCTTAAAATCCAGCCTTTCGACGGATGTGGTTTAGGTGGCGGATGTCTCGCAGCTTGGGTAGTTGCGGCGAGCTGCCGCCATGTGCCTTTGTTTTGGCTAGTCTGCGACCGCGCGATACACACCCTATTCGAACAATTAAGAATTTGACAACGTGCTTTTGGGCGATACAATGGCTTACAGTCACACTGAAATGGTCAGCTTGACGGTTAAAGGGACTGCTCAGGATGGTTGGGCACTCACAAACTCGGCGGACGACCCTTCATTGTGAACGGTACAGTAGCCGGCGCAGCACTTTTTACAGACTCGCTGCGTCTTGTCAATACAGTCTTCGCACTACTAGGTGTTAGTTCTTGCGAGGGAAATTGCGAGAAAAGGATCGCGCCGAGCAAGCATCTTACGCTATTGCCGCATTCCCAGCAGCTTTTAGTTACTCGACTCTAAAGGAGAGATGTTAGCCAATGTCCACACGAAGAATCATGCCAGCTAGTTCCAGATGAAGTATCGAGCATGACAACGAAGCATGATAACAGCCACAATATGTTTGCTCGGCTCAATCAAGTGAGCAAGACCCACCACCTCATGTCATGTTCAGTGCGCCTGCTGCAGATTCTCTCTTCAGGGCTATAGCGCATGTGAGAATGTACCTTTTGTTTTGGGATAGCTTCTTCAAGAAGCATGTAATCTTCGAGCTGGCCAATATTATCAGTATCATCCACGATGACGACAGCCGGTTCATGCTGAGACCCCTGGCCGGGTAGCTGGTAGCATGACTCGCACCACCACTTGTTACAGCAGTGGCAATAGCGCTCTCTGATACACTCTGCGCATCGAGGCACAAAGGCCGTAGCTGTCAGGCTAGGCGCAGTGGCAGCTCGCAGCGACGAGCACAAGTTGGGCAGGGGCGCAAGCAACGGTAAATCGGTCACGGTGTGCGAGCTCGGCGAAGTCATGCCCTCAGGTGCTTTCCCGCAGCCTTGGCAACCAGAGAGAGAATAAGTAGCCACGGCAGGCCCAAGCTCAGCGAGGACGTTGGGGTGCCCTGCAGCCCGGCTGTTGTGGTGGCGTGGTCCTTGACAGAGCAGAGCATCGAATGCAATGACGCCACTGCAGGCAAGCAGGCAATTTGCCCACTCCTTCTGAATTGGACGCATCAGCTGTCGGCCTTTAACATCCCACCAGGCATCGTCGCTGCGCTGCAACGTCTCCGCCAATGCGCTCGAGCATCTCCGGTCCCCATCAGGGCCAACTGCGGTCGGACTTTCACGGGGAGTGGCCGACTGAGTAGTCTCATCATCTTTGGGGCCGAATAGATAAATGCCTTTTAGACGTGGACTTGCATCCCGGCTCGGGCGGCAAGCGTACTGGAGCGCACCGCGAAGTTTCCCATGATTGAGATTCTTCACGTCGCGGATTGAAAGCAGCCTGATTTTAAATTCAGGGCCGTTGATGATGTCATGACAAAAGTCTGCCGTCACCGAGAGTCCATCAAGAACAAGTGTCTGCACATCTTGCAGGATATTGCGCCTCTGCAAGATTGAGAATAAGTCTCGCAACGGTGCAGCATGGAATCTGTCCAGTGTTCACGTCAGTACCAACTGTGTAATCGCGCAGGCGCTGGGAAGTACAGTGTCTTGTCGATAAACTACTTACTCGTCTTCGGTCAAGCTCTCGTCAAGCTGCGTACTTGTCAGAACCTCGCCGCCGTCAATATAGGCTTTCTTGACGGTCTGCAGATCCAAGTGGCGATAAATCCCCGGCGTGTGTGTGATGGCGTCTCGGAGGGCTCTGTTTGTTGCTGTGAGTCTGCTAATTGATGATGGGGACAAATAGGCAACAATGTGAGATAACACGAGTGAGTTGTGGGATATATCCTGAAAGTTTGTGGCAGATTTCTTAAATCTTTCGCGTTCTGTGCTGGTGACGATGACTTCGCCCATGTCAGGCTGTGGTGGTTTATGCAGGAATCGAGTATGTCGAGAGGCGCCGGACTTTGTGGTGGCTTTCTGCAATAAGGTTGGGGGGATGAAAGTGAAAGGGGGGAACCGTTCTCGAGCAGGCCTCAGGGGAATGAAGGTTAAAATAAAGAAAGTGGGAGGGCGATGCTTCGGATGAGACTTCTCCAGAAGATGTTGGGGTCCTCAGGCCAGGCCCTGCCTTCATGTATCAGTTATTGAGCGATTGTCGATCTAGAGTGCACAGGAAGCAGAGGCCGATACTGGCAATGGTGCGCTAGCTGCCAAGACGTTGTAACAGAACAAAAGTGACAAAGCAGAGCCCTGCTAGCTGGCTTTTGGGGTGAGACAGTTTCAAAATTACATTCCCGCCCAGACGAAAGGAGAAACAGGGAGAGCAAGCACTATTTGACCGAAAAACCACACGTTTGCTGGCCGAGTACCACACACGTAAGCCCAACTAGAAGCAGCGCCTCGAGAGTCTAGCCTGGAAGGTTGAAGGGTTAGGTGTGAGATGAGGCGGTGGGACAAACCTGACATACTACTGGTGGGTGGTGAAAGTTGGACTTTGCACCAGAGATCCATCTGCCAGACTGCTATTCAATCGCACTCACAACTCATCAGCAGGATAGTGACATGACATGACATGGGCAGGGATGACGAGATGGCCACAGTGGATGTAACGTGCTTCCCTGCGTTGTGAAGAGCCTTGCCAGACGATTGACAGGCAAACAGGGTACAGATTGATGCCATCTGCCTGACCGCATCTGCACAGCTCCAAAAGGCTGGTACACTTGCAACTTTGCCACCCACACCTGGTGAGCTGGCTGGAGGACAAAAGCGGTACCGGACGCTGCGTGAGAGATCAATTCCACACCACCCAGCGGCTTGCCTTATTCATGTGGCCGAAGACGACGAGATGGAGCTGCTTATCGGCAAGATGTGTGCCGACAGATGCATCAGCTGGCTATTAGACCCTATTAACAGAGCATTACCAGGTGTGGATAGCACAGACTAAGTACAATCCCGACGATTGATTAAACATGGTCTGCGAATGACTACCGGGCACAGTAATACTGCGTCCACGTCACAACGGCCAGCACGGCGATACGAATACATGTTTACAGGGGGGCCCGTAAACTTCAGGGTCAAGCATCCCGTCATAAAGCATGGTCGAAGCGGGCACGTCTCCAGTGAGACAGTGGATTACGCTTATCTCTCCGTCACATCTGACTAGCGGGAGCCGGGTTTCATGCACAGCGACTTGGTGATGATCGCAGGAGCTTCTGCCAGGACACTAATAAACCGCGAAAGGTACCCAACCTGCATATTCAGGCTCCGATTTCGCACACGGGCGCCTTGCATTACATTGCAGCAAATGGACCTCTCGCGCGGCAGTGCGGCAGGTGGGCGATTAAGTCAAGCTAGCCAGCTGGGCATAGACATAGATAAATCAAGGGGGGTAAGGACTGGCCGCAAGCTTCGGTGACAAGGCCACTCAGTATTGTCTCAAATTTCAGTAGCGCTTATAGTAATAAGCATGCATCTTCAAAGTCCGTAACTGAACCAGTTGCCTGATCGCTACGGATTACATAGCTGCTAGTCTGCTAGCAACGTGTGAAGGGGCATATTGTTTGGCAAAGATCGACTAATACCTACCCTTGATTACTACAGTATTGCGACACCAAACATCAGGCAAGGGGTACGTGACAATGTGTATCTCGTAATAGATTCGGAGACAGCGGCACCATAGTCCGGGGTCTACTATGAACAGTGAGCTACATTTTTTGGCGAACAGAATTGGTTTGCGCATGGATCAATGTCAGCCACGGCGGAGAACTTAGTACAGATCTACAAGATGCCCCCTTTTCTTCCACGACGTCCAACATTACCTTTGCGACCCGCAGCAGGGGACAACTACTAAAAGCAAGACTATGCATCAATCTGTAAGACAAAATTAACTACCCGTACCGAGCACACCGTTAACTAACAGCTGTGTGACCTGAGTGGATAGGTTGAGACAATTCCCGGGGTGCGACTTATAATAAACCTTAATGATAACGTAGAACAGCGACCACACATCAAATGAGCCCCTATCGGCCCGGCCCATGATCCTGGAAAGCGCACTGAGCTTCATGCTGATGATCAAATCGAGTCGCCCGCCTTTTCTAGAGCAATAAGTGGCTAGTAGAGACAGGTCCTGACTCCGGCCGAGCCTGGCTTCATAGACTGATTGGGGCAAGAGATACATGATCATTCAAAGAGGATGGAACACAGAGAACTGGTCTCATACTAGATTGAAACGATGAACTTGACCATAGTTCGGACTTGGATCGGTCCAAGATGACAAAGTCCAGTGACAACTGGTTAGTGCGACGTTGTCCACGCCCAGGAGCACGGCACGTGATTCCAGTGGGGAGACCTTTCAGGATTGCTTGTGGCAAAGGGTCGAAGCTACAAGAATTTGCTGACAGAGCAGATGCTGCCTGGCGATGGAAACTTCGTAATCAGACCTCATTAATCTTTGTTGGCAGACTATTCTGGTGAGAATGTCTTGTTCATCATCGCCTTCGTGTCACGAACTGCAAAGGCTCGCTCAACATCTTCCACAGACAAAAAAGCAAAGGACAAAAGACAACATTATTGATAAAGGGCTGCATGTGCTACGATGGATGAGCCACCAGCTCTAACATGGCACGGCAGTTATGCCCTACTTCTGCCGGAAGCAAGCAATGGTAGTAGCTTGAACGGGGATAAGATAATATTGCCGCAGTCCGCACTCGAGCAGCTGCTCAGTGCGTCGGCGTCTCAGGCTGTCATGCAAGACAGGTACACGACTGCATCATCACACCTCCCGAATCCCCTGACCTTTCGCCTTGTAAATTCGACCACCAACAAGTCAGTATACGCTGGAATTCGTGAGTTCTCGGCACCAGAGGGTACCGTTATATTGAGCCCATATCTACTCCGCGCTCTGGATCTGGCTACAGAGGCAAAAGCGACCACCACGAGCTCAAGCTCAACAATTTCACAAATCAAACTTGACGTACACACCGCAACATTACCAAAAGGGACCTATGCGCGACTGCGACCCCTGGAGGCTGGATACAACCCCGATGACTGGCGGCCTCTGCTTGAAAGACAGCTTCAAAGGAACTTTACGTCACTGACCGAGAATGCGAAGATACTGGTGCATGGCGTCCGAGGAGAGGTCTTCCAACTGCTTGTTGACAAGCTATCGCCGGAAGGCCAGGGTGTGTGCGTGGTGGATACAGATCTCGAGGTTGACATTGAAGCACTGGACGAGGAACAAGCGCGCGAGACGCTGCGCCAGTTCATCAACACCAACCGTCACGAAAATGAAGACGGCAGCTCCAAAGGCGGTTCAATCGATATCTGGAAGCCTGTACTTGGCAAAATTGCCGTTGGCAGCTACATCGATTGTAGCCTACCTTCTTGGGATCGAAACCAGTCTGTCCAACTAACGTTGTCCAATATGTCGGACCCTGAGGCTCTGGAGCTCTTTGTTACACCGAAATCAAACCTCCAGCGTTCTCTGCCTCGAAAAACAGAGCATGTATTCAGCACCTTGGGCTCCTTCGAACCAAGCACGACGAAAACGATCATCATTTCGCCGACGGACGCGGAGATGAAGAAGGCCGAGAGCATACAAATTTCGGTCCACGCCTACTCAGACTTCACTGCAACAAAAGCCCCCAATGCGATTCAGTACACACTTCGTGCTCAAGTTTTAGTGGAAAGCGACAAGACCATCGCTATAGATCAAGCTGGAAATCTCAAAGAGCACCAAGACGATGAAGCGCTGTGTTCGAACTGCCAACAGTGGGTTCCGAAGCAAAGTCTTGTCTTACATGAGAGCTTCTGCCGACGCAACAACATCGTCTGCCCCAAATGCAAGTTGGTTTTTAAGAAAAATTCTACCGAATTCACCACACACTGGCACTGTGAACATGACGAGGGCTATGGCAACACACCATACAGCAAGCAAAAGCACAACGAGATATTTCACAGTAGTTGGCTCTGCTCCTCGTGCGCGTTTGAAACGAATTCGCTGCCTGATCTTGCAAAACACAGAAGTACGCTCTGCCCTGGGAAACTGATTCTTTGTCAATTCTGTCACCTAGAAGTTCCACAAGAAGGTGATCCCTTCAACCCATCTCCTGAGGTGAAGCTGTCCGGATTGACGGCGCATGAGCTGGCAGATGGTGCACGAACGACTGAATGCCATCTCTGCGACAAAATTATCAAATTGAAGGATATGCAAACACACCTAACGCACCACGAGCTGGATAAGGTAGGTAAAGAGAAGCCGCCAGTCTGTCGCAATGAGAATTGTGGGCGAACTCGGTTTGGAGTCGGGAGTCGTGGGCAAGTGCGGCACAGTCCCGGAGCTGACGGACAGCAAGGTGCTGATATCGGGCTGTGCTCCCTTTGCTTCGGACCACTCTACGTCAGTATGCACGATCCAGACGGAAAAGCCCTTCGCAGACGCATCGAAAGACGCTACCTCACGCAGTTGATGAGTGGATGTCGCAAGAGCCGGTGCAGTAACGAATGGTGCAAGACTGGTCGCTCTACCCTTGGACTGGAGGCAAAAGGATCCTCGGTACAGGCTGCCTTGCCGTTGGTTAAGCCATTGGTAGAAACATGGCAGAACCTGGATAGTCGCATGCACTTTTGTGTCGACGAGCTGAGCCAGACTGGCCGAAAGTTGGCGGATCAGATTGCCTCGGAGGGTGTTTGGGACATTGAATGGTGCATCGCCGCGGCAGAGGCTGAAAACTCAAACGTAAACAATATGCGAGATTGGTTGCAGGCTTGGGCACCTCGCCGATTATAAAGGGACCTGGTTACAAATGGCGATGAATTGACAATGCCTCGGCGTTCCGGAGCTAGACGGTATTGAGCGAGCAATAGAGTGTCTTTTGATTATAGATTAGAGACAATGACTTCATAGAAGGCAGGCCTGTCATGATTCTGAAGAGGTGCTGAAGATGCCTCGAGGCGCATTTTCGACCGTCAAGTGCGTTTTGACCGTGGAATACGGTTCGTTGTTCAACTGAAGTTTGTAGGGTACGGAAGCGGGCAAGCGGCACGTAGCAACACTGCAAGGATCTGGCGACGCGCGCGACTTGGAGCGATATTGGCAAGACGCGACGAATATACCTTGAAACGATAGATGCAGTCGAAATAATCACAAAATCTTCTCCTAAAGCTAGGTCGTCTGCTTCGACAAAATATATACTCTCGTGGTAGAGTAGCGCTCTAGGCCAGCGCTTATCGATAGCTTGCGTTATCACTGCCGAGGCGCCAAGTTCTCTAGCAATGTGAATACCTACCCTGGTGCCTAGGTACATTGTGCTCAAGGTATTTCAGAAAAACCACCACCAACTCCCCAAATAATGCTGCTCGGAGTTACTTAGTGGAAAGCGGTAATCAGTTCCAGATCAGTTATTCCACAAGGTGCCTGGCAACTGGGCAGGTACCTCGGTACCTCTAGCTAGGTAATACACAACCTAGGTAGCCCACCTGAGTTGGTGGGCGTGGTGGGGTAAACTCTCAGACCCACGGCTGCTCAGAATTACCTGGAAAAGCATCACCGCCGTCCTGCTCTTGCTTGGTTTTCTTCTGAAAAATATTCAAAGATACAAAATTCGTTAGAGTAGTGATCATGAACTTTTCTGACGTTTTATTTCGTCCTATGCATAGTGTACATTGTGCTGAAGAGCCAGAATCCGAGCAGCGATGTTCTTTTGTCCCTCGCTGGGGTAGGTGCCAAGTGCTAACTGCTGGAGCGCTCTGTGCTCCACATCCCCGTTGACGTAAGTTGCCTGTAAATGGCAGCCCACCGGCTTCGACTCGTCAACATCGTCGGCATCTGGAGCTTTGCCTCACCATCGACAAGTTTTGCTTCATCTCTCCCTTTCTTCGAGCAAAAAGTGAGCAATCACAGACACCTCTGACCCTGCGACGCAGTTTACATCTGTTACTCACTGCCCCCATCTTGTTATTTGTCTCCCCGTCCGTGACCGGCTACCCTACCCAAATCGGCTCGCGTCGTTTCTTGGTCGCATCTCTACGCGCGTCCTTCACACCATCTCTATGCTTATATGAGGTATCACTATATTGGAAATCCATAATCTCATACTTCGACATGCCCTTGTGCCGTCTCAGCGAAGCGTGACCTACATTTCGTTGGCGCCGACGTCTCGGTAGGTGTGACAGGTCCATCCTCGGCATCAAACCTCACGACGCAATTACTCATTCACATGCAGAGGCAGATATCACGACAATATAATACCAGAAGAGGTTTTTGAACTTAGAGTGCGATTCTTTGACTACTCAGCCTGTCAATAACACCCTGGACGAGCTCTGCCCTCTTGTGGCAGCAGTTTGCAATCCGTCAATCTCCCCACCAACGAACCAGAGCCTACGACTATCTCGAATTACTACGGCTGATACGGCAGGTAAAAACTGATACTCTGAGCATCATGGGTAACAGTAATACCAGGGAGAGCCGTCCTCCTGGGGCCAGCGACTACAATGAGGACTACCGCTCAAGCGATGGCCGGTCTCGCCACCGTGCGAGCCGAGTCGATGCATCATTTCTCGGGCTTGGCACATCAAGTCAGCGCGATCGTCGTCAGAACGTACCTTTCGAGCATCGAGAGACTAAACAGGAACGAGAGGCCAGACGGCTTGAGCGGGAACGCGTGGCCCGCGCCAAGGAGCGAGAACGAAGCTTGCGAGAGGAGCATGTCGATGGAGGCTATCTAGTGACTCTGGGCACATACGTCGGAACTGAAGATTTCAATAAACCGGTGGTTCGGCAACTACAAGTAGGCCCCGCCTTGTTTGCTGATACCATGCCTGTTGCGTGGGAAAGCTAACACAGAGAATCAGATCGAGCGAAGACTCGCGCCCTTCTGGCGTGGCCTCAACGATTGGTCGGAAAGCTGGGCGGAGCATCAACTGGTTGCCGCCGCCAGAGGTCTACCTATACCAGCAGCAAATGAACCACCACCACCAGAATTGCTAGCACAGCCACACAACCGCAGTCCAAATCAGTTCAATTTGCAGAATTTGACTGTCCCGTTGGGTGAACGCAGCATGTCGGCTGCTTCAGACCATAGTGGTTCTGGCACGGCATCGGGGTTAGCTTCACCCGGGACTCCTACTAGGGGCTCCATCAAACCGAGGGCGAAGGCTCTAGCCATGGCCTTGACCGGACATTCGAGGAATGCCTCATCCGCAGAGCTGTCGCCCACAGAGATCATGTTAAGCCATGATCCCTTTGTCAACGGCCAACTACTTGAGGTCTATCTCTACAAAGACGCAATCGATTGCCCGATATGCTTCCTATCATACCCCCCGTACTTAAACAGCACCCGTTGCTGCGATCAAGCGATTTGCAGCGAATGCTTCGTGCAAATCAAGCGTGCCGATCCTCACCTCCCGGAGCATCATCCAGATGGGCAGGCGCGAGACCCAAATCAAGGATTGGCGCCCGAAGATCTACCCGAGATGCTTATATCGGAGCCGTCCGCATGCCCCTACTGCCAACAGCCAGAGTTCGGCGTGACTTACGAACCGCCACCGTTTCGCCGTGGCTTGATTTATTCGACAACATCTATGCACCTGGTGTCATCCTCTACAATGTCTCCCATGTCTTCTCAAAGCTCACTCCATTCTACTGCGAATCCGAATCCACAACAACAGTTTGGCCGCAGAAGAGGCCATAGTTTATCCGCTAATGCGCCAAACGTCATCACCACAGATCGGATTCGGCCAGATTGGTCCACGAAACTTGCCGCTGCTCGTGCCCATCAGGCCCGCCGAGCAGCAGCCGCTACTGCTCTCCACACGGCTGCATTTCTGGTTGGTGGCACTGACCAACGGTCAATACTACGCACCGGACGCTTTGGGCGTCGCAATACTGGCTCAGGGTCAAACTCGGGCACGGCCGGAAATGAATCTGCGGCTACAGAGGCGACAGAGGCTTCTGAGCCAGCCAGCTCGTTGCACAACATCATCGGCCAAGACGGAAGTAGACGCATGAGGATAGACGAACTGGAAGATATGATGTTCATGGAAGCTGTCCGACTTTCGCTTGCAGCAGAAGAGGATCGTAAGAAGAAGGAGGCCAAAGCTCTGCGTAAGGATGCAAAGAAAAGGGAACAGGAAGAAAAGAAGGCAGCGAAGAAGGCGGCAAAAGACCCATACGGGGGAAGTGTTAGTGGAGCCAGCGGCAGCAGTCTTTCACTTGGCCTAGGAAGGAAACGAGGCAATAGCGGTGCGAGCTTGCTGAGGATGGAGGCTACAGTTCAAGGTGCCTCGCAGGCATCAAAAGGAGACGAACAGACAGACGTGTCGCCACAAACCACTCGTGATGGACACGCTGGAGACTCTAGCGGGAAAGGCAAGTCGATTGATCGAGGTGCACCGGATATCTCGGCAGAGGGAGGCTCATCGTTGGCAATCCCCATTCGAAGCGGGGGCTCGCACTTGCGGCAAATGAGCAACGCTTCTTCGATAGGATCCTCGCTTGTGGATTCCGCGCCGGGTAGTTTCTCCGGCACCGGATTCCTCAACGTGGATGGCATCCGGCAGACTCGGGGAGAGGGAAGCGATGGCGAAGAAGCCTTTGAACCCTTGTTCAACTTTAGGAGCCTGGCCGAGCTTGTGGGAGTGAACATTGATGAAGGTACCGCCATTTCAGGACAGAACGAATGCGCAGCACAAAACGAATATGGCGATGCTGCGCAAGAGACCACAGCACGCCCACTGTCTCAAGTGAAAGAAGAGGACGAGCTTGCGCCGAGCTTTGGGGGTAAAATTGCCCCCACAGCATCAGAAGAAGACTCAACAGAGAGACTGGAGTTCGAGCGCAGTTCTCCTACGGAAGGAAATTCGACAACCAACCAAGGACAAGATCATGTCAAAGATCGCAAACAAGCCCAATCGGCCGTTTCGGTTGAGGATACACTGCCCACAGAAGCGAATTAAGCAGATAAAAACTGTCAAAGCGCAGCATGAACAAGCCGGTGGAACTAGGAAACAAAGATAGGACACGGCACGTGCTTTGATAGTGAAGCGAGTATAGCTCTGCTATGCGGAAGCAGAGAGGGATATTAGGAAATACAGCGCATTAGCACACGAAGGCTTGTAGATTAGCGTCGATTTACTTGATGTAACATGAATCACTACCTGTGCAAGGTGGCCACTTTGCATGTATTGCATGAAGAGAATATTGTTTGCTTGCTAGTGCTAGCTTCTTTTGATTTCTGTCTTGAACTTTTCAGTCCACTCAGAGAATTCGTCTTGGCCGCCATACCAGGGAGCGCTGAGCAGCTCTCCCGCGGCAAAAGCCTCGAAGAAGCAGTCGTCGGCTGCTTGGTCAATGACGGCGGGCTCCATGTCGTAGAAGACGGACACCAAGTCACCAAATGACTCGGGCAGAGCGCTCAGCACGCGAACAGCCTCATCCAGCCGCCGGGGCATGTTTGTATAAGTACTATCGGTAGGCGGGGGCAAGGGCGGCAGCTGCTTGAGACGCCGCTTGCTGATGGCTTGATATAGGAGAACGACTAAACGGACGCGGCGAAGGGTCGAATCAAGCCGCGGCCGGATGCCTTTTGGGTCATCGCGGGGTATAGGTTGGCCGGAGCTCATTAAATAGTCGAGCATGTCTTGGGTAGACACTGAGCTGTTTAGTAGGGCTGTATTGGTCTCTTGGTTCATATCGTCGTCGCCATCATTGTCATCATCGTCATCATCGTCATCGTCGTCCTCTTCGTCGTTATCATCGGGCGGTTCGTCGCCCCATTCCTTGAGCTCCTCCATGATATCTTCTAGGGTCTCTTTCCATTGATCTACTTTTTTTATAAAGTAATTCTTGATCCCACCACTGATCAGCACTAGCATCTCGTCACAGGCAGACCATAATATGCCTGTTGAGGGAAGGCTGCCCTTGTTGTCGGCGGCGAAGCCACCCTTTTTAGCTCCCGATAAGACGATACCGTCCTTGGGAATCTTGCCCAGAAGCTCGGAAAGGGTGACAAGTATACGCCTCGCCCGCCAGGCCAGCTCTTTTCGAAAGAAGGCGGTATACTGCGCGGGGTCGCAGGCCTGCGCTGCCGAGGCGAGGCCGAGTACGGGGCCCGAGATTAGCTGCTTCAGCACGTCGGCAATGGCAGAGGGGGTAAAGGGTTCGTTGATGAGAAGGAGAGAGAGTTTGGTGGAGTGCGCGCGCACGAGAGTGGTTGCGTCGCGGGCGAGGTCGAGGGGCAGTTTGATGTCGGTGTTTGTGTTTTGGTCGAGTGCGGCAGAGGGGTTCTTGTAGATGTCGTCGAGGGAGGTTGCAAGTTGATGGCAGAGATCTTGGGCGGATATCACGGCTATTTCAAGGCGTTGGAGGGCGCCTGCATCGCATGAAGATACCATTTTGGTTGGTTCAAACCAGGCGGGTAATTGAATCTGCTGGATTGCTCCGTCGTCCGTGTCGCACAATGTATTTGGCTCGAAACTGATGCTCCAGTGCAGCGGCCTGTAAAATTTTGGCGGGGTAGAGGGGCGTTACTTTAGCGGGTGCTGTGTTGGTCTCGCTCGCAGATCGGCAAGGCTCCGAATATTTACCGCCATACAGTGCTGAAGCAAGCTTCCTTCAGGGACTGGCTAGGTAGGTAAGTAAACACCCAGCACGTAAGTGTAAGGGAGTATTTAGTGGGTACCTGCCACCTACCTAGGTACCTACCTGTACGGTGATGGCTGTACCTGACCCCAGCTCCACGCCAAACGTGCTTCAGACTTCAGTGCTGAGCCCTTGACACATGTCCATTCACCGTCCGACGGCCTAGAGGTGAATCGAGACAACTACTCCCGCCACGACTCTGGCTGTCGCCCCATTCATTCGCACACCAGAGACGACTGACGTACACAATGCAGACACCACGAAATTTCGCTGTCTTGACGACACTGGGTTTCCTGTCTGCCGCCGCTGCTGGCAGCATCCCTCGCGGCGTCAGCCCAGAGTGTACGTCAACCAGCTGCAAACAAGATGCATTGTCTCTGATTGTACTGACATGTCATTGATAGTTGTCTCGCATTATCAAGCAAAGGACAGCTTTCGCTGCATTGCCAATTCCAACATCGAGATTAGCCTGAGCCGAGTCAACGACAACACCTGCGATTGTCCGGACGGCTCCGACGAACCTGGCACAGCTGCATGCGCACACATCGACCCTCTATCTCCTCAGCAGCCGCTGCCTGGCAGTAGCTCGGGCACTACCAAGGCCAATCATTCACTTCCCGGTTTCTGGTGCGAGAATAAGGGACACATTGGCGCATATGTGCCCTTTGTTTATGTCAATGACGGCATTTGTGACTATGATCTGTGTTGCGACGGCACCGAAGAGTACGCCTCTGTCGGGGGAATCAAATGCGACAACCGCTGCGCCGAGATTGGCAAGGAGTACCGCCGCCTTGCCGAGATAAAGGAAAAGAAGATGAACGACGCCCAAACTCAGCGATCCAAAATGATATCCGACTCTGAAGCCCTCCGCAAGCAGACCGAAACCCACATTACCGAGCTCGAAGATGAGATTCGCACAATCGTTGCCCAAAAAGTTGTCCTGGACGCGAAATACAAGGAGCTCCAGAAGAAGGATCGTAACCGTGTCGTCAAGTCTGGCAGCGGCGGAAAGCTCGGCGTCCTGCTTAGTCAAGCCAAGAGCCGCGTCAATGAGCTGCGAGAGACGCTTACCAAGGTCGCTGATGAGCGTGACAAGCTGCGTATCAAGGTCAACGAGTTGGATACCGTTCTTCGCAAACTCAAGGAGGAGTATAATCCTAATTTCAACGACGAAGGCGTCAAGGCCGCCGTCAAATCTTTTGAGGACTTTGCAGCTCGTGAAGCCGAGCAGCTCTCCACCGACGGAGATGATGTCTCGAGTGTTCTGGCCGAGGACGGCGAACACAGTGGCATCAATTGGGTCGAGTTTGAGTCGTCTGACGATGATACTGACATTCGTAAGCAACGCGGCCTGTCCTTGCGTATCCTTTAATACTGATGATTCTAGTTTACTCCTTGGATGCATATCTTCCAGTTTCACTCCGCGAATTTATTCAGAATCAAAAGGCTGCCATCCGCGACTGGCTCGTTGACAACGGACTGTTGGCCGAGAAGGAAAATACGGCCTCGGAGTCGCAGGCTACGAGAGAGGCGCGTGAGGCCAAAGAAACCGCTGAGCGTGATTTGAAAAGAAAGGAGCAAGAGCTAGAGAACGAGAAATCTGAGCTCTCCAAGGACTATGGCCCTTCCCAGATCTTCCGCTCCTTGAAGGGCCAATGCATTGAAATCGACGCTGGCGAGTACACATACGAGCTGTGCTGGCTGGACAAGACGAGCCAAAAGTCCAAGAAGGGCCATGGTAACACCAATATGGGCAACTTTAAGCGCATCGATCACGAGGTGGCCGACGATGAGGAGCGCCTTGACGGCAAGAGTCTAGGCAAAGGCACAAGAATGGTCATGCGTTATGAAGACGGCCAGGCCTGCTGGAACGGACCGAACCGCAGGACTGACGTTTGGCTGGGCTGCTCGGACAAGGAAGAGCTCTGGCGCGTCACTGAGGCCGAGAAGTGCGTCTACAAAATGGAGGTGGGCACACCGGCTGCGTGCGATGAGCAATTGAGAAGCGAAGCGCATATCAAGGATGAATTGTAATCATGTATGAAGACTGAGTCTGCTAGGCAACCTGGCCAAGATATAGAAAGCTTTATCATAACGCGAGCGCTGTCTCGGTTAGCACTGTCTCGGTTGGAACGTCGGCAAAGGGCGTAGCCGTAGCTCCCACCAAACCAACACTCGCAAAAAGACTTTAATGTACAACTCTGTAGGCATGCAACTGTGCCGCAATCATTGTTGATGATGCGGAACAATCGAGAGCTCCAGCTTCCTGCATCCACTACACGTGACACTAGCACGATAGCAAGGCGTTCGGCGCTGGAGACGGAGACATCTCCATTATTACAAGTCTAGGACAGATTTATGCCGACAATGTTCAAGTGAGTCCGCGCCATATCACTGACCAAAGCTGCAATACGTCGAAAAAAAAAAAGAAATGAATCTCCCGAAGCAGCCTGCGGGCACCCGCCGGCTCTTCATGATCTGCCTACAGCTAGCGCTCGGGTCATTCATCTGGGGCTACAACATTGGCATCCTCTCGTCGGTTCTGGTGCATCCCGGCTGGCGCGGCGCGCTTCACGATCCCGAACCGGCGCAAAAGGGTCTCGTCACGGGCTTCTACTATGTGGGCACGCTCATCTCGTACATGTTCCTCTCGCATCCGCTGGCGGATCTCCTCGGTCGTCGCTATGCAGCGCAAGTAGGCACGCTGGTGCTGTGTCTGGGCGCGCTCGTCATGGCCGCTGCAGCGGGCCGCTATGCGCTGTGCATCATGGTTGTGGGGAGATGGATCTGTGGCCTTGGAGTCGGCGTTGTGAGTACGACTGTGCCGCTTTATCAGAGGTATACTTCACATAACGTTTTTAGATGGGGCGTTGTAAACTGACTAGCTGGGTAGTGAAATGTCTCCAGCCAAAGAAAGAGGCAAATATGTCACAATGAACCACGTCGGCTTTGTCGCAGGACTCGCTACTGGTCTCTGGTAAGAAACTCAGCGCTTCATCACGTTTTCCGTTTGGCTGACCATTGCAAAAGGGCTGGCTACTTTGTTACTTTTTGGAAAGGCACTGCTGGTCAGTACTGGGGCTGGAGGATGCTCATTCTTATTCAGCTCCTTCCGTCACTCATCTTCGCCGCAATGCTGCCATATGTACCAGAAACGTGAGCTGCGTCGGTTTGGTTTCGCGCGAGAAAAACCCATCACTAACGGACAACCAGACCTAGATGGCTCCTTCAAATTGGTGATATGGAAAAGGCGAGCAAAGTCCTGCACTGGCTGCGCGAGGACGTTGACGAGCCAGCAGACATTGCGCATGAGTTGCATGCCATCAACCGTGACATTGAGGCTTACCGCCAGGGCCAAGATTCATTCTTTGCCAAGTCTCTCGCGCTATTCCGAGAGAAGCCCCTGTTTGCTCGGATGTGGCGCGCGTTTCTTCTGCAGTTTATGGCTCAAATGTGTGGTGCCACAGCCATGAAGTACTATCTTCCCACTCTACTAAAGGCTCTGGGGCTGGATACACGCCTCGCGCTCATGGCGGGCGCCGTTGAAATGACGGCAAAGATTGGTCTCACTGTCGTTGAGATGTGGATCATTGATCGCTTCGGAAGAAAAGCGTGCCTTGCCGGTGGAAGCGTCGTCATGGCTGTCGCAATGCTGGTGAGTAGCAGAAAATGGTGTTCGTCGAGAGCCAAGACGCCTAACACTTTTCCAGATCAATGGCGCACTGCCGCAAATATTTCCGAAGAATGTTAGCAGCGTGGCAGATGCCATCTGTATCGCCTTCATCTTTGTGTACGCCATGGGCTACAGCCTTGGACTTGGGCCGGCGGCTTGGGTGTATAGCTCAGAGGTGCGCAATACTCGACGCTGGAATTCAGTGACTGACGCGAATTCGTATGCTAGATCTTTCCAACAACGTATCGTGCCCGCGGACTGAATTTCGCTGCGTCTGGTGGCTCCATCGGCAGCATCATTGTTGCCCAGATCTGGCCCATGGGCGTGGCCAAGTTTGGCAGCGGGATTTACTTTTTCTTCTTCGCCGTCAATGCCATTTGCGTACCGGTTTGTGATTCTGCTCACGTCTCCAAATTCTAACTAATCATCATGACGCTGACTTTGCACTGGCAGGTAATATGGCTACTCTACCCCGAAACAAAGGGCTGCGCTTTGGAAGACATGGACTTGTTATTCCAGAGATATAGCCGCGCCGGCACAAGTATGGACCTGCACGGGCTGGCAGACCAAGAAGAGGATCAAGAACCGCCAGGCGTCGTTGCTGCGCGCAACTCAGCCGACCGGGGTCCTGAGACGGGAACTGAAGCAGCGGAGGCTCAGCCACTACTTTCGCAATAGAAACACGCAGCAACGATTTCTGTGATCAAGAAGATTTGCAATACGTACACTTGCAGGCGTCGCTGTTTGCCTCCTTGGCCTGAAGTGCCGGTCATGGTAATTAATCGCTGTAAATTTTGGATATACAGGTACATGCGGCATGTTGCCTTTACGAAGCTCGTCCCGAAAAATTGCATCAAGTCGAATCATCTTTCTTTTATTTGTGAATAAGCCAATGGGCGCCAGCTACGTGCCAATGATTTCGAGATGGGTAGCATCAATTCTAAATGGATAGACTGATGCCAAAATGTTTGGCATATATGAGAGACTTGACGGCATCGCGCGGTGATTTTACGACAGGGTTCAGGGTTCGGTTGTCAGCGCTGCCAGTAACAGTGCCTCCAGGTAATTCAGAGCGGCATTGTATGGGGAATCGGTGTTCTGAATTATTTTTACCCACTGTAGTGTATCTACCTTGCCGCGCCTGCTGCGGCGCTACCCAACTGAAGAGGTTTGCTTCTAGTCACATTCAGTTTATTGGTGTTTGGAATTGATACGGTGGTAGTCTGGGGACAGGATACTGACTGT
Source organism: Beauveria varroae (assembly GCA_030780425.1). Classification (NCBI taxonomy): domain Eukaryota; kingdom Fungi; phylum Ascomycota; class Sordariomycetes; order Hypocreales; family Cordycipitaceae; genus Beauveria; species Beauveria varroae. The sequence continues at coordinate 94,383 of JAPFUP010000102.1, forward strand.
ATTATTACCCAAATGAAAATTGTTTGCAAAATACTACCGTGTATGCAAGGACTCTCAAACTCAGGCACCGCCGCGTCCACGTGCGGCAGAATATAAACGGCCAATGTCCCGCTTCCACTGCTTGACATTTGGGCGAAGAATGCGGCGATCATAGGTATACAGGCCGTTGAGCTCGCCTTCAACATCGGTAGTCTGCGTGTAAATGGCACCACTGCAGGCGTACATCTCAATCTGGTCCTTCAGCTCCCTGAACAGCACACCAGTGCGATAGTTGTACGCTTCTAGATTCTCATCCATCTCGTACGTCTGACGAATCTCATCAATGGCCTTTTGAACCTTCCACAAGCTAGATTGAAAATGTTAGTCATGTCTTGGAAGAAAGGCACGAGGGTTGAATCTCACTGGTCAGCGGTGACATTGTGTCCAACGCCGCCGAATTCGCCTTGGAAGCCAATTCTGCTAGGGTCGTATGGGCCGCCTGGGAGAGACGAGAACGGGCTGCCACACTGGGGATTGGCGTAGTGGTGGTTGTCCTTTGGCAGTAATAAGCCAGATTCGCGGGGACATCCAATCAAACCAGACAAAACTGAACAGGGTGAAGAGAACATACCGAAAAGTCACCAAAGCCGTGGTCATGCCAGCCCGTAACCGAATCAATTAATCTGGTCGGATCCAATTTTCGTACCATACTCGTCAGTTCATCTTCGGGGTATGGTGGCCTGTTGAGTTGGGCCCAGCCTTCGTTATAGATGACCTGTATGGTGGTGCTCATCATTAGCGGACATGACGGACTCAAGAGGGCGATCAAGAACAAGGAAATAAAAAAGGGAGACAAGACACGCAGTAGCAGAGAAAAAAAAAGAAAAAAAGAGAGAAAAAAAAATAGACCTTACCCAGATCAAAATTGATGGGTAATTCTTGTGCTCGTCGATGAGGATTCCCAGCTGGCGGCGAAACTCGGCTTGCTCATCGGCATTTGGCATTCTGCCGTCAGCAGACATACTAGGCATATCCTGGATCACGGCAAGACCCATTTCATCGCAGGCTTGGTAAAATAGATCCGGTTCTACTTTTATCTTGGCTGGCGTAAGTACGGCTTATGCAAAATGGATAGGGAAAAACATACATGTTTGCGCACAGTGTTAAAACCAAGGCTCTTGAGCATCTTCAAGTCATACACCATGGCTTCGCGGTTTGGAGGAAGATACAAGCCATCGGGCCAGTAGCCTTGATCCAAAGTCCCGACCAAGAAGGTGAATTTTCCATTGAGCAAAGGCCTTTTGATACCCTGGACATCGCCAACGGCAATGCTGCGGAATGCCGTGTAGCTGCTGATGGTATCATCACCCATCGAAACGGTGATGTTGTAGAGATACGGCGAAGACGGAGACCAAAGATTAGGAGAATTGATTCGAAATTGGACTTTGGTATCGGAGGTGCCGACAGACAAGGCGACCTGTTTACCATGCTTATCGAAGAGATTCAACTTGACACCCGTTCCATTCTTCCCCGAACAGTGAACAGTGAAAGCAACTAGAGGCTGTTAATATAGACTTAAAAACTAGTAGTACTGCAATGGAATTGGGCATACCGTTGCCATTCATATCGGCCGTGACATCAAGACCAGTTATGTGGTTTTGGGGTACACGCTCCAACCAAACCTGCTGCCAGATACCGGAGCAGGACCGGTAGAAAATGTGACTAGGCCGTCTCGTTTGTTTGCCAATGGGACCCATCTCCAAGTCTGTCGGATCGTACACGAACACCAGCCTAGCAATATATGAGTATATTATTTCTGAATGCCTACGGGACTCAACGTACAGAGCATTTTCTTGGCCATAGTTGATATGATCCGTCACGTCTAGTGTAAAGCGAAAGTAGCCGCCCACGTTGTGGCCGACTTTGACGCCGTTGAGAAACACGGTGGCTTCGTAGTCGACAGCCTCAAAGTTGAGCAGTACTTTCTGGCCTTTCCACGAGTCGGAAACCTTGAATGTCCTGGTGAACCACATGCGCGCGACCGGGTATTCCTGAACACCGGAGAGACCACTCTCAACACAAGATGGTATCATGATTTCTTTGCCAAGTTGGCCAGTGGGAGGGCTGCTGAGCGCTTCAGCGGCGGGGCGGCCATCTGCGCTCTCGTACGTCCAGATTCCATTCAGACTCTGCCAACTATCACGATGCAACAGAGGGCGCGGATGTTCTGGCCAAGGATTCGTCCCAACTTTATAAGTCCAATCAGTGTCGAGCGGAGGGGCCAAAACCTTGTAAGGCACAGGGCTGCGCTTGTCGAGAGACGCCGAGAACGCCACAGAGGGCATTATGGCAAGTATACCGCCCAAGGCGTAGAGCTGGAGCTGCATATTGACAATGTAAAGGTCAGTCAAGTGCACGGAGCCATGAATGACTGGCGAGACAAGGCCCTAGCCAGGGCTTTTGCTTGGGCAGCATCCTTTTATAAGCAAGCAACAGATACCAGGCCGCAAGAATACCTCTGGGTTGGAGCTTGGGCTGTCGGTAGCCGGGGCTTGTACTTGCAGACTTGCATTCCGCACTTGAACCACGAGGTGCTCGGTGCCCGTGCCCGCATTCCCCCTCACCTTGGCGCGATCTACATACTCCAATCATCAACGCAGTCGCTACTTGGCGTTGGCTGCAGTCGCCCACCGTCTATGCCGGCCCTATGTCGGCGTTGTGCACTGGTGCGACTGTACTCTATCTGTGGTTGGTGGTGATTGGTTCGCCCAAAGATGCTCTGCTGGTAGGCTCGTGATTACGCCTTGGAAGAGCTCAGTTGGGTTCGCGGGGAACCGAGACATGCACTGGAATGCCGGGGGGATCAGCCTTTTGCTAGTGGCTTTGTGTGAGTAGCACTGCGGGGTGGGTGCCTGCTTCGTGCAGGGAAACAAAACGGGAAGATGGGAGACGTGACCAAGTAGATGATTCTTGTGTGGTGCTCTAATGAATGATGCTGCGGACCAATGACCAAATAAACTGTAAATTCAAGTCTTCTTTTCGGGATGCTGCTTGTTTTTTCAGATGCCTCTGCAGTGCCGTCGTTGACTCGTACGAGTTGAGGAAGGCGAGGTCGAGCATGATTTGCACAATTCTTTTGCACAATTTTAGGCTGACCAGCAATTTTGAGGATAGGCTTAGTGTTGCATAAAAGTACACCTTTAATACCTACCTCGAGACCTGCCTCGCGACAGCTCACAGCTTCAAAATCCAGCCTCATAGGCTCTCTATAGCCAAATACGCATTATAGAACGGGTCCATTTTAGTAGGAAGGAGCAGACATTTCATGTCATGACTTGTCCACAATTAAGCACCTCAATACGCGCAACAGTCTACTATAGTTCCTCTGCTATTAACCCCCATGAAGCTATTAATTGATCGTAAACCCTCAATTACAGATAATCATTTTTTAGAGGTTTGACCCTGAATTACGGATAATCATTTTTTGAATGAGGTTTAGGCGACCACATCAAGCTTCACGCTCAGCACCATACGAGCGCGCAAGTCTCGTTTATAGATGGGCGAGATCAAGATACCTACTAGTAAAATAATATACATAGCCCATCTTTTCCCAAAAAATTCCATCTTCTTGTAGTATATTATAAGTCTCTCACTTAAGCTATCTTCTTTATACGGAGAGACGTCCTAAGCACCCATTCACTTGAACCACGCTCATAACATCCAGTATGCACTTCGTACCGCTCATCAGCCTCTCAGTCGCGGACATAAAGCCGGTCTCCAGCTCGGCGTGGATGGTCGTGATGTTCGCCGCCCAGACGGGTGGGACGGCAGGGCCCTAGTTAAGTTGACCGTCCGGGACGGGAACAAGGAGGCCGACGACTCGGTGGCGCTCCGCGTCGCCCCCGTCTTAACGCACCACCACGGCCAGCCCGCTAAGCAGATTTTTGGGTCTATTAATGGCTAATTAGAGTACTCAAAGACGTTCAATGAGGACCTTAAGGCCGTGACTGACAGCACTGGGATGGAAAACCCCTTGCACATCTTTAACAACACCGATTGCACCTTTTCCGGCGGCCCTGATACCTGGACCCAGGATTTCTTTGAGCCCGGCTACACCAGCATCCCAGGCCCCGACGGCCCCGTCAGCCTGCGCATCATGATCCGTTCCTCACAGTCTGACCGCGAATCCGGCCGCAAGCTCTTCCAGGAGCTCCGTTCCGACTCAGTCGGCGTCGTCCAGCACATCCGCTCCGAGCTAGACGTCGACACCGTCGAGGCGATGGGCAACCTGGAGACGATTCCGCCTTACACCCACAACGGCGAGGCGTATCCTGTGGGGCGGGCAATTTTGGGATCGTCGGACGTGAAGCCAGCCATGATGGCCTTTCTTGAGGCCCAGGAGGTACAGAAGCCGCTCGAGCTCGACACCTCGTGGCTCAATGTCGGCCATGTCGAGGAGTTCCTGCAGTTCCTGCCGGTAGAATCGGAGCGCAAGTGGGTTATGGTGGTCGATGACCCCGAGGCGGGACTCGAGCTGCTTCAGGGCGCGCAGCGGCCCGGCCACGGCGCCGTCAAAGCCGTGTCTCGGCACGGCCGCCCTTCGGACCCAGCCGACAAGATTTGCACCCCCAGTGACACCATCGACCAGGTCTTGAACATAACGGACTTTGCCGCCTTCCAGAGCAGCTCCGCCCAGGCCATAGAACAATATCGACCTCAACAAGCGGGAGACGGGCATCACCGACGCCGAGATCATCCGCCTCCCAGCGCTCTACTACCCCGGGTCTAGAAAGCTGCCCCGATGGCAGTGCGAAGAGAAGGGAAAGTCGCGGCGCGGACGCCGCGAAGTTCGCGCCAACGCCCCCGCCGACGCAAACATCCTCGGCGAGTCGGACGAGGTCCCCGTGTCCGCAGACGGCGCGCCGCCCGCTCAGCTTGAGCGTCGCGTCGCCTCCGAAATGGTCTCGCTCTGGCCCGCCATCGTCAATAGCCTCGTGCTCAACGACGCCAAGGTGCTAGCGGGCAACCCGTGGGTGCCCGTCATCGACGACAAAGACATTTTTGTTGAGGCCGCTAACGCGGCCTACGCCAAGGCCGGCTTCACCGTCGAGTACATAGACGACTGGTACTCGCAACATGCAAGGGGCGGAGATGTCCATTGTGCCACGAATACGCTTCGCGAGATGACTGGCCAGTTACGTTTTGTACTCTTGGTAAATAAGTTCAATACATAAGCGCGATATTAACAAAGTACCGCGATATATGTAGATCTCGTGACCTTAAAGCTCCCTTACGGCAGTCAAAGGGATAGAAAGCGCGCGAAAAGACTCTATGCTGGGGTAATTATATAACGCTGTATCTTATTCTTGGCTTCATGAGCTTAACTCTATCCTCGTATTTGGTGGAGTCGCTTGAATTTTTTCTCATTTCCCAACGCCCTGAGGCGAACTATTGCCAAGCGGCATTTGTCTACATGGGTTGACAAAAATCAGTACGCTTTACCATATGAATTGGCTGACAAAGCGTACGGAATCTATGTCTCCCCACTGCAGCATCGTAGGGCGGCCAGAGTCGACTAGACTCCACATCAAGTCAAGTTGAATATTATGACAATGGCAGCCGTGGCTGCATTCCATCTTTTGTGGCTCCATGACTCGGCTGGGCAGTCATGGCAAAAGGCCATCCGTTTCCCCTACGCGTTGTATAGCCGAGCAATACTACTTGAAGACTGAAGCTGTCAAGTTAGTGTGAGAAAGCGGCGGCATGATCCGTATGACGAGGGCTCGGGATTGACCGAGGGTGTGGCATACTTCATGCTATATACCTGACTCATGTACGCGTCTTAATAGAAAGCCGCCACATCCTAGACACAAGCTATACTACTATTAGCTGAGGTTTATGCCTCAATTCAAGGGTGGTAAGCAAGCAGCGAGGCTGAGATGTGCTTGCCTTGTACTGAAATTTGTCTTGTATAAAATGTAATTTTTATCATCAATATACATATATCACTTTCAACCACAATATTCGCGTCTAAGTCGCATTTATAGGCTTTGCCACGATCAAGATCAAAACAGCTTATATAGACTTCTGAGACTATAAACCACGACTGGAAAGCGAGTTGATGTTTCTGCTTACACGTATATCAAATATATCCAACGGCATTCGAGGTGGAGAAGTAATAGCCCACATTTCAAAACTTTGTGTCTAATATCAGTAAATTAGTTTGTCACAGGCCGATCCCCACAATGGGGGCGGGCCGCATGGGCGGTGTTGCATAGGATGAACTCAGCCCTATATGTTGAGGCAATCGCGGTGAACACTTTTCATTGCCGATGAACTCGACTATAGATACGGCCATGCGCCGGTGAATTGTTGCCAAAATAGCCTTGCCTCTTGTATCCAGCTCCCATCCGACAGACTTGTTGCTTTGCGTTGCCTCCTTTGAGGATTCCCTAGCATCATGAATTTCCGAACTGCCGCTCTCTTCATCAACTTCCTTGGTTTTCAGGCCGGTCTGTCGGTTGCTGCCGGAGAAGGCGTCGAAGGAGAAACAGGCCGCATGACCATCGGCTTCAGGTCCGTGGGCCAGGTATGTCGTTTTTAAAGCACAGTCTCGCGTCATCGGCCAGTTGGACTGACGAGGAGCAGCAAGAGAAAGACCTCCTCACCAAGACGGGCTCCCTCATCAAGAGTCGCAATACCTTTGCCACGCACATTGGAGATGGAGTCTACTTGGGCAATAGCCCGATAAAACGTGATGGCGATAGGTTTGTCGCCCCCCACCACCTTGCTGCCGCACCCTCACTCACGTCGCATCTAGTCTTTTCGTCGTCACCGCTGACGAAGCCGCTTTCAAGGCTACCTCCAAGGTTTGGATCCCCGAAGAATACTGGACTCTACCCAGCAGAGAAAATGACAAGATGTTGGAGAGAGAGGCTGCCATTTCCAGGGATCAGCTTGAGTACTACATGGAGGATCTGGGGCTGCAGTCAAGTCGCACCGTGAAGCTGGCCAGGCTACAAGGGGCTGCGTCGGATGATGTCATGCAGATGCTTATCCCCAACGACATGATTGCCCACGACCAAAACGGCGCTCCTATCGACGTAGAAAGCAAGCTAGACACCAAGGTTGAAGTAACTGAGCCTTCGTATTGGAGCGTTGAATATGATGAATGGGAGGGAATACTCGGTAGCAAGGTCTACACCAAGGAGTCACTCCGCGAAAGAAGTGCCTCCCTGACGGAAAAGGCAACCAAGGCCGTGACTGACGCTGAAAAACTCATCGAGGCCGATTCCCCCGCTGCGGCGAAGGCGATAGAAGAGGCGCTCGCCGTTTCAAAGAGATGTGCCGAGGGAATGGGCCATTTTCACAGACGCCGCTCCGACTGGGTCGACTTTGACGACTTTAACACGGTGTACGATCAGTATGCCAATGCTCGCAAGGCCAGTGCCAAGCTTCGCAAGCTGAAGCTGACCAAGGCCGTGGAGGCGCAGAAGAGCAAACTGCTCGAGGCGGCGGAAAAGCTAGACGACGACGCGACCCGGGCTGCCGCGATTGTCGAGGCCCAGGAGGCCGCAGCCGAGAGCAACAAGCTCGTAGAGACAGCCGCAAAAGAGATGGCGGACGTCGAAAAAGCCCACACAAAACTCGAACAAGTTCGAGGACAGCTCGACGGCGGCGAACAAGAGGAATTCATCGAACTGCTGGCGGAGAACCCCCAATCTGTATGGGCCGCGCTTCAGGAGTCCTTTACAAGCATGAACGGAAAGGAAGCAGCGTCGCTCGATGCCGCCATAAAAAACGAGGCGGACATTACTCAAGCAGAGTACTCCATCTTCCAGGAGGGCGTCAACGAGGCCAGGGCCATGGCTACCGAGATTGGGGAAAAGCTGACGGCATTCCAGTTTGTGGCTGAAAAGCCGGAAATTCTCTGCCGACGAGCTGGCGATGTAGACTGCGTGCTCGTTTCGACAGAGGAGTCTCGCCCGACGGGTGAAAAGCCCGTCAAGACCGAGCCAGTCAATGAGGGCGAGCTGATTGCCGTCGCCCAGCAGAAGTCCAAGGAAAGCTTCGACAACCTCCTCGAGGAATTCAACTACAAGAGTGTGGTTAAGCACGACCAGCTATACAAGGAGCTCAACGAGCGACTGCCAGAGTTCAACCCGGTATCTCGGACGGAAAGGATCACCGGCCTATCCGCCAAGTTTGGCGAGGGTGCGCTGGCCGTGGCCGGAATCGCACTATATGGCAAAGCCGTCGCCGACGTTTTTTCCAGCGACGCCAGCGTACTAGATAAAGCCGCTGTCGTGACATCCATCCTGCCCGGCATTGGCTGCGCCGTCCAGCTCGCGGATAACATCGAACACGGCCACGTCGACGCAGCCCACACGGCTCTATGCTTTGCCGAAGACGCCCTCTTTGTCACGGGATTCTGGGAAATCGCTCTCGTCATGCAGGTCGGTGAAGAGCTTAGCAACTGGATCCAGGCCGAGAATGAGCGCGACAAGCTCTGGGACATGGAACTCCTTTCGCGCAAAGGCGCAGAGGGCTGGCTCGATAACGTGAAGCGGCTCATCAAGCACCTCAAGTCGGACGAGTTCGTGGCCAATGCCACGACGCAGCTGTCTACGTACAAGATCCTGACGCTCTACCAGGCGTCGCAGCTCACGGGCGATTTGCACGCCGCGCACCAGGTCTTGGAAAATGCTACCATGCCGGCGCACGCACAGCCCGAGCTGAAGCGGCAGATTTGCTCGACTATTGCCGAGAGCAAGTTCCAGCTCCAGACGAAACTTGAGGCTATAGCGCTCAGCCACACGGCCAAACTGGAGCGCGAGTTTAAAAAGAAGTTCCTTGACGATTGGTTAAAGGCGGCGACGACGCCCACGCCCATCTTTGGCATTACGCTGCCGGACTGGCCTTGCAATACAAGACGCATCACTGAGGAGATTGACCGCGCCAGGACTATGCCTCTGCAGCTGTACGAGACGGAGGTGAAGAGGGCTATTAGGCAGGTCATTGAGCGGCTGGAAACGCCCGCCCCGTGTCAGTGTGTTCAGGGCAAGAAGGGAGGTAAATGCGAATTTGGCGACTGTCAGAGCCCAAAGCCTGGGGGTCGCATGGATGCTGGAGGGAGATTGTATGCTACTAATGTAGAGTCCATGGAGAGGGCACAGAGAATGCGCTTGACGCCGGAGTGCCAGGCCCTCTTTACTACATGCCCGGTTGGATCTACGGCGGGCGACATTGGCAGGCCGCTGTGGTGCACGCCGGGTAAATGACGAGTCCTTGGCTGACCATGTAAACATGGCGACTAGGTGACGCTTGTCAACGGGCAGCTGTGAGAAAGCAGTATATAGGCTTAATATACGGCTTTTGCCATCTTATCCAGTCAGTGTTATAAATAGTGCAAAATACCGCACACTATATGTACAGCATGTACTGTAAAAGTAGGTGCAAGCACGTGTAGCCCGGACAAAGGAGTCATGGACTGAAGCACCCACTTGTCAGCAGCCAGGACGCGAAAAGGTCCGGTACTTGGTAGCCCAGCTTCTACGCCTAGGTGAGCTGCACTGGTTGGTTAACAATGGCGAATCGTAATACGGATCCCTCGTCTAGCGTTTTGTCCAGTTGGGTCCAGTATTGTGGTGCAAAATGCCGACATCTGGGCTGAGTGATCAACGGCCAACTTTCCGAGAGGACAGGAAGATACAGGTTCATTTCCGAGGACGTATTTGACATTAAAACTCCATATCACAACAGTGCACTGGGCTCACTGGCATGGACAAGTCTTTACAAAATTTAAATAACCCCCGCACCATGGCCAAGGCCTTACAGTAGGTAGTCACAACCCCACTGTACCGAGTACCAACTGCCATGAATTAGCATCGACGGCTATTCCCATCAAGGTAATCAGACATAGAGAATGCTAGCGCCTATATATCTTTGTCCTTGTCAAGACTTGACACTGCGTCCGGTGAGCACCACTAGCCCTGGTCGAGAAACCTGCTGGGAATTCTCGTTTATGCCAGCGAAAACGCTCCTCAACTTTACGTAAATATGGAATGAATATCGTCATCTTATCAAATATAGAGCGGCGTGGTGGCACGGCAAATCTGATACTGGCCGGAAAGGCAAGCTACTCACCGACATAGCACGGAATAGCTAATGAATGCAAGCTTACGTGAGAGGCGCATTGCCACAGCCTAGTGATCGGAAACTCATCGTAAGAGGTAAAGAGGACAGTAGGCTTGAGGGGTCAGCAAGGGAAAACATCCTTCTGTTTGGTCCGCAGACTCTTAGGTTTCCTCTTCTTGAACACTACCGTGCCCACTGCCGAGTCTGCATCTTCCGATTTGGTCGCTGTTGCTGTAATGCCACCCGCAGCCGTGTCAGGCTCCTCCTTGACAGCAGGCTCCAGCTTCACCTCTATGCCATCTTCTGTTTGTTCCTCCACCTTCTCGCCCTCCCCCTCTTCCTTCACATCATACTCAGCCACAGGCTGCTTCTTCACCAGCGACCCGCTCAGCAGCGCATCCAGTTCTGCATCCTGATCGTCCGGCATCCCTTTCGAATCGCGTCCCCAGCGCTTCGCCTTCTTGAAGAGCCCGCGCACCGCCTCTTCCTCCTCTTTTTCCTCCTCGTTCTCCTCGCGCTTACGTACGCCCGAAGCGCGGGCCTCGACCGCACCGGAGTCGTTGCCGCCGCCCCGCCGCGTTTCAACCACGCGCGTACTCGTCACCGTCCACTCGCCCGGCATGGCCATCTCCGGCCGGAAACTACTCGGTATCGCAACGCCCAGCTCTGCTAGTTGCTCGCGCTGCTTTTTCAGCGACGCCTCCGTCACCGTGGGCGGCGGCCCGGGCCTTGACGACTCGGGCGTGTGCGTTGACGATGACGTCGAGGTCAAGGGTGCGGGGGTGCCCGAGGAGGATGTGTTGCCGCCGGGGACCACGCCGTTGAGACGATCAATCTCTCGCTTGGCTCGCTCCTTATCTCGCTCGTCTCGGTCGTGGCTGCGGTGCAAGTCGCGCAGGGAGCGCTTGATGGCGCCCTGGTGCCTGGCTGTTGACTCGTGGTTTGCGCGCTCGAGCTTGGTGTCGCGCACATAGACGGCGCAGTACTTGCACCAGTACCGAGGTGTAGACTTCCAGTATTCCGACATGATTGAGCCGTTGAAAAGAGGACTTTTGTGTTGTGTATGTCTTAAGTAAGAGCTACAGAAAAAAGCCGTCACAAGCTTGGCTTTGCCTGGCTGGTGCTGAATTGGCCGATTATGTCAGCAGATCGGGCCGCTAGTCGCAACGACGCGTGTGCCAAGATCAATAGTTTCTTATTCCACCAGTATCCAATACACAAACCGCCATTCCGAGTACCCGTCAATTAAGGAGAGTCAATTTCTTCCCATTTGTACTTATGACTATGTGTGTTATATATTAAGCCCACGCACAGAGGAGGCGTGAGCGTCCGCCACGAATGCGACAACAGATCAAGAGACAAGATTCCACAGCCAGATTAGGTCCATCAAATAACAAAAATCATTTCCATCCGAGCGGCAGAGCCACTAAACCGTTTCTTTTTCAAACGCGTGGTAATTCAAAACATGATAATTCGTGTGCAGCTAGTAAATCAAGGTTGAGGGGTCAAAGTCGAAGGGGAGATTCAGCCTAACGACGATGACAACTCGTCATTCCATTTTAGCAACCTATAGTTCCGAGGCGCTTACAGGAAGAGGGCGGCAGCAAGACCGGCGGCGGCGAGGCCGGGGAGGGCCTTGGCACCAGCAGCGATGGGAACGCTGGTGCCGGTGGGAGCCTGGACCTGGCCATCGGAGATCTGGGTGACTTTAGCACCAGTACCAGAAGGAGCCTGGATCTGGCCGTCGGAGATCTGGGTGACGGGAGCACCAGTGGCAGAGGGAGCCTGGATCTGGCCATCAGTGATCTGGGTGACGGGAGCACCGGTAGCAGAGGGAGCCTGGATCTGGCCGTCAGTGATCTGGGTGACGGGAGCACCAGTGGCAGAGGGGACCTGAATCTGGCCGTCGGAGATCTGGGAAACGGGGGGCAGGTTGGTGGGAGCCTGGAGCTGTCCGTCAGAGATCTGGCTGACGGGAGCGCCGGGAGCCTGGTCGCAAGGAGTGCTGTGAGCCTGGATCTGGCCGTCACCGATCTGACACATGGGGACAGGAACAGTAGTGGTCTTGACCTGGGGCTGGCCATCGTCGAGAGCGGCGACAATGGTGGTGACAGCCATGCTAGTGGCGATGGGAGACTGCATGGGGCTTCCGCCGTTGTCCTTCTGGCCGCTGCAAGGCATGGCGACAATCTCGACGGGCTCGCACTGCTCGGCCCAGTGGCGGTCGTAGAGGTTGTAGAAGTCACCAGAGCGGCATTGGTAGAAGACGGTGGAGGAGCCGATGGCCAGGGAGCCGTTCTGGCAGGTAGAGAAACCAGCAGTGTAGAGAGCACCAGCCTGGGCGGGAGGGCCGTCAAACTGGAACTGGTAGTTGGAGACGATGGAGCCGATGCGGCCCTTGCTGTCGGTCAGGACACCGTCCTTGAGATCGAGGACGAGGGACTTGTCGCCGGAGCAGTCACGCTTCTTTTTGGCCGTTAATACCGTGTCAAGAACTTGGGATTATTGTGCATGGAACACAGAATTTCGGTACATACCTCGATAGAGCGCTTGCTGGAGCCAGCAAGCTTGAAGATGCTAACCTCAAACTTGCCGTTGTAGGTGCCAGTGCAGCCCTCGGGAGCGGAGCCCTCGGGCTTGAGGCCGGAGGGGGCGCCTTGAGGAACAGCGGCGACGGTGGCAGCGAGGCCAAGAGCGGCAGCAGTCCACTTCATTTTAGCTATGGAAAGAGTTAGCAAAATGTTGCTGGCGGGCGAATTGGTGAGTGTCGAAGCCGCAAGGTGTGAAACAACGCGCGCGTGGTGGTCGAACAAGCCGCGACGAGATTCCGGAAGCCAGGACACTGATGGTCCCTTGTATGTGAATTGATGCCGGAAAAAGAAGAAATCGACAATCAGCAGTCAGAGCATCTGCAACTTACCGTTATTAGAATTAAAGTTGTGAAGGTGAAAAATATGATCCGAATCAGCGACTGGATGACGAAAGTCAGACTTGTTAACCGAACGATTGGTGGAAACAAGATAGCTATCGTCTGAGGAGCGAAGGTAGAAACTGCGTGTGCAAGAAATAAGAACAGGATGTGAGAAAGAAAAGAACAGATGGGTGGAGAGAAAGGATCGACTCGGGTACATATATTCGTGTTCTCACGGTGCTGGGTCCCGAGTCGTCTGGAGCATTGTTCGGCCGTTTGGCTGGGAAACTTTGAACAAGGGGGGCGTGAACCATAGTGGACGTTAGCTTGGGAAGAGGGGGGGGGGGCGTGAGGAGGCTACGTTGATGGGCAAGCCAAACGACCGACGGACCAAACTACCAGTAGATACGACAACAAGCAAGGCAGAGAGCTAGAACAGCAGGCCCCGCAGACTAAAAAGGCCCCATTATCTGGACAGTCGGACGGTTTAGCCTGCTTACCGACGAATATCGCGGCAGCGTAGAAGTAGCGTTGTGGGCTTGCTTGGATGGTCTAGGACGAGGCTTGCAAGAGATGATCGGACCAGAGGTGGCCGAAGAGAGACAGTCGGAGCAGGGGATTGCAGGGAGAGAGAGAATTCATTGTCTTGGTGTTGATGATTGAGTGGATGAGTGGGTGAGGGGAGTGTCTCCTTGTACTCCGTACACAAGTAATACTTAGGTACTGTCTGTCAAGAGCACAAAAGAGGAGAGGCTCGGGGGGAAAATTGAGGTGCAACGCGTTGGGACAGGGGCAGAGCGGCAGGCTAGGCTGGCTAGCGTTGTCAGAAAGCCCCGTTTTAGCAGGCTGTTGACTGATGATTTAACATAGATTGGCAGTTACCGGGCCGGTACTGAGTACAAAAAGGATGGGAAAACCTGGCGGCGCGTGGAGCAATTGATCCTCTTCAAAACCGACAAACAGCAGAAGCACGAGCCGCACTTGCTGCATTGCAGGGGTTGGCTCTGAAAATATGGGGAACCCTGGCCGGGTGGCTAGCGACCCACACGGTGGCGCAGGGGGTGGTTGGGCGGCATGGCGGCGCGAAGGCCCCATGTGGGCTGGCACTGGCAGCACCGCACGGCATGGAAGTGAGCCGGCCGACGGAGGAAGACCTGGCTGGCAGCTGGCAACGGCAGACTGGCAGCTGGCAGTTGGCAGCGGGCAAACGCCGTATTTAGCTGGCGACCGAGTGCTGCCATGGTCAATGTTCTCCAACACTAAAGAAAACACCATGCCCCATCCAGGACTTTTTACGCCGCTGCCACGGCGCTAAACGGGCAAACTGATATTCTTTGCTGTGAGCGGTGGATGCACTGCACATCGGCTGCGTAATAGTTCCAATTCCAGACGACAAAGCTGCTTCGCTGCCAACGTGTCATGTCTCTGGGGCTGGTATTTATCTCTACTGGCACAGCAGTTCCCATGAGCGTCCAGCACGTATCCATAACACCGAATATTATTGCTTGGCTGCCCTGCCAGCTGTGGTCAGGCCAGCCCCCCTTGCACATAGTGTCGGATGGACGCCGGCCTCGGCTGCTCGCTGGCTGGGCGATGGATCGTCCGGGGAGCCCAGCGTCGTGTCTTGTCCTTGCTGGCTGGCTGGCCTTGGCGTCGACGCCTCTGATCGTCACTGGGCTGACGATCGAGGTAGAGAAACAGTTACACGACACCAAACGAAGATGTTTTCACGTCGAGTCCTGGGCTTGTTAAATGCTGGAAAAGGGGGAATGCCCTGACAATAGCAGGACAGCACCAAGAATGCGAGTTCTTCTAGTCTCCCTCTCTCCCTATTTTCGCGCTCGCTGGCCTGCCCATTGGTGGAGCAGCCCAAACCTTCTTCACGACTGGGCCGAGCCACAAGTAAAAACTGGGGACGGAAGGCTCGGCGGCTGTGAAAATCAAAGGCCGCATCAACATTGCATCTCGCAGCAAGCTGGCAGTAATTACCTGCTTTCTGCCTCTCGCCGCCGATGTTTAATACCATGCTCACAAGGTCTTCCAATTGCTAGAGCATGCTGTTTTCATGCATAGTGCTATCCGCACGATATTGTATTGCTCCCGCTGCCGATAGCTCGCCTCCTTTGTCTTGTGGAACCCGCCCATCAAAGTGGTTGGTGCATCCTTTTGGTGGTGCTTCGCCAGGCTAAAATCAGGTAAGGTTTGGTCTTTCCTGCACCACAAGCCGGTCCATTGTCCGCCGTTGACTTGTCCCAGCGCTTTTCAAACCAGTCAGAAAGCGGTTTTATTCTTGGGCCGATCCCAAAGAGAGTCATCGACCAGCCACCAGCGCATGGCAACCAAAACGCACCAGATGAATCATGTCAACGACAGCGGCCCCCGACCGATTCATCCGTCATGTCAAACAGATGAGGCTCAAAATAGAGGTCGTCCAATCATTTTCTAAACGTAGTTTTGCCGTTGTGGAATGCCATACACCCGGTTCTTCATCCGCCTCCCACGGTGACACACTGCGAGGGTCAAAAGTATTCAACTTCACTATGGACATGTTCCTTTGTCACACCTTTTCTACAACAGCTTCTTCTCCAATAATAAAGGGGGGGTTGGCTTATTCTGCTCCTCTCTTTTGTACGAGGCTGCTCATCCTCCACACCACCAGCAGACAGCAGAAGATCGACTGATCGGCCGGTCTCCCCAAGCGTCCTATTTGTACGAGGCTGTCAAGCTGTATCTATCATCCCACTTCCATACCCACCAGCAGACAGCAGAGAGGCGAGAGGTTGGCCTTTTCACCAGTCTCCCCGAAAAATCCTTTGCCTGCCAAAGAGCATGAGTGTGGGTGGGCTCTGTCATCGATAGTGTCACGCTTCGTTGTGGAATGTCGTCGAGTCTAGGTCCCCGGTTACGCGTTGCCTGGTTTACGCGTTGCCTGGTTGACTTGGATACTCTTCTGCATGCTGCTGTCAATTGGTGAGATTGTACCGTCTTTTTTTTCTTTTTGCATTCGCCCAATAACAATCAATGTACGTACGCTCTCATATTGTTACTCCAAAACTAACCCTTACCACTACACGGCCGTCATGTAGTAGCACCTCGTCCGTCGCACCTCAGATAACCGCTCGTGCGCTCTTGGGGGACCGAGTTGTCCTGCGATCTGCGATCCCACCTTGCACCATGGAAAACTCAATTCCAACTCAAATGTGTCAGAAAGCCCTAGCTGAGGTCGCACATGCTATTTTTGCTTTGGCTTTTGGCACTGAGTTGGAATTATTAGCACCCCTATCTTTTACATGATAGTCCATCAACTGCACCGCAAATGCACAAACAAGCCATGTCAACCTCGATGACACTCGCCAGTTCCTGTCAACGCAATGTGACAGATGCCTCTCACTTTCACCCTGCTCCTCTGCGAACCAGACAGCCACAAATACCTCACCACTTCCTCTCTCAGCCGGTCCAGCCAGTCGTGGCAGCAACCTGGCCGCATGGCGCTAGAGCACCTTCAATGTACGGGATGTATGGGGGCCGCAGTAGCGTGCCCGTCATGCAGCTCACGACTCTCCTTGCTCTCTTTCCGCACAACTTTGGCAAGTTTGGTTGACTAGTTGAAAGCTGCGTGGCTCTTCAACCCAACAAGTGGGCTTCGGCATAGTGCGCAAGTGTGCTCCCCTGCATGCATGCAACGCGTCGCGCTCCCCTTTACTTCCTTCTTTTGCCCATGATACTGTCCTCTTTTCCTCTTATCATTGTTTAGCTCAAATTAATATGGAATGAGGCAAACTGGGGAATTAAGGTCGATTCATTTGTGCCGTCGTTCCATTGACAGCCCTGATGCCCTTCTCTTGTGCCAAGAGTTCAGATACACGCACATGACAGAGAAAGGTGAAGCTCGCTCTCAGGCCGTGCATGACTGCTTGAATAACAATGCCTGATCCGAGATTACCGTCGACTAGTAACTTTCCGCAGTTTGTAGCAATACGAGATGTTGATTAAACACATATCAGCTTCGATATGAAGTACCAATGTGTTTATTGATTCCTTTGCATTTGCGACTTCTCTACATAACAACGATATTTAGCGTTGGCTCATCGGCATGTGCTCTGTGTTAATTTAGAGGCGCTGCGTTGTTTTCATGAGCTCACAGGGGCCGCTGGCTATCGAGGCATGAGCAAGCTATCATGGGCAGGATCTATCTGTACCATATATGCACCCCAAAAAATGCCAACCCTACATGCCAGGGATCTCGGAAAGCATATCAACGCGGCCAGGGTCTTGATGCCCGTATTCTGCACATGCTCCAGATTGTCATCCACTTTGTCAACCAACAGGCGCTACGTCTAAAGAACTATTGCATCCTTCCATGATCAATTAGGTTACGGCCGACCAGGTCTCGAAGCACCCACGGCACCATACGACCTTGTAGTGTGTGTGGGCGTCGGGCGACGGGGATGGGACGCCAGTGTATTGCTGTTTCGGGGTTCGGCCAGCCAGGCACGCCAGGCACACCAATTCTGGGCAAGCAATTTTGGGCAGGCGCCTGCTCCTGATCCGAGCAGCTTTGACTTTGACTTGATGGCTCGTTCCACCATCACGACATTCCTGCGCTGTTGAGCACCCTGGTTCACAACAGAGCCTGGGCCGAGATTGAGGTTTCTTTGTACGAGAAACTGTTGTCGAAAAGCTTTCAGAAAGACAGCAATGGCAGCATGGATTTCTCTTCACCCCGTGAATCCGGAGCATTGTCTAATCAAGTCGAGCGTGGCAGCCTGGGAGCCTAGCCTGTAGCGGCGGTAGATCCCTTGAGAATTCCCAGCAATTGATTACTTGATTAAAATACATTGAGAGCTCCTTTAACTCATGATTATTGTATTCTAACCACTGCAAGCAATACACGTTCTCGTTTGCTTTGTAGAAAGCCATGTCGTGATGTTCGATATCCAAGATCTCATCAAAGTCACCGAGCAGTCGTGGCAGAACCCCAGCCATATCCACCAGGCCTAATTGCTTTTTCGCGGAAGCCTTCTTCAGCGGTAATAAATACAAATTGGCTTAAGATGGGTTTTCCCCTGTTGCAAATCCCGAGTACCGCAGTGAAATTGCCGCATAGAAAGGAAGGCCGCCTAATCACCCGAGCCTCGTATAATTCAGCAGCAGAGACCAGTTAGTTTGCAAACCACGCTGGAGTGCTTACTAGTGGCGCCACCAAACCGTCGAGTTGGAGGGTGCGCGTCTAGCAAGGACGAACCTCAGTCTCGAGCTCAAGTTCTGGCCCGTTTGTTAGGGTTTTCAATAATTCAACTACACTCTGCAATGATAGCTGATACAGTGCGTCTACTGATAGGTATTTCAAGCAGCAATGTATGAGGGTTTGGTGGTGATTTGCTCCGAATTACCTCGTGCCCACTGTACTAGCTGCGCAGTCCATATTCATTGACGACCGTATTTCGACTCTATGACGGAAAAGTTGAACAGAGATTTCGCACGACGGAGCGAAAAAGCCTAGACTTTGCAGCTCAAGAAGTAGGGAGATCAAATTGCAAAGCTATTACACATAGCTAATGCCCCTTGGCAGAGTCTACCTTAGAACGCCGATTGCCATGTGCAGTCGTCAATCAAGACTGTAGGTCTGTCAATAGACACTGACTATGGGTTGCTATGATACACGCCGTGACTACCGAATTCTGTGGAGGGCCAGTACATTATGTTGCCACGCCGTTTTTGAATTGACGCCTGCACTAACAAGCGCCAGAAGCGTCGTGATCCTGACTCTGTACTGTGTGGTATATCTTCGAGCTATGCATGGTCCCCCACTGCAATGCTCCTGCCAATATGGCAATTCATCTTATTAGACATTGGATACCCCTGAGAGAAGTCCAAGCTCAGGCCAGAATTGTAGAAAGCCAGGGAAAGACACGAGCAATGCCTAGTCTCGTATTCAGATTCGGTATGACGGCATTGTGAGACTTGGAGGGGGCGTGCAAGTTTTCAAGGTCCCCGCCTCAATTACAAAGCGCATCCAGATAAAAGCACAAGACGACGGGTAGAAATTGCTCTGAATGGTAAGCAGCGGGATGAAAACATCTACCGAAACAATGTCGATGTTGGAGGTTGGTGAGTAGCCAGAGCTGCAGCAAAAACACCTACATCATAGAGATGGCAATAGCCTGAAGCCTCCTGTCAGAGGCTGGGACATAGATCGGCAGAACGACAGCCATCTCTGTTTTATATCTGGTCAGCAGAGTAACCTTTCCGCGGCTATCAGCTGCAACAGAAACAACGCCTCATCTTGAACTCGAGATCAGGACCAATCAGAATTGCATACCCGTGGCTGGGCCCCCCTCGCCAAACCTTCCGAAAGCTGGCTCTGCGAGGCGGCACGGTAGCGCCAGCACTAGGGACGAAATTTTAAAAAGACGGAGAAGGATGGCTTTATTTGTATTATGAATTGTGAATAACAATTAGTCTGCTGAGCGCTTCAATTTGTGCGACACGACGTTGACAAACCAACCCCCTCTCCCTTGCAGTTGGTCCTCCATCTCCCGTTGATCAGCGAAAGATCTCTCGCAATTCTAAAATGTCATTGAGTGACCTGGACATGAGAGGTTCGTTTTTTTTTTCTTCTGAAAATTCTCAGATCAGGCGAAGTAGTTGGGCCAGGACAGCCGCTGACAGAACCATGGCCAAGACAGTTCCCATGCCAGCCCAAGTTTGAGGCCTATTACTAAGGTCAAAAAGCTAACTTGGTAGGTAAATAATATTGCCTACTTGGTGTGTTCGTACTACAATGCCAAGATTAGTGTCTCCGGAGGTCTCATGCCGCCTGCCACACATTGGTACGTGGCATGTCTCAGTGCGAGCTCGCCAACCCGCTCACCAACCTGTCTCAGCTGGTGCTTCCCAGTTCACCAGTTGTCGGGGATACGCACGTATGGTCAGAGCCTCATCTTTTATACATTTCCGGCAAATGATTGACTCCATAAAGATTCGGCAGAC
Source organism: Beauveria varroae (assembly GCA_030780425.1). Lineage (NCBI taxonomy): Eukaryota > Fungi > Ascomycota > Sordariomycetes > Hypocreales > Cordycipitaceae > Beauveria > Beauveria varroae. The sequence continues at coordinate 114,403 of JAPFUP010000102.1, forward strand.
AATTTCCTCCTTGTTCCTGGAACATGTATCTACACTGAGAGTGCGTGGAGATCAACTATAAGACCCGAGCGATCTCACTTTGAATCCATGCAAGACGGCAAGTACTTGTAACACTAGATCCGCTGAGAAGAAGATCTATTTTGAGTTCATCTGTCGACTCACCCTAGTCTTTGTGGTTGATCCAAAGACCGCCAGCAGAAAGCGCACTTCTGTTGAAAGTGAGCCTGCTGCGGGGAGCTATCGCATGACTGCCCATTCCTACCGAGCAAGAAAAACAAATGCATTCTTCTATGCGACATCACGATACAGCCTTGTGTCACCGCTTACTCTGCTTCCGCTTAAAATAAACATGGGATTATAACACCTAAACACACACAAAAAAACCTGCTCCAGGGTACCGAGTACAAGATGGATAATAAAAAGACGTTTCGAGACTACCACAGAGCCGGAGTATTTTAAGGCCTTTCCATAGGTAGGGTGTCAATATGTTAGCTAGAACAAATGAGAGCGCTAGTATATTCACAATAAAAGGGCCGTTTACAAGGGCTGGTGTTGCTGTCGGCGTCTTGGCTACCTTGATCGTGCAAACGCGGGGTGCGGGGCCAAAGTATCCTCGACGAGTCGAGTTTCAAGAGAGTCAGTCGCGTCTGCATCAACAACCACTTCATGGGCCATTTTGGAACTGTTCAATCTTTTCAACATCATCTACGCACTATAAATCATATAACACTTCCCGTACCGTACTCGGAAAAGCCGCGGTCTCAATCTCGAAGACAGTCGGCCTCTGGACAAAGTCCTTCACGTAGGGCTCAATTTGCACGATGCATCCTTCTGCAGCCACGCTAACTAGTATGCATATGGCAGGTGAAGCGACCTTTGCCCTCCGCAGAGAGTCCCATGGTCAAGTTTTTTATATAATGCCGATGGTGGTGACTTTTCTCTGCGGCGATACCATTCTTTGACATCGGACGTCTTGGTGCCTCGTCTGGGACTGTGGTCAAAACTTTTCTACAATCGCGAATATGAAAATTTCTGTCATTGTTGCGGCGATTATAATGTCAGCTGCTAGTAGACAGGCTGATTCCAGTCCGGATTTCGCTACCAATCCGGCTGGAAATCCCTTTGTCGACGGCTGGTACGCCGACCCAGACAGCGAGTTCTACAACGGCGAGTATTGGGTATACCCAACCTACTCACACCCGTACGATGCACAGACATTTTTGGACGCCTTTTCGTCGCCTGATCTCATCAACTGGACCAAGCATCCAAACATCTTGAACACGACCAGCTTTCCGTGGGCGAAGCGAGCAGTCTGGGCTCCGGCTACCATCTCGCGCAACGGCAAATATTACCTCTATTTTGCAGCCAACGACATTCAGACAAATGACGAATACGGCGGCATTGGTGTCGGCGTGGCTGATCGCCCCGAAGGCCCATACCTGGACCCGATCGGCAAGCCTCTCATCGGCCAGTACTACAATGGAGCTCAGCCGATTGACCAAGACGTCTTTATCGACGATGATGGTCAGGCCTACATGTACTACGGTGGCCACGGCCACGCAAATGTCGTCCGCATCAACGAGGATATGATTAGCGTCGGCACCTTCCCTGATGGCGACCGGTACAAGGAGATTACGCCGGAAAACTACGTCGAGGGTCCTCAAATGTTCAAGCGCAAGGGCAAGTACTATCTCTTCTGGAGCGAGGGCGGCTGGGGCGGCCCCGACTATGCCGTGTCCTATGGCATTTCCAACAACCCGATAGGGCCCTTCAAGCGGCTGGACAAGATTCTTCAGCAGGACCTGGCTGTAGCCACGGGATCGGGACACAACGGCGTCATCACCGTCCCCGGCTCTGACATTCACTACATTGTCTATCACCGCCATCCGCTCGGTAGCACTGACGGCAACGACCGACACCTCGCCTATGACCGCCTACGCTTCCGCGAAGACGGGACCATTGAGCCCATTGTCATGGGCGTCCAGGACAACTTCAAGGACAGCAACATGATTGGCTGGTCCACCTACGGCGGCGTCTGGGACACGGGCTCCCGCAAGCTCAAGACGATGGCCTCGGACGGCGCCAAGGCTGCCCTCAACACCAACTTTACAGACCAGTACTTTGCCGTCGATGTCGCCATTCCCAGTCAAAATACCGGCGACGCAGGCATCATATTTCGCGCCACGGATTTGCAGGAAGGTGCGCATGCGTACCGAGGCTACTATCTGGGCATTGGCACGAGCGGCAAGATCATCATCGGCCGTGCGGACGGTGGCTGGACCCCAATCAAGACAGTCGACGCGCCGATTTACATCAACAAGGTGTACAGTGTTGCTGTTCGCGCCGTTGGTAATCAGTTTGACTGCAAGGTCATGCACGGTCGTGATGTGATTGCTAGCTTTACTGTATCCGATGACAAGTTCAAACACGGCACCAATGGTGTTCGCGCGTTTCAGACAAAAGCTACCTTTGACAATCTCGAGGTCCGCCATGCTCGATGAGGTATCTAGATACACAAGTCGTCGCAGGGTTTGAGGCCGCTCAGTTACGTCTATATCAATATACTGCTTTATACTCACATCAGAATACATCGATATTCTGTTCGAGTCCTACCTGAAAATTCAGTTCGTCGGTGGTAAAGACACTTCCTCCACGGGTGGCCACCACTGCGACCATGCACCTTGCTCGTCTAGGTTGCTGCTCACTTCTGCTAGCAGCTGCGTCAGAAGCGTATTTGTATCGACCTCAGGGACGATGCCCTCAACAGGCTGCCTCTGTGCGTCTGCATGGCGAGATATATCGGCCCCGTCGATTTCTTGCGTATGCTGATCCGATCGATCAATACCACGAAATTCATGAATCGACTGATGCAGCACGTCAAAATCCGTTCTTGTTCTGCCTTGGTACCGTGACCGATTTTCTACAGCCCGGGAATACAATAGCGAAGCGTGCTGAATAGTCTTGATCTTGATCACAAAGTCAGGACATGGGATTCAGATTAGATACAACAGGAAACTTACCCATCCGTCTGCAATTGTCCAGACTTTTCGAAACTCGTTTAAATAGTCTAGGCACATTTCCATGCATGCTTTCGCTTGCGGGCTTCGGCCCAGATTCATCCGCGGAAAATGGTAAACATAGAGGTTCAGGTAGCCTGCTGAAAAGGCACAGAAGCCGGCGAATGGCGTCATTAAATGCACGCCGCACTCACAAGATTCGTGGAGGATCCTTGCTATATTTTCCGCCGCCCCAAACAGAATTCGAGCACTTTCATTCCACCACCCCTCTGGAGCTGTGGCTTCAAGCATGGGATGATCAACAGGGCCCTGCGGCGTTGACTCGAGCGTCGGCAGAAACGGAAAATACTCTCGATGGAGCATCAGTGTACTAAGTCACGGCTGATTAGTTTTGCACATGATTCTGGAATGACGTTATCTTACCTGACGTAGTATAGAAGATTGAGATACGTAAAGGTCTCGCCATATCCTAGTGTCATGTGCACCGCTACCGAGTTGTTTGGGTAATAGAGCTTTCGATGTTGGTTTGCCCTCCAGGTCTCCAGCTGATCGCGGGACAGAAACCACGGCGAGCCCGGCACCCATGGGCAGTTTGAAGGTGCACACATGCCCGGTGCGCGGCGCCCGTCTTGAAAAATGAACGCCATTAGCTGCTTCCAGATATCAAACCCGGCGACTAGAATCTCAAAGCCTTGGGTGATGTCGAGTATGCCCGTCGTGTGATTGGCGTACGATTCGTCGCTGCGTGGCGCCCGAGAAGACGAATCCGGCCCAAACGCGAATTCGACCACGCCGACGGGCCGCGGAATTTTCAACTTGTTCATTTCTGACATTGACAGCATCGGTGGATTGTAGGTGCCCGAGTTGACCATGCAGTCCATGATGAAGCAAGCCCAGTATGTGCGAGTCTCGATGGCTTCCGAAGTAGCGTCCGTCTTCCTTTCCGAAGTCATGTCCAGAGGATAGGGAGCTACCCTTAGGCTATGGAGAGCCTGCATTATTCGAACAGCGACTCCTAGTCAGACTGTTTAGTATCAATTCGACCTTGCAGCTCAAGTTGCAGTCTTACCGCAATAGATCCACGCCTTGTGAAAGTCTCTGGTGCCCCATTCATGCTGCGTAATGACGAGCAATGCTTGGACTAGCTGAATATTCGGGGACTGCAGCATGAGATCCCGCAAGAGATCTTTGGCGTACAGAGCATAATGCTCTCGATGCAAGAGGCCGTCTCCCCAAGACGCATTCAAAACGCATATTTGAGAGCGCGTCACCGCCAATATTGCGCTCAACAAGGCAATGGCTTCTTTTGAATCGCGTGAGCGAAGCTCTGAAATGAAGCTCGGCAAATGTAATATTGCCAACTCTGGAAATTTGTTTGTGAAGACATTGAGACATTTCATCACGATACCCGGTGGCAGGCTGCGGATATGACGGCCAACGATATCTTTATCGTAGTGATTCGCCAGCGAATGAATCTCGGCCAAAGATTCTCTTTGACGAACAAGACCGCCAGACTCGCTGCCTGTGATTATATTCGGCGAGACAGTTGCCTCGCTCTGCTGCCGTGAAGTGCTCACCCAGGTTTCCTCATCTTGAGCGTCGGAGGGTGTCACCGAGACCCGAATCTGTCGAGCTCTCTTGCGCCTCGCTTTCCCGATTGGAGCCCTGGGCAAGCTGAGCGCACATCCGTCTATATTTGAGCGGTGGCATCGCTGGCAGGGTGTGGTCCCGGCGTGTATGCACTTCACTTTGGATGCTCTGATCTCTGTCAATGTTGGCAACTCTCGATCAAAGGAACAGCACCTACCGACAACTGTCGCACGACAGGCTCGTTCGCATGACGGAGATGTCTCCGGCCAGCTTTTGGTAACTGGCATATATAGGCTGGGGATGAAAGTGGCGTTCGGGAATGAATGCATGCTTCTCGGGAAAGAATTTACAATGTTTTCCGAAACCGGCCACGGGTGGGTCGTCGGTGTCCGTGGCGATGAGCCGAGCACGGTTGAAGAGCTTATCAAAGCGACCCGGAAATAATAAATAAAAATTTTGGATCCAGTTTGAGTCATGCTATTTGTACCAGTTATCGCTGCCTATCTATTCATTCTTCTGGGCCTAGGTGGCCTGCTCTCTCAAATTTGCAGGCTTCCTGGTGCGAGCCCCGTCCATTGCCTTTTCTATTATGCGACGTGCCGATGCTATCCGATACAGGTTTATATTTTCGTAAATACTCTCCTTGTCTTTCGTAGGCGCAATACAACGAAGAAAATGATACCAATGGCTGACATTGCCCCTGCGTAGAATGCCGCAGGCCGATATGCGGCAATGTCGGTCCTTGATCCCGCCAACGCATAGAGCTGTGCGGCGATTGGGGTTCCCTGAGGCTGTTAGTCGAGTACAAGGTAAAGTGAATTCTTCAAACTCACAAAAAAGAAACCAAAAAACCACCCTCCCCACATGAGGGGTAGTACTCCCATTGTATTTTCTTGACCAAACATGGAACCGAGGACCGTAGGAAACAAGCTGAAGAACGACCCGCAGCCTATGCCGTTGATGGCAGCAAATGCGGCCAGAACCCCCATGTTGGAGGCAAAAGGCCAGATGGCGAACGAGCTTACTGCACAGCAAATCATCGAAACGAGAAAGCTGTTCAGGGGCCCTATCAACGAATCGGCAGTGTACCCAGCGCAAACCCGTCCAAACGTAGACGTAATATTCCAAATCGTCAAGCCAATGATGGCAGTGTTTCCTGATTGGCTAATTGAACGAGCAAAGACTGGGATGAAATAAGGAGGAACGAATAGCGGAAAACAAGCTAGAGAGGAACCAAAGAAGACGATGAGAAAGTCGACGTCTTTGAATCGTTGCCTAGTTCTGTTAGCACTCAGTTTTGCTCGACTCTAGGGCGGCCAAGCCTACCATTGAAGTTTCGGAACCGAATTCTGCGCAGAAGCAGGCTGCTTCAATAAGCAGGCCGCCGGAAGACAGACTGCCCACAGCATGAATCCCAAAACTCGAAAAGTCCAAGGCGCACCGATGCGGCCTACCATGCTATTTGTTGCGACGCCCATGACTGCAGCGCCCAGACTTCCACCACCAAAAACGATGCCTGTGGCAAGACCACGGCGCTTGCGAAACCATTTCAAGGGTCCAGTAGAACACGGCTATAACATGAATTAGCAGAGAAGAAGGGATTAATAATGTCATTGAATCTTACCAGGATTGTTAATCCACCTCCAACACCGAATATGACACCATGAGTGACAAAGAGTGCGCCCAGATGATGGGTGACCCAGCTCGATGCAAACTCCCCCAGGCCGAGAAATATGGCTCCCGCAATGGCAGTCTCCCGATAGCCAAATCTGCGGACAGCTTTTCCGACAAAGATACATATCGAAGTCATGAATGATGTTGCCAATGAACCGACAAACGTCAACGTTGTCAGAGACATGTTGGATTTACGTGCCAAGTCTGCCTGCAGAATACCCCACGAATATATCACGCCCATAAACACGAAGAGAGTAGAAGCCGAGGCGGCGACAACAATCCACCCCCTCCAACCGTCCAAGTACTGTTCTTCTTTAATTGTGGACTCATGGCTGTTTTCCAGACCACTTTCTTCGTCGGATTGCTGTAATGCGCGCGCAAAAGGCTCTGGCCGCTCCGCGCTTTTCTTGTCAGACATGTTTAATTGAACGTGGAGGAAAAATAATCAAGGACGGAGAGATATCAAAGCAATGAAAAATGATATAGATATATATTGGAGTCCACTTTAATGGCTCGGAGTCGAGATCTTTTACGTCCCATCTACGTCGGTTCTCATAGTGTTATTCAAATCCGAGAATTGCCTCTTTGGGAATCAGCGAAGCGGGCCGCCATCATTCAGAGCCGAGCCAGAACCGAGATTGGCTCAGGCGGTCAAGAAGATTGACAACGGCACTAGAAAGAATTAAACTCGACTAAATGCCATTCTTCTCCAATTTTGTCGTTGTCACGCCCTTTGATCGGCGACCTTTGTGTCATTAAATGAGTGCCGATACCGCTGTCGGTTTTCGGGTCTCTGGCCAGATGACAGGCAAGTTAACTGCAGGCCGTGATAAGCATAAATATAAGAAGATGGCTACCTTCAGATGTCTTGAGATTATCAGAATTAAGCTACATTCTTTCTATATCTAGTATCATGTCTCCGCACAGCAATGCCGACACGGCCGCTCCTCTTGCGACAGGGACGCGAACCGAGGAGGGCACGCACTTGATGCATCGGTCCCTCAAGGTAGAGCCCGCCATGGTCGAGTCTGCAAAAGGCCTCGAGCTACATCTCGCAAACGGGCGCACCGTTCTCGATGCGTGCGGCGGCGCGGCCGTGGCCATCATCGGCCACGGCAATGAGGAAGTCGCCAAGGCCATGCTCCGTCAGGCCAGCAAAGTCAGCTACGTGCACACGCAATCATACACGACGCCTGCAGCAGAAGACTTGGCCAACTTTATGCTTCAAGGAAGCCCGCACGGACTGGAAAAGGCATTCTTTGTGTGCAGTGGCAGCGAGGCGGTCGAGTCGGCGCTCAAGCTAGCGCGGCAATACTTTTTCGAAAAGGGCGAGACGGATCGTGTACATTTCGTGTCTCGGCAACAGAGCTATCATGGAAACACAATGGGATCGCTTTCTGTTTCGTCGAACCTGGCCCGCAAGGTCCCATATCAAGGCTTCGGCTACCAACACGTCTCGCATGTCTCGCCCGCATATGCGTATCGGTATAAGCGAGACGAGGAAACAATGGAAGAATTCACCGAGCGGCTTCTAGAAGAGCTCGAAAACGAATTCTTGGCAGTCGGGCCTTCAAAAGTCATTGCTTTCCTCGCCGAGTCTGTTGGCGGCGCCACCGCAGGATGCGTACCGCCGCCGCCTGGCTACTTGCGCGGTGTGCGGATTCTCTGCAACAAGTACGGCATTCTTCTAATTCTGGATGAGATTATGTGCGGTACAGGCCGCTGCGGGACATACTTTGCCTTTGAGCCAGAAGATGTCGTGCCCGATCTTGTTACCGTGGCGAAAGGCCTTGGTGGCGGCTACTGCTCCATTGCCGCCGTGCTGGCTCACAAGAGAGTAGTCGACGTCATCCGTCAAGGAACGAGCTCGTTCAACCACGGGCATACCTACCAGGCACACCCAGTCGCATGCGCTACAGCGCTGGCCGTGCAAAAGATTTTGCGCCGTGATGACCTTGTGACGAGATGCGCCGCAATGGGAAAGCTTCTCGAGGCCAAGCTGCGGGCAGAGCTCAGTGGGTGCCCCTCGGTGGGTGATGTTCGAGGACGCGGTCTTTTCTGGGCAGTAGAGTTTGTCAAGAACAAAGAGACCAAGGAGACGTTTGGCCCTTCGATTTCGTTTGGGATCCAAGTTCAGCAGACGGCATTCGAGGCTGGTGTGGCAGTTTACCCTGGCTGGTCAACTGTGGATGGCAGAAAGGGAGACCACGTCTTGCTAGCACCGCCATTTACGGTGACAGAGGAGGAACTGGACATTATTGTCCGTGTCCTGAAATCCGCGATCACGGCCCAGGAACAGGTATATATGTAATTTTCTAGAGAAGAGTGGGTGGCTGTTTGATCATTAGAAATGCATTTAGATTACTGTTAGAGCGATGTCATATTACCAGCTAATAGTGTTGCTTTGACCCAATCTTTAATGCAGTGCGCAACGATGCTCTAGTCCACATCGGCAAGACCGTCTACACGGCGAGGTTGTTATGCTGGGTATTCTCATCGGAAGGGACGAGACTGTGCAGGTTGAAGCAAACAGTCAGGATGCGGACATGGACAAGAGCAGTCCAGTGTCGGCAGAGAAAAGTGGTAGCTAGAGCTCGATCCCGATTACGCCTGCGCACCATTAGCTGAATCAGAGTGAACTTTCTGTTAATGCAAGTAGCATTCATCCAATAGAATAAACGCTGTCCGTCACTACAGCCATGACGCCGCCAATCCTTGGCGACTTGGACGCGGTGGATTGAATGCAAAGTCACAAAACAGAACCAATACTGCGTGCTATATCACGCGATAGAGCACGCGATATTTATACTTTCTTCGAAGACTACGGTTCACGCATGATTATGTCTTGGAAAGGTTTATGATTCAAAAATGAAACAGGCAGCTCATGTCAACGCCAAACAGAAAATTCATTTAGCAGGATTCTACGCTACTGCGGTTCTCCCTTTTATACGTGCGATGAGCTTATCAAGCTTCAACTTCAGTGCCCCCGGCGCAACTTCATTTGCACCCACCATCCGGCGCACAATAATGTTATAAAGGCCGCCAAAGGCGAGCGCAATGGTTGTCGACGTGAAGATGATGACATTATACGGCATGCTGAAATCCGGTGTGGGCAAGTAGAGAAGCAGGCCGGTGGTGCGCAGGCTCATGGCCTTGGGCCGCAGGGTTGTGATGACGGCGGCTGCAACATCGAATCCGCGATTTGCATCAGGTGGGTATTCTGTGTACCTCAAAATGGACTTTTCAAAGTCGTACGTGAGAAAAACGGTGCAGCGGGGCGGAATCTGGACAAGGAGCTCCAGCTGCGTGCCACGCTCGCGATCAAGCGCCGGGCGATAGTAAATCTCTTTGATGATGTCGCTGCCATTATGGCCTGTTGTCATGGAGCCAGTAGACGATATCTTTGTGGACAGGGTGTGTAGGTAGATGCGCATGAACCAAGGGAGCGACTCCATGTAGACAAACTCGACTGTTTCGTCACTAGGATTCGTGAGGATGGCCTGGACGCCACCGTTTTGTTGGCCATAGCCTGTTAAACTGCGCTCAGCAAAGAGTATCGGCGTTTCGGGGTCATTGACCTCGAGGCCCTTGCCATCTACCACTACGTCGGGCTGCGTCAGGACAAGGGTGAATTCACCCTCCGCAGGAATGGTGTAGCATCGCTTGGGGCTTTCGGCATCTTTAATCTCGTGCGACCCGTCTGAAGAAAACACGCTTCGCGAATGGGGAATGTGCAGACAGACGGGCGGCACCGAGGCGTCTGTGAGGGGGCAAGCGCCCTGCATGGGCCGACCAAAAACCTGTGACAATGTCCAGTCCTGGCCAAGCATGTGATCAGCGGGGAAGCAGGTATCGTGTGCATGGTAGGGTTTGGATGTGTCGCAGACAAGCTCGTTTTCATTTGGCGGCCGCGGAATCGGATTGTCTGGTGCCCTTGTTAGCGTAGTCGGTACGAACACCACAAAACCGTGTAAATACCTCTGGGTCGCTTTGACCGATTCACGTCAAGTACCATGTCAATCGTTTCCTCCATTTGCAAGACGCACTTTCCATCGGGGTCACAAATCGGCTTCACATCAATGGCCATGCTTTGGAAAGAGGCATCAAATAGCTTGTGGCCGTCAAGCAAACTCGCGATGCCAGCCTTTCCTTTGCATGGGAGTAGCTTCAGGAACGGTGTCAAGTTCTCCGTGCAAACAACCTCATGCGGCAACACCCCATGCAGTAGCCGCGTGTTGGCGAGTATCGCATCCGAGTGGTTGCCCTCTGGCTGAAAAGACATGACGGGGCGGATGGTTCGGGTCTCGTCAATGAAGTTGAGACTGGCACAAAACAGCCCCGACAGCGCGTTGGTCAGAATCAGCCATTTCTTATCTGCCTCGGTGTCCGACTGCGCGTCTAGCCATGCCCAGAGTTCGACACCTTGCCCACCCTCCTTACGCCCATCCCACGGCCGCGCTCCCCACGTCTCTGTATCCCAGCGCCCTAGCGCAAATCGCAAGTGCAGCTCGCGGGTGCCGGCGTATTGTAAAATTTGCGCAAGCGACCTGGGAAATATTCTGAAATTTTGCGTCTCAAAATCGTCGATTGTAATGTTGGATCGAAAGTTGAAGCTCGCGAGCAAGCCCGACAGGGGCAATGGCCGTAGATTAAGCTGCTCATGATAGTCGGTGGAAGCGATTGCAAGGATGCTGGAAACAAGGAAAAGAAGGAGTGACAGTAGCCGCGCCATTGTAAGAAGAAGACTTTAATTCTTCTGCGCTGATTGCGGCAGAAGTTCCATCTCAGTCCGATACTCTGGCTGGCGAATTTGAGGGAAAGGAGCGCATCAAGAAGAAGCTCTCAGCCTAGCTTGCCGCGATACGGGCTCCCCAGGCGACGTGGCGTGCCTTGTAGTGAAGCAGCGTGGGGGCGCTGGCAGGCGGTCTAGAGTGGCAATATCTTGTCTGCCTTCCAGACTCGCTTTGGCGTTGGACACTACAAAGCGACATTGAATTGTGTTGGCATCACTCGCCGTACTTGTTGGGCATTACTTTTTCATATATCTGGACTTGCAAACAATCCGAGTTGCCGGCTATCTTCTCGCATCAGTTGCATAAGGCTCAGCACAATCGCATCGCGTCACAACCATGGCTGCGGAACAACGAAAGCTGCTCGAGCAGCTCATGGGCGCATCCGTGACGTCGCAAGCCGCCAAAGTTTCCTTCTCCGACCCGAAGCTATGTCGCTCCTACATTGCCGGCACATGTCCTCATATTCTTTTCACCAACACAAAGCAGGACCTGGGACCCTGCCCGAAAATCCACTCGGAAGCTCTAAAGACGGAGTACGACGCCATGTCTGAACGCGAAAAGAGCAAGCTTGGTTTCGAATATGATTATATCCGACACTTGTACCAGTATATCGACGAGTGCAACAGAGGCATCGAGGCTGCCCAAAGGCGCTTAAAAAAGACGCCAGAAGAGATTCGACAGACCAACGTCATGGTAAGCACACCCCAGCGTGTTCACGCTGCTTACTTCAACATCTTTTGCTGACACGCCATTTTTTGCCTCACAGTTGAAAACGATTTCCGATCTCAACACGTCTATCCACAACGGTCTTCTCGAAGTCGAGATACTCGGCTCCATGTCAGAGGTTTCGCGCGCGCAAGACGAGCTGTTCCGCGTGCGCCAGGCCATGCAAGCAAAAGCAGAAAAGGAAAGGGAGCTCAAGGCACTCGCGGATACCTCGGGCCCCTCGGGCCACCAGAAGCTGCAAGTCTGCGACGTGTGCGGCGCGTACCTCAGTCGCCTAGACAACGACCGCCGCCTGGCGGATCACTTCTACGGCAAAATGCATCTGGGCTTTGCGCAGATGCGCAAGACATATGATGCGTTCCCAAGGGAAATGAAGACCAGGGCTCGGACGATGCACGACGATGATGGGCCCGGGGGCGGCGGCGGCGGCTCCAGGGGACCGAGAGGGCATGGAGGAGGATACAGAGGCAAAGGTGGTCGCGGCTATCGCGGCGGATGGTAGGTTGTACTATACGTTGAAGACTTGAACTAGTGGATATTACAGGCGACTTGGTGTTGATGGGGCTGCCGGACATTGGTTATTCGGGAGAACATCTCAAAAAATTGTACATATCGGAGTTAATTGGGAGCTTGCGACTCTTTACATATACCCTGTTGCCGCATCTGAGTGGTTTACCGGTGAGATTCGCTGTGCGAGATGAGATTCTAAAGATTGTGCATTGAGCATGAAATCTGAAGTGGGTGTATGCGCTGTTTGCTTTGTGTGTCATACCGAAATACCGGAACCAGAATACCCAAACCAAAATAGTTGACGCTGTCCCCCATTGTAACAGTCTGTTTGCCATGCCCTTGTGTACCCTACCTTTATAATCCTTCAACGTTACACAGTCATTTTCATTATACATTAGTTGTGTGCAGCGGCGGCGCTATTCGTCTCGTCCAGAAACTCCATGTCATCTTCCCATTTTCCAATAGCCGGTGCGAATCTAGGCAACGGCGCCAGGGTGGCAGGTTTCGATTCATCGCCCTCCGCGGGCCCTTTTTGAGCGTCTGTTTGAGGTGGTAGCGACGGAAAGTCCTCAGCTTTTGGCACGAGAGCTACCGGCGGACTTTGGCCGTTGCCAGCGGCTCCGCCACGGCCTCCTCGTCCGCCTCGTCCGCCCCGTCCGCCTCGTCCCTCACCTCGGCTGCCTCTGCCTCGTCCACCGCGACGAGATCGTTCATCGAGCGGCCTTTCGTCATCTGTCCGATTCGGGGTGGCCGTCTTGTCGCCTTCGCTCGAGTCCGGAGCAAAACGGCTCCCGCGCAAGCCTGACCCGTGAGAGGCTTTAACTGCACGCGCCGGTCGCCGCGACTCTTCCTCAATCGTGACCTCCTTGCCTTGGTCCCACCCGTCCTGCTTCATATTTATGGCTTTGAGTTTACGTTCTCGGTTCTTTGTACGCTCCTCTTCTAGGCGGCGGCGCTGCTCTTCATTCTGTCGCCGCTTCTCCTCCGCCTCGGCACGCTGGCGTCGCGCTTCTTCCATGCCGCGCGCATAGGCTTCTGCATGTTGTTTTTCGTCTTTCTCGGCTTTCTCAAACTTGCGCGTCTTCTCTGCTGACAGTAGTTTCATTTTCTCCATCTTGGCAGTCATTTCTTCTTCTGTCAACTTCTGGCGAGGGTTCGCGCCGGACTGCGCCCGCGCATCAATAGAGTTATCGGAAGGCTTCCCCTGATTCCTTCCATTGTTCTGCCGGTCGCGAGGGGCCGGAGCTTTCGCAGTGGCACTACTGGAGCTACCTTCGCCATTTATCTGGTCTCGGCTCGCGGTCGACAAGGATGGGTCGGGTAAATGTGGCTCGCGATGTCGCTGCTGTTGATTCTGCGGATTCGCTGCCGGCCTCTCTGCGAATCTAGATTGTGCGAGACCTCCTCGTGGCGGTACGGGCTGCTTGGGGGACTTTGACTTGCGTCTTCTACGTGCCTTTCTTTTATTCGCTGCTGCTGCTGCAGCGGCGGCTTCAGCAGCAGCCAGAGGGGCAAGCGCAGCCTCGATATCCGCAGGGTGAGGCACTGAGCTTGGATATGTGATATAGCGTGAGTCAATTCGGACAGGCACATCGTCGTGTACAATGGTAGCTACACCGTCGACTGGCTCGAAATCTTCGTCGAAGAACAAATCGTCGTCGGTGCGGCCGCCAAACTGGTCCTCCATCTTCAGGCGAAGGCTTTTGCGCAAAGCAAAGCGAGTATCGGGTAATGTCTGATGTCAGAAAGGTGCAATATCATGAGCAAGAAAGAGGAGGTGATAAAAGGTGCTTCCTTTGACAATAATGTTGGCCGTTATTGATGACAGGTTATTATCGTGATAGAGAATGGCGGAATGGTGGAATGGCCGAGCGCAAACAGAAAAGAGCTTGGCCAACTACTGCTAACATTGACAGCCACACGAAATCCCGGTGGCGGGGAAGCGCACCTTCTCAAAGCGGCCATCAGTACCCAACCACGACATGCAACGGAATTTGCATATTTCAAGAAGAAACAATTCCCCGTTTTGTGTTAAACTCGCAGGTGCTTTGTCAAGATGACTTTGCACATTCGGCAAGATTTGAAGTTGCAGCCGTGCCGTTTGGCGTCGCTACTCTGTGAGCCAGAAAATCCTAGTCCACAGTCGCCTCTCCGTCTCGTGAATTGGCGAGCATCGGCCAGAGTACGATTCTTCTCCGGACAAGCTCGACGATTTTTCTCCTCACTGCTTACATCTTTAACAAACACTCTGTCACTCGCAAAGTGAGTGGAAACACGCTAGCATAGCCTCCAGTCGCGCGAGACGTGGCCAGCGGTGCTTCAGTGCGTGCAGACGCATCCCGTTCCCTCTTGAAAGCAGGGGAGCATCTTTTAAACGTCCTTGTGTTGACGAATCTGGTATTCGCAATCGTCTAGACGTAATAATCGAGATAATGTCACTTGATTTCTTGGAGATACGCGGTAAACGTAACTGATTTCGGCTCCGCTCGGCTGGTGTCTTTATTCAGTCTCAGATGGGAGCCTCTACTTCGCACGTACAACATATGAAATCTGCTCGCTGATGTTTAACGCTCAGGTCATTGAACTTCACTGTAGCTAGCTGAGAGAACATACCATTGATAAAAATTACTTTAACAGATCTCGGACTGAAGACGATTGTGTTGTGATATCTGCCGATATTCCATTTCGAACTTGGCCTTTTCGGATTATGGCATAGCGGAAGACTTTTTATGACAGGGTCAGTAAGATTGTCCGGACATCTCGGCAAGTGTCTATTTTATGTTGCGTGATCAGCGATGGAGGAGCCAGCTGGGAAAGTAGTGGCAGAGAGAGGCTACCAAGTCCATCATCAAAAGGCCAGAGCAAAGGTCGCTCTTCGCGACTGACTTGAACTGCTGATCAAGAGCGCTGAAAATCTGAAGCTCACAGACATAATGCTCCTCCAAAGGTAGAGGTTAAGACCAACATGAGGAGCGGGATTTGGGATATGAGGACTAGCAACTGGTTCCCATTCCTTCAGAGTCGAAATCGCGACAGATTATTTTTGGAGTACTCATATGAAGGCTAATGGGGCAGTCAGGAGCCTGAAATGCTACACAGTGCGTTTTATTGCCCTTGAAAAAAGGACAATAAGCTGTCTACTCTATTACTGTCTTGCATCTAATCTAAGTCAAAGTTCTTCAGGTTCATCATCTTGCCACAGCTCGTAACCATTGAGCATCAATTTCACTGATGAGGTATTCATTACGGGACATGTCTTTTGTAGCGATACAATGATTTCATTGGCATAAATGCGACAAGGTCTCTATTCCTTCATGCATTGTCCAGCTATCATTTGCGTTTGTGCTAGGTGCAACAAGGATTTGCACTATGGGCATCACCCAGCCTAGGCCGGATGGTAGTATTTTGCTCTGAGTCCCAGTCTGCTCTAAAAAAAGGGTTTGAACCTTTGTTGCTGGATCCCCAGGGAAGAGATCCGCGAGGTCCTTTCTCGGTACATCGTGTGCGTTGTGCAGCAGGGGAACGCACGACGTGAACTTCGACTTGAGGAAAGATGGCCTCGTTGGATGGTAAGGGTGTAAGGTGGCCCTTGAGGATGTCGTCATGAGACTTGAAAGTCTTTGCCTATATGGATAGATGTTAGGAAACGAGGCATCTTTATTGCCTTGGATGGCGAGCTGCGTACCGGTAGTTTCTGTGCGGACGTAACGTTTTTTCTCGCGTCATGCTTGACATGATAAGCAACAGGTGTGGCCGGCTGTGAGAGCCAAGGGCGATAGATTAACCACTCGACCACAGAGTTCACGAAAGATCTAGCACTGGCAGCTGGAGTGCTGAATATCCCTATCATCCACTATATGCCCTGTGTCTCTTGCGTGCACCTGACACCAGCAGTCGGAAGAAAGGCCGGTCAGGCGTTCAATATCCACGGCGAGGCATGTTCTATGCGTGGCGCAAGCGTCTGTGAGCAGTCACCAGGAATGGCACCAGAATAGCCAGATGTAGGTCGGTGCGGCATGGCGATTTGGTCGAGAGAAGAGCCGGCTCCCATTTGGGCGTCTAAGTTGACAAGGGACGGCGCGAAAGCTCTTGTTCGGATTCAAGTTGTTAAAAGATGACGAGCAGATCTAAGCCACTGTATGAAAGAAATTAGCATCTTTGGCAAAGTGATTCTCCAAACAAGGGCACGTGCCCATTCTTTTGAGTAGGTAGCTCAGCGGCACAAGGCAGGTATGCATCTGGCGTCGGTAGTGGCTAGAAACGGAGCTTGGAGCTCGGCAAGCTGTTGCCTATCGGCCGCATTGCCGCTTGCCCAGTATGTAATAGCAGATAAGAATTGTTGGTTGCCCAGTGAGCTTGACTGGCGACAGCTGAGCGCCTTATCAGCGGAAAGTCGGCCTTTCCTGGCTCCTGTTGGTAGATGATGACTTAGCCAGCCGGATGTGCTGCCAGTTGGCAGCCATGGCCTTTGTGGAAGCGAGCGCTCATATGGAAAAGGAAGGAACGGCGTTGGGTGGCATTAAACTCGTTTCTCGCCGTCCCCTTTCTGAATTTTCTTTTCTCTCTTTAACCTTTTTCTAGATGATGAGGTTGATGCCTCCGGGGTACCCGTCCTATAATGTATCAACGCTCAAGAGATTGAAATGTCACCTTCTGCAAGGCCCTGCGTGAGGCATACTAACCCCTTAAAGTGTCACTGGTCCGGTAGGTACCGCGGGATAATTTTTGTTGTCTTCATTTCTTTGTCCCTGGTATTACACTGCCTCCAGGGGGCGAATTTTTTTCTTTTTTTTCTTTTGTCCCCGGTATTGTACTTCACCAGGGGCAGAATCCTTTCCCTTCATTCTGCTTCGGAGCTATACGCTGCGACAGGAAGAAGACAATCAGCGAGCACTTCTTTTCTTCTCGGTGTACTCAAAGGCCCTTGGTCATGACATGTTTCGTCTCTCGCCGTCCCCTTTCTGAATTTTCTTTTCTCTCTTCTTCTCTGTAGATGATGATTCCAACGGAAGACATCCCCGTCCTATGATGTATCGACGCTCAAGACGTTTCGTACTGGTGTTCTCGGAGCCTTTATTCGTTCCAGGACTCGTCTCTCGCCCTCCCTTTTTGGAGTTTCTTGTCTCTTTTTCACCGTAAAGATTCGATTGGCCGTCTGCGCTTGACCTCGCCGTCCTATGTATCGAAGCTGAATAGGTCAGCACGGGAGTGGTGAGCATCAGCGAACTGGACTTGGATGGGTCGGCTGGAAAGAAGGAAGCGGACCCACGGCAGACGAGACAAGAAAGAGCCTTTAGGAGGTTAGAATGTGCCTTTTTATATTCATACGAGAGAATCAGAGTTTTTCGTAATCAGTATTCGTGGCGGCATGGCGCCAATTATAGGACAGAACGTGGCTAGAACGGTGATGCTGATGGCGCCGCGTTTGCTCGCCGTAACTAGAGATTAAAGTTTTTGCCAAGTCTATTCTGTGAGCTATTACACCGTCTTTAAAAGACAAGATTCACATCTAGTCGCGGAAACGATAAGATTTAGGAAATAGTACCAATGACTAACTCTATCATAACCTGGCCCGCCTGACTGTGCTGTGAGAGCAAAGACTAAAAAATAAAGTAACATGTATGATTTTCGCAAGTCGGGTAGCTCTGCACCCTCCCCGTATCTCGAACGAAATGGCGTAAAGCGAAGACAGTGGGCCAAGGTGGATGACGCTAAAAATAAGGCGACGAATTGACGGCTTACTTATGCGAGCGACAGAGCGATAGTACCCTCCCTAGTCGACCTGCCAATCCTTGTCATGATGGTGCTGCTCGCTACTTAGCCCCTTGGCCTGGGGAACACGCGCTGGGCTCTGAAGAGGTGCTGCCACGATGTGTGGCGGGAGGCGCAGGCTGCGGGCTGCAGGCGGCTGCAGCACCGGTATTGCATTGGTGTTGACGGTACGGAGTACTCTGTTTGTCTGTATCCGTACAGATTACTAGAGCCCAAACTTGAAGACGGTGCCGAGGGTTGCAATTCGACCACTTGACATGGTTGGAAGATGGAGTTGGGCATATTGTGACGTCTGAAACAGAGAGGGGCGATACATAGTAGGATCTCGGGTTGACCACTGCGCGATGAAATCGGGAGACAATTGACAAGCAACAAGCAAACAAGGTGCTATTGTCGCGATCATGGGGGAGGGGGAGGGGGGTCTGGGGGTGCATCCGCGCCGGGTCCGCAAGTAGATTGGGCTAGCAGGCCAGGATGGTGTGGATCACGGAGGAATTGCTGCAATTGATTAAGCCAATATTGAGCAGTTGTGCATACTTACCACCATACGCACTAGCAATAACCATGTGCTGGTGCAAGTGGTGGTATGCATCAAGCATAAGGTAGGACATTGGTGTCGTGTCTAGAAAACGACGCGCTCAAGGCGACGGCGGTAAAAGAAGTAGAGGGAGGCAGAGGGAGGCAGACACGGCAGATGTTGCTTTTTCAACCCTTTCTTCCAGCCGACTACTAAAGCCGTTGATTCGCTGGCAATGCCGTCACAGCCATCATCATACCTATGCAGGTCACGTTGCTCTGCATGTAACCTGTGGCAGCCAGTATTTATTCAAGTCACCCCTCCGCCTACCTATTCACTTCTTCCTTGCATCCCCCCACCCATCACGAGGCACCGCCATGCCCTCGCAACCCCGACAAACCCGATTCGAAATCAGCTGCGGCTTGGCTTGGCTTGGCGAAAGCTCTTGAAGCTGAAGTTTATACGTAGCGCTTACAGTACAGCCCTCGATCATCAGCGCCGCGTGGACAAGAGGCCTGTTTGCAGTCTGAGACCAGTAGTCAACAAACCGGGATACTGGGCGAATTTGTGCAGCATGAAACATGCATGCACTCCATTGTTGAAACAGATGAATGCTTTCGATGCTATTATCTCGGCGCAGCAGCAGGGCATGGCCACATTATCACGTACATGCTGCTGGGAATACTTGCTGTGGTTGGCTGGCCATTTTATAACACGTAGCAAACACGCTGGCATGCCCCCCCAGTTCTTTCATCATTCACACCCATTCAAGCTATTGTATTACTCGTAGTACAAATCATTTACACTAGATTGGACCTCGAACAGCGCACGGAAGCCGCCCGTCATAATGCGTCGTCGCAGTTTGCCTTTGTCCAATGCACTCGGGAGCACAGCCTACTAGGCCGGGGCTCCGAGGCGAATTCTCCGTTTTGAGATTTTTCTAGTTGATTTTTTCTAGTTATTTATCCTGCCCCCCTCCCTACTTTGATGCTGCTGCTGCAGAGTACTGTACTTCGGCTACATCATTCCCCAAATCGCAAGACAACAGCCGGCATATTCGGAAACTCCTGCAGGTCGCAAATCAAAGACAATCCAGCCCAACATGCACTTTTGGCACTCTGCTCTCTATCTCGCCCTGGCCATTACAACGGCCCAAGGCCTTCCCGGTTAGTAAACATGAGCTGTGTCTGGTAACATGGGCTCGAAAGCTGATTTCTTTTTTTTTTTTTTTTTTTTGCAGCTGTCTCAGCGCCTTCCAACGACTACAATTTACTTTTGCGAGGCAGAATGGCAGGCCACATCTATAGTTCTGGTGCCTACACATTGGAAGAGGAACATGCTGATAAAGACGCAACTCTGGGCACAAAATAGGCTCTGACAACTTGTGGACATGTTTCCCTATTTTCTCGATGATAGACTACACATAGACTTTGCGCTGTACTTTTCTGGTGATCAGTTGTAGTGTCAACTTCCATGTTCTCGGGAAGTGGCCTATCAATACAAGTATAGCTTCCATCACATCCATAATCGCGTATCAGGCGCGCCATTTCACAGAGATGGCGAGGCTCACTCAGCCGCTGCCGTGGTCGGGGTCAAATTCAGCATTCGTTGCCACTGTGTGATTAAAGTGAATGGCGCGCCGGCAGAAGACAATGACGCAGAACCCTACCGGGGCAGCGTCATCTGCGGATTTGTTGGGGAGCCACTATGGGTTTGGCATCAACAGCAAACTTCTAAACCCGTCTGGTACTGACTTCTGGAACTTTTCTCCAAGGGCTGCCGAACATCACTTGGAGCTGCCCCCAGAGAAGAGGCGGGCGGGAGAGGGGTGATCGGAGTCCCCGACTTGTCGCAACACACCCCAAGCTGACAGGCTTCGACTGCTGCCATCACTTATTATTGCTGCGGCAAAGGACACAGCGGGAAATAGATGCGTCCAAGCCGCCCAACCAGGAAGGTGGCAGTAAAGGGATTTATGTGTTTCTCCGGGCTACGGGCTGTTCAGACTACGGAGCACATACATACATACATACATGCAGCCAGCATGCAGCATGCCCTCCGTCCCCCTCCCTCAATCTTGCCCACCACCCGAGCAAAGCTCATCTAACGGGTCCACTGGTTTGTTTGGCCGTTGCTGGATGAGCACAAGCCAGTTGTTTAATATAGCATGCACATCTTCTGACTATAACTGCGCCCATCCAAGCCAGCTGGAGTATTTCTCCCGCTGGCGCCCACATCTCCGTCCGATCTGTTATCCTCTCCCGCATTCTGCTTGCTCACAATCTTCGGAAGTTGCAGGTTTGCACCTGTCGACGCTGTATATACAATGGACGACTCATTCGGTCCACGGCTGCTAGGTCATTTTGATTTTACCTTGCTTTTCGAGCATACTATGCTCCATATTATTCCTGCCTCTGTCGTCGTCTTTGCAACGCCCTTCTACATTTATACGCTTTTCAATGGTACTACCGTCGTTCGATCTGGAATTTTGTTATGGACCAAGGTATTGTGCGCCCTTGCCATGGTTGGAATACAAATAGCAAACGCTGTGCTTTGGTCTCAATCCGCGCTCGAGTCACAGCTGGCCCAGGCGGCTGCGATTATGACCAGTATCAGCGCGGCATGCATGGGCATCATGGTCGTGGTTGGTCACCTGTATTTTCTCCGTCCGCCTTCATTCCTTGGTCTGGCCTTGACTCTGACTATGATCTTCGACATTGGTACAACTTGGACTTACTTTCATCGAACTGGGCTCGAATCCATCGCACGACTCCACGTTCCGCTACCTGCCCTTAAACTTATTCTCATCTGCCTCGAAGAAGTCTCTAAGCGAAATCTGATTCGGTCCAAAGCCCTGCGATCCTCACTAGGGCAAGAGGCTCTCGCTGGTTTCTGGAACCGATCCTTGTTACTCTGGGTCAACCCGCTCCTATTATTCGGGTTCCGCCGAGAAATCACCATGAATGTCCTCCCTGGCGTTGGGCCACATCTCGAGGCCGAGCTCCTCTATCAACACTTTCAGCGCCGCTGGGACAGGACCAATAAAGTGTCGAGATGGGCTCTCATCAAAGTTTGTGTTTTGACTATGCCTTGGCCATTCTTGTACATTATCTTGCCACGGCTACTAGCCGTTGGCTTCAATTTTGCGCAGCCATTCTTGCTGCAGGATGTGGTTAATGCTGTGGCTTCACATACAGAATCGCCTACCGGTCTCATCAGAGGCCTAATCCTCGCCACAACAGCCATTTATGTCGGCAAGGCCGTCTCCAAATCTTGGTACATTCACCTCAAAAATCAAATCATGGTCGGTGTCAGAGGCATTCTGATTTCAGCCATCTATCACAAGTCGCTCAAGCTGCCAGCCGATGATTTAGCCGAGGCTGCTGCCGTTACCTTGATGAATGTCGATGTTACTGGCGTGACCCATTTGATCTCGCTTTCGTATGAGAGTTGGGCCCGATTGCTCGAGATGGGACTTGGCATAGGAATCTTGGCTGTTTTTGTCGGCGCCGCCACCCTTTTCACCATTGTCCCTACCGTCATTACCAGCATTGGCTCTGCATATGTTGCTCGCCATATGATAGCGACCCGCAGAAAGTGGAATGAGCACATGCAGGATCGGATTGCAGCAACCTCCAACATTTTGGTGCAGATCAAAGACATCAAGATGCTTGGCCTCAATACCGTCTTGTCCAATCGTCTCCAAAAACAGTTTGAAAGCGAAATCGATGTGTCCATGACAAATCGCCACCAAATCGCGGCGACGTTCGGTATTGGAGATTTTGCGACGGCCATGACACCGGTTCTTGTTATTGCCGGTACCATCTTCTGGACAAGAGCGTCAGAGCCTATCTCGGTAGCGCGCTTCTTCACGACGCTCGCCGTTGTCACTCTAGTCTCTAGTCCGCTTTCTGCATTTGTCCAAACTTTGAGCAGCTGGTCGAGTGGCTTTGCTTGCCTCGTCCGCATCCAGAATTATCTCAACCTTTCAGAAACGGAAGATGCCCGATGCTTTGCCTTGCAAGCTGGCGTCGTCGACACCGATGATCTATTGCCCGGTGCTGTATCTCAGGCCTCGTCTAACCTGCGCAATCGCCAGCGGCTTACTACCTCGGTTGTGCCCTATCCTGTGGAAATTACCCGTGTGTCGGTCTGTACAGACCTGTCAGGCTCCATTCTGAACGATGTGTCTATGCATGTCCCTCTTGGAGGCATTACGATGGTCTACGGTCCAGTCGGCTCTGGCAAGTCTACGCTACTAAGGACTATCCTTGGTGAGGTCCCAACCAGGTGTGGCACAGTCACACTTGCGTCACTTTCTATTGCGTATTGTGCCCAAGTGCCTTGGATACAAAACACTACCATTCAAAACAACATCATGGCAGGTCGATCCTATAATGCCCTTTTATACCGACAAGTTTTACACATCTGCGCATTAGATGTCGATATAGCTCGCCTGCCAGCCCGCGATCAAACAATCTGCGGAAGTGACGGTTGCAATCTTAGTGGGGGACAGAAGCAAAGACTTGTGAGTTCTTCAACTTGCCGAGTACATTCGAATCGCTAATTTTGCAGTCTCTTGCCCGCACTCTGTATACCCAGGCCGAACTTCTTGTTCTGGACGACCCATTCAGTTCGCTGGACTGGGAGACGTCGTCGACTGTTCGAATCCGACTCTTCTCGGAGAGTCATTATCTGGCAGATAATGCGAGCACAATTGTCATGACTACTAGCATGAGTACGCGACTTCCCAGTTGCTCATATGTCGGCGTGTGTGGCGCTAACTATATCCTAGGGCAACACCTGGTGGACGCAGACGCCATCTATAAACTTAACGACATGGGTCAAGTCGAAATAAGGTCTCTGGAGCAGATCCAGGCCGAATCAGAGTCACACTATGATAATCGATCGAGACAAATGGGTGGCCGGAGCACTTCTCAAGCTGAACTTGCTGCTGCTACAGCTGTATCCACTGAGAAGGAATTCGAGCCACCTCAAGTCCTACCAACCGCGAGCAGTGCCGCACGAGACAATTTGTCCAACAAGAAATACGGAGATTTCACACTGTATAAGTATTTCCTCAGACCAGCGGGGCTCTACTGCGTAATACTATGGCTTTCGAGTATTGCTATCGCCGCTGTTTCTGAGAAAATGCCTCGTACGCCAACCCCAGACGTCTCATATATCCCCTCTGTTATTAACATGCTGCTAGGAATCTATGTGCGTTTCTGGTTGGCTGATAATGCCGATAATCGCCTGTACTACATCGGCTATGCTGGGCTAGGACTCATAGCACCTATTCTGTCATACTTGCAGGCGTAGTAAGTTTTATTTGTGTGACTTATAGGCCTGTTCCTTCTGCTAATAACATGTCCTGCTAGCGCCTTTTTCCATTTCATCAATATAAAATCAGCTACCTCGTTGCACTGGGCACTATTGGATGCGACGAACAGAGCCACATTCGAGTTTCTGACAGAGCAAGATGCCGGCGAATTGCTAAACAGATTCAGCCAAGACACGTCTATGGCGACACAAGAGTTACCCATGGCTATCATGCCGACTATCTGGGGTTCGTAACATGGTCCCATTACCCTGACTAACATGTAGCTAATCTGGTTAGGTTTTGTATCGCTCTTGATCGATGTCAGCATTATCTCATCGGGTGCGACCTACGCCACCCCTATCATCCCACTGTTTCTTTTTATATTATTCATTTTGCAGCATTTTTACTTGCGTACCTCTCGACAACTAAGAATTCTGGAGCTCGATAGCACAAAGACGCTGGTCAGCCACTCTACCGAGAGTAGCACCGGTATTGAGCATATTCGTGCGTTCCAAATGGAGGAAGACTTTGTCAGGCATCTGTATCGCATCCTCGATGAGTCCCAAAAACCGCTCTATTTCCTTTTTGCCATTCAACAATGGCTGATTTCGGTCATGGACTTTGTTACGGCGACTGCAGCCGTGTGCATTGTCAGTCTGGCACTCAACTTCAAAAAGACTACATCCGCCTCCGCAATGGGCTTGGCTCTGCTGGGTCTCATCTCCTTCAGTGACTTTACTTCTCAGACTGTCCGTTTCTTTGTCGAAATGGAGAATACCTTTGGCGCTGTCGCTCGCATCAGAGACTTTGCCAGAATGACGCCGAAAGAGGAAGACGAAGAGAAATGTGAGGATGTGCCTGATCAATGGCCTTTATCTGGCAGTGTTGACCTGAACTGCGTCAGCGCCATGTACAAGTACGATACTTTTGCGCCCAAGTGGCAGCGAGAGAGGCTAACAATATTGATACTAGAGCGGATACCGAAAAACCGCATGTTGCGCTCGAGAACATAACAGTAACCATCCAACCTGGACAAACGGTTGGGCTCATTGGCCGAACTGGAAGGTAGGAACACCAGTCTACGTCATGATTTATCTTATGTAGTGCTCACATGAAATTTCTAACAACGTTTACCAGTGGCAAAACCTCTCTGCTGTTAGCCTTGCTTCACTTGCTAGAGTATACTGGCAGCATCCATATAGATGGCCGAGAACTTCGGACTATCCCTCGCAACTTACTGAGAAATCGCATCACCACCATTACGCAAAGTGGAGTCGAATTCGGGGCATCCGTTCGCTTCAATCTGGATCCTCTCGAGTTTTCGTCTCGTCCGGGAAACTTCCCGACAGATGACACGTTGGCTGGGATCCTGCGACGAGTTGGGCTCTGGGACCACGTTCTAAGGCACGGTGGCTTGGGCGCTGAAATGCGCGCCATGAAATTCTCAGTTGGACAAAAGCAGCTGTTTCAACTTGCACGCGCCATGCTGCATAGGCAGATTACGAGATCAAAGCTGGTTTTGATAGACGAGGGAACCGCAAGCATGGATGAAGATACCGAGGGACGCATGTTTCACCTGATGAGAGAAGCATTTGCAGGGTGTACGAAGATTATAATTAGTCACCGCGAAGCTGTGCTTGCGGATGCTGATTTGGTACTAAGCCTGGATGATGGCAGAGGGGAAGTATATCGGCCACAGTAAGGCTCGACCAGCATGAAAAACGGCGATTGTATTCACAGCATAGCTACGGACATATATGTACATATTACGAAACAGATCCTTCTGTGGAAAATGTCTCAGCCCGCACTCGGCACTTTTTCGACTGCCGAGACAGTGACGAACCATAGGCAGGATTGGCTGGCTGTGATGCGTGTCGAAGCTGACGGCATTTATCTTACCGTAGAAGTATTCGATCTTGGTTAATCTCAGCGAACTCTAGGCACTTTGACTTATGTAAGCCTTCCATCTGCTGACACTCTCAAAGTATGTCAAGATGGCTCGTCCCGTGCTGCAGCGAGCGCCCGCCTGTGAGGGTCAAGTAGGGGGAGTATGGTATACATGGGCGAAGGGTGTTTTCTGACAGGGTCTCTGAGAAGTTTATATTCAGAATTTGTATAGGGTCCTTAAACTCGATGAAAAAAAAATCTCCGACATACTTTACAGGTGTCGCAATCTTGAGATGACCGGAAGACTGACCCGAGGGATGTCAGCAAACGTCCTCGCAGTCGCGTAGGTAGTGACTCGGACTCCACCAGATGCAAACAACAGCCTCGTGCTACATTCTCGCCGCCGTTGCCAAAGCAGCAAGACCTGGACCGCTGTCACCGCTGAATAGTATCCCCCGTTTTCTTCTTTCTTTTGCTACAAAAAATGGCCCCAGACGGCAACCGATCCGACGAGCAGCGACCGCTGCTTCACGACGGCGCCTCGAGTGTTGGTAGTGACGCGGCCTTGCCCAAGACAACAACGACAACGCAGCCAACAGCGTCGCCGTCGCCGCCGTCGCCGTCGTCGTCGCGCCGCGGGCTCATCGTCTCTTCGCTGCTCATCCTGCTCACGTCCAACCTGACGGCGATTCTCGTGGACACGGCGAGCAACCAGCTAATTGAGGGCGCGGCGTGCAAGCAGCTGCACCCCGAAGTGACGGACTGGTACAAGGACCCCGTGTGCAAGAAGAGCCTCGATGTGCAGGACCGTCTGGCTCTGATTGCGGGATGGGAGTACTCGTGGTCGCTGGTGCCGGGCCTGCTGCTGGCGATCCCATATGGCGTCTTTATGGATCGGTACGGGCCGCGGGCGATGCTGATTCTCGTCGCGCTCGGTGGCGTCATTACGCAGACGCTTTACCTGGTTGTCAGTGAGTATTTATCATGTTTCTGGTGTGTGTTGTGACTCCACCGTACTGATTAGTGTGTGCGTGTGTGTGTGATGAAGCCCAGTACCCGGAGCTCTTTGATTTACGCGTGCTTTGGGGTTGTGTATTTATCGGCTCAGTCATCGGTGGCGGCAACATCGGCTGGCAAGCCGTCGTTTACACCGTGTGCAACATGATTGCGTCAAAAGACAACAGGTGTGCATTTTCCACTGAAGCAATTGTACAGGCAGTCATATCTAACTTTTGCCGCCACAGGGCCGAGATCCTCTTCTACGTGTCTTCAATCACCACACTAAACATGTTATTCGGAGGATTTCTTGTCTACTGGGCAATGAACATTGGGCCCGTATTCGCACAGTCACTCGGCTGTGTCATTTTTGTCGTAGAACTTGCGTTGTCTTTTACGCTGCCTGGCGGGCTAGCCTCGGGCGAACCTGTGACGCAGACTGACAGTAACGCTTCTGCCTGGCAAGCAATCGTTCACGGCCTGAGCGGAACCCAAGAAGGCGTCATGGGCTTTGGCAAGCTCTTTAGCCAGAATCGCCAGCTGGGGCTTTTACTGATTAGTCTTGTGATTTCCACCATTGGCATTCGACAGTCGGGCATTCGACAGCAATATGCAACTCACAGATATGGCTGGTCTTGGGCAAAGGTAAATTGCACCAATTTTATGCATTAAATTCTCTTGGAGAATTTTAACACTAACTGTTCTACCTTATTTAGGCCGGTTTGATGGTCTCCGTGACCTCTACTACAACGCTTATTGTTATGGTTCTCCTTGTCCCATTTGCGAGTCGACACCTACTAAAGACCCGGTCCGCCATGGGAAAAGATCTCGTCATTGCCCGTGCTGGCATCCTTTCACTCGCCTTTGGCAGTCTTTTTGTGGGTTTGGCCAGGACGTCAGAGCAGTTTATTGCCGCACTCGTCTTCTACATGACGGAGAGCTGCTACATGCCGGCGATTATCAGCACCATTGCCGCCATGGCCGGCGTTGATAATATCCAAGCGGACCGCACTGGCTCTCTCTACATGGCGGTCGTGTTCATGAATAATGTGGGTGCCATCGTTGCCGGACCAATTATCTCTTCGCTTCTTCGTGTTGGCATGAGTCTGGGGGGTGACTGGGTCGGTCTGCCGTTCTTTGCCGAGGCAGCCATACAGATTATTACCATCTGTATTGTCTTTAGTATCAGAGAGAGCCACTACAAGCGTCTTCAAACACAAGAAGATGGGCAAAACTCGACGTCTGCTGCATCAGCTTAGCATGAAAACAGCAGCGAGTCTGGGGCAACCCAGTTGGGGCAACCCAGTTGGGGCCGACCAGTTGGGGCCGATTTGTCTCTTGCTAATACGAGGCATCATGCTCGACAGAGATAAGATGGGGGATTGCAAAATGATCTCTCTTGGCCAGATGCATAATTTTGCTTCTTGAAGTATTGATCATGCGATATCTTGTGTAGCTTCTCGGCCTCGACAGAGTCGGGTAGATGCAGCGGTTAATCCTGTGTGAGACGAAACGTGACAGCAGCGCGTGAGCATTTATTATTAGAGCTGTGATCAGACAACTCGATAATTGTGCCTAGGGGAGGAAGTTGGGGAGGTCTTTGACGTCTTGGCAAGCTGCATGAGGAAGTTGATGCTGCCGTGTTAATTTGGGACGGCCAAGGCTGTGCGTGATGGCTGTGCGGGTGGTATCAGATGTGCTCTACTGGGCGGATGCGCTGCAACATTGCAGGGCCACTGTACTGCCATTACTGCACAGCCGGCACGATACGCAGGTTTAGTTCGGCAGCTCGGCGGCATGTGTGCAGTTTCATTGGGATCAATTGGCTGTGCATATTAAAAAGTGCATGGAAAAGGATCAGATGATATAGTCCCTTTTTCTGAACATTCCTCAAAAGCGCGCGAGACCTGTTAGTTATCAGAGACCTCTCTAGAGTGGGTGTGTGAGGTGGGGTGGTTGGCACCAACACGGGCGGGTTGCTTGTTCCCCGAACTCGTTCCTGGTGCGGGGAGAGAGCTAGCTTCGGGTGGTTCAGGAGGGATCCACAGTGGAAGCAAAGGGTAAAGCTACCTAGGTACCTGCACGGTACCTACAGCACCGACTCACAGCGGCAGATGAATATTGGCGCCGCCATCCTTTGCTGCCACCCGTCATACATCAGTACACCCGCTTCTACGAGTAACTAACAAAAGACTGTCAAACATGCCTGTCTGCCTAGGTCTATTTTGCACACAGCGGCCATTGACCTGCTGCCGGCTTGGCTTATACCTATCCTTGGCACAAGGGAGGCCCCGTGATCCCCGCTACACCCCCGCAGTACCTAGGCGTGCTATGGTATTGAGTACCTACGCGCGCGAGGGGTGTTTTTTGACATGGCGATAATACGCTGTCACGTAGAAAATGTCTTTTTGCTGTCTAGTGAGACTGTCAGAGCATCTGGCACGTGTAGGAGTCAATATAAATGTATTCTGACATATCTGAGCAACTTGACAGTGTTACTAGACAGCAAGGAGACATTGCAAACGGGAGACGCTGTAGGGGCTATGTCAGAAAACATCCCCCTCCCGCGTAGGTAGGTACCCGGGTAGTTGGTAGGTACCTAATCCGTACCTAGGTATTCAAGAGTCAACTCACTCAACCACTCGTGCCACTGTTGCTTCCCTTCCCGATAAATGGCACGACTCCTTGTCTGCTGACAACCTTGAGCATTGATACAACTGCAACCCAGCATCAAGTGACTCTCGAACTCACTTCTCAACGTTTAAAGCTTGTTTTTCGAAAGAGGAAGGTTGTGGCTGTGTAGTCAACTGTCAACATCCTTCTGCAGTCAACAAACCATCTTTCGACTATAAATACAATCCCTCTGTGCGCCGCTTGCACATCCGACACGGCTTGAAACAAACGACTTCATCTGTATTCGCAGATCTCTGATTCCAACATAACAATTCAAGTATTGACCACACTTTGACGCGTCGCTTCTTCCCGCGCACGACAATGACGGAAGCGCACCTTTTTCCGGGTGCTGTTCCAGATTGGAGCACCCAAAAGGTCATTCATCGCAACACCCTTTACCCCAGAAGCCATTTCTACTTGTATAACAAGGAAGAAGATGCCTTGACCCGAGACATCAACAAGGCCAAAGTTCAGTGTCTCTCCGGTACTTGGAAATTTGCAGTCTCCAAGTCCCCGTTTGAAGGACCCCGCCACTTCTATCGCAAGCACTTTGACACTTACGCCTTCTCGGACGTCAGTGTCCCCGGCCACTGGCAGCTCCAGGGCCATGGGAAGGGTCCCCAGTACACCAACTTTGACTATCCTTGGCCCTGTGATCCCCCCAATATCCCGTACGAGGATAATGAATGCGGTCGCTACGTGACACGCTTCCATGTAGGAAACTACTTTGATGGACACCAGCTCCGCCTCCGTTTCGAGGGCGTTGACTCTGCATTTACCGTCTGGGTCAATGGCGAAGAGGTTGGCTATTCACAGGGCGCGCGAAACCCCAGCGAGTTTGACGTGACCAAACTCATTGAGCTCGGTCGCGAGAATGTCCTTGCTGTCGAGGTATATCAGCGAAGTGACGGAAGCTACATCGAGGACCAAGACGAATGGTGGCTGAGCGGCATCTTTCGCGACGTCTACCTTCATGCCTTCCCAAAGATACATCCCACCGACTTCTTTGTCACCACCGACTTGGACGACAAGTTCAAAGATGCCACACTCAATGTCAAGGTCGACACGAGCGCATCATCGCGCGTCGAGCTGAAGCTCCTCGATCACACTGGTCACTCCGTTATCTCAGACACCAAGGTTGTCGATACCACTTACAAATTTTCCTTGGCCGTCGCGAATCCCAACAAGTGGACTGCGGAAACGCCATATCTGTACACCCTTGTTCTCAATTTCCTCGACGGACAAGGCTGCAGTCTGGCCCAGAAAGTTGGTTTCAGAGTCGCTGGCTTGATTGATGGCATCTTCTGTGTCAACGGCAAGCCGATCAAGTTCCGTGGCACAAATAGACATGAGCATCACCCTGATCATGGCCGAGCGGTCCCATACGAGTTCATGCGACGAGACTTGCTCACGATGAAGCGCCATAACCTCAATGCCGTGCGCACATCTCATCAGATCAATGACCCCAGACTGTACGACGTCGCCGACGAGCTGGGTCTCTGGATTCTCAATGAGGCTGATCTTGAATGCCACGGCATGTTTCGCCTCAAGGACAACGCTCTGTCTGATAATCCAGAGTGGGCCGAAGCCTATGTCGACCGTGCCAGACAGATGGTGTGCCGCGATAAAAATCACCCATCTGTCATAATTTGGTCCTTGGGCAATGAATCCTTTTATGGAAGAAACCACCAAGCCATGTACGACTACATCAAGAGTGTCGATGTCACACGTCTCGTTCACTACGAGGGTGACCAGCAGGCCAAGACGGTCGACATCTATAGCCGCATGTACTCTGGGGTCGATTGGATTGAAGAATTCGCCAAGGAGCGTGATTGGGTCAAGCCGCTCGTCATTTGTGAGTTTTTGCACGCCATGGGCAACTCGTGCGGAAACGCCAAAGAATATGTCGATGCCTTTTACAAGCATCCCCGTGTTATGGGTGGCTTTGTATGGGAATGGAACAACCATGTACGTTACAAATTGACTCGCACTTTTCCAACTCGTTTGCTGACAGCTTCTAGGGTCTGCGCACTAGAACCAAGGATGGAGAGGAGTACATGGGCTATGGAGGTGACTTTGGTGACGACCCAAACGATAGCAACTATGTCATGGACGGCATGATATGGTCAGATCACATTCGTGGCCCTAATTTGATCGAGTACGCCAAGGCCATTGAGCCTGTACAGACCATCTCGGTAGAGGGGAATGTGCTCACAGTCATCAATCGTTACGACTTGATTGGCCTCGACCACGTCGAGGCGACTTGGGAAATCAGAGCAGACGGCGTCAAGAACCTTGCGAGCGGCGACATTGCAATCCCTACCAGTATGCCATATCTTTGAATCGTCTTCGGTCCAGACTAACAGGCGTGTAGGTGTCAAACCCCACAGTGAAGCCAAAGTCACCCTCGAGGGGTACAGCTCCGACATGGTCAAAAAGCTGGGCGGCGAGTCCTATCTTTTTGTCTCGTTCAAGCTTCGAGAGGATACAAGTTGGGCAAATGCCGGACACCAGGTGGCATTTGGCGAGATTCAACTTTCCAAGCCTGTTGCCCTTTCAGACTCACTTCCCATGCAGCTTACCAGCGCCAAAGCGCATGTTCGCAAGACATCTGACACGGCGCTCGAGATCTCCTCGGCATCCGGTAACTCCAAATGGAGCTTTAATCTCCTCCGTGGCGAGCTCAACGGCTGGACCAGGTCGAGCCAGCCGGGCCTAAACCTGCTTTCAGAAGGCTTCACCATGGACTTTTACAGAGCCCAGACTGACAACGACAGCCGTGGTCATGGTAGAAAGTGGAAAGATAGTCGTCTTCACCAAACAGGCATGCATGTGCGCCAGGTGAAGTGGATGTCCATCTCTGGCGGAGTACAGATTGAGGTGACTGCCAGAATTGCGCCACCTGTGCTCGCTTGGGGTGTCGATACTGTCTTGACGTACACGTTCCGCGGCGACTCTATTCACGTGCACGTGCACGGCAAGGCACAAGGAAACGATCTTCCGGACACGTTTGCACGATACGGCATCTCAGCGGGCATCAAGGGCATCACCAATGTGACTTGGTGGGGACGTGGCCCGGGTGAGTCGTACCGAGACAAGAAGCTGTCGCAGTCGATTGGCAACTGGGCGTCGACCGTGGACGACTTGTTTGTGGACTATGAATATCCACAGGATGGCGGCAATCGCACCGACGTCCGGCAGGTCGAGTTCCACGGGGAGAACGGCCGGATCATCCGGGCCAACTTTGGCGCACAGAACGGCGCCAGCTTCAATGCAGTGCACTATTCCACTATGGACATTGAGGCGGCTCATCATCCGTACCAGCTGCGCCGCAAGAAGAGGCATGATAGCGTGGTGAAGCTGGACTGGCTGCACCACGGTCTTGGCGGAGCGTCGTGCGGTCCTTGGACGCTGCCGCAGTACTGCCTGTACACGAATCGAGAATTCGACTTTGAGGTCTTGCTCGATTGAGGGGCGACTGTGAGTTTGCATGGAAACGATTGGATGCTTTGTTTAGCCAGATTTTCTAGGATACTTTTTAATGCCACCCGCGTGGTGCTGATTCGGTCGCGATAACGTGCTGATCACGCAAGGACGCCGTGTTACAGTAGTCTTGCAGGGGAGCGTGCATGCGCGTGTCGTTTTTCCCTTGCCGAGTGCATTTCGTACGCCGCCACGCAGACAACTGGCAGGCTCTCACCGATCTTTCTCAGCCGGGTGCTACGTAGGCTTGCAGCAGGCAGTGCATGACTTCTGCAGGGTCCCGATGTCTCATAACTCGAGGATGAGCGGCCACGAATGGTTGCTTTTGGTGTCAAATTAGGCTATATAAAGCATTGGCCATTCCTCGCTTACGTCGTGCTAAAATGACTTACTATTTGCAAGTTTCGGCCCCTATTCAGAAGAAGGAAATCATGGCTCCTCCTGGCATCCTTCGCAGCGACACTGAAGAGTCCACAGTGAGTGCGGCGGTCAGTACTGGCCTGTCGAATTGCAATGGCTGCGTCAAGATTGCTAGAGCAGAACAATTTCTTCAACGGAGCCTAAAGCCGGAAAAACGTAAGTCGAAGATTTTCTTGTCATCCTTCTGCATGATCCAGCCGGTCATTATTAGACATGTCTATGCTGTGGGTGACTCAGAGTCGAGAATTATTGCTTCCATACGAATGAAGCGAAGCCACCGCCAAGTTCCACTAAAAATCGCAATGACACAATTCCAGCACACCATCGTCGGCGGCCCATCGGCCTGCAAAGTTGCGTGGGCTCGCAAACAGACTTTAATTTTGTGATTCTACTTCTCTCCTGTGCTTCTCATTACATTTTCCCTGTTTTTCTTTTATTTCTTTTTTTTCAATCACTTTTCTCCCACAGAGCTTATACGGCTGTCAAAGCATCCATTAACTCCACGCCCTGCTTCCATCCCCCGCGCATGCCGTCCCCGGTCCCTTGATTCTGGCCACCACACGCGATCACGCAGAGCCTCAGGCTCTCACCGCATCACACTCGTACCATGCCGTCGCTTACGCCTGATGCAGTCGTTGCCACCGCAGCGTCCCTCAGCCCTCCTCCGTCAGAGGCTTCGCCCGAGAGCAAACCGAAGCTTCTTCACAGCCTAAAGCACGGCAGCGCCATCCTCGCCCTCGCCGCGAGCCCCGAGCACGATGCCATTTACGCCGGCACGCAAGACGGCGAGATTATAACATGGTCGCTCTCGACCTTTCACCAACTTCGACATGTCCAGGCGCACAAGCGCAGCATCCTCTCGTTGTTCCTCTCCCCCGACGGCAAGCTGCTCTTCTCGAGCGCAGGCGATCCCATCATCAACGTGTGGTGCCCCAAGACCCTGCGCCACCTATACGAGATTTACGGCACCTACGACGTCGGTGACATATTCAGCACCGCCTATAGCACCCAGCACGACACGCTGTACGTCGGCGCGCAAAACACGTCGATCCAGTGGGTGCGGCTTAGCGACCCGGCCGCCGTCGTGGCTGCGGGCTCGCAGAAGCACCCCGACCGTCGAAACCACAGATTCTTCGACTCCAAGGCCGTTGGTGGGACGTGCACGCCGAGGCGAAACGAGGACCGGTGGGCGTTGATTCCCCGCGCCAACACGGTGCTGGAGATTGACGGCGGCTCCATTCGCAACTTTGCGCATTATGGCTATGTGTACTGCATGCTCATGGCCAAGGGCCCTACTGTGCTTGTGGATGAAGAAGACGATGTTTTGATTTCTGGTGCGGGCGATGGCACTATCAAGCTCTGGGCGCTCGGCCGCGGCACACGAGAAGGTCTGGACGAAGACGAACCTGACCGCGGCACGCTTGAAGAAATCATGACCTTGGGGACGGATGACGCAGAATCTGTACTCTCGCTGGCTATTGATGGGTCATTCTTGTATTCTGGAAAGCTGGATGGTATCGTTGAGCTGTGGGATCTCGACACTGCGCAAAAATTGAGAGTCATCAAGACGGGCGAGTCCAACATTATGGCTCTGCAAATGGCCTGCGGCTTCCTGTGGACTGGGTCTACAGATGGTCATGCAAGCGTAAGTGTCGTCACACATGGTAGAACACGATGGTCGACTAAATTTTCATCACAGAAATTCAGCACCGTGCACTATGGCAAATATCAGCATCCCACGGACAAAATTACACAAAAATACCAATGCCTCGGCCGCTGGAAAGCTCACCAAGGCAAAATACTGGCTTCTGCCGTGGTGAAATACCGTAACGAGCAGTTTTACATAACTGGGGCCAACGATGACAACATTCGCATCTGGGAGGTTACAGGTTCAGATACCACGGTCGCGGAAACTGCAGAGGGCGGCGATGACCCTCTACTGTCCACTTTGGTAGACTTTGTCTCTTACAAGACAGTTTCGTCCAAGCCAGAATTCGCAGAAGACTGCCGCAGAGGCGCGACGTTTCTCGGTGCTCTGTTTAAGCGCCTGGGCGGCGACGTCGAGATGCTCAGCACAGAACGCGGACACAACCCCGTCGTGTATGCCAAGTTCTCAGCCAAGCAGGAGTCAGCCAAGACGCGAAAACGGATCTTGTTTTACGGCCATTACGACGTTGTCGCTGCCGACAATGAGACGGGCAAATGGGCAACAGACCCATTCACCGTATCGGGCATCAATGGATACATTTACGGGCGGGGTGTCAGCGACAACAAAGGTCCCGTCGTGGCGGCGCTATATGCCGTGACTGACTTGATGCAAGCCAAGCAGCTGGAGAATGACATCATCTTCCTAATCGAAGGCGAAGAGGAGTATGGGTCGCGAGGTTTCAAAGAAGCCGTCCGACAAAACAAGGATCGCATCGGCCACATTGACTATGTTCTTCTGGCCAATAGTTACTGGTTGGATGATGAGGTGCCCTGCCTCACCTACGGTCTCCGTGGCGTTCTGCATGCCACTGTCTGTGTCGATTCGCCGCGACCTGACACACATTCTGGAGTCGATGGATCGTTCATGATGAATGAACCGCTCTCGGACTTGACTGGCATTATTTCCAAGCTCAAGGGCGCTGGCAACAGGGTACAAATGCGGGGATTCTATAGCGGAATTCCAGCCCTGACTCCGGCAGAGGAAGCGCGCTACGACGACATCGTGTCCATTTTGAAGCGTGGCCGCTCGGACAACATCTCAGAAGAAACGCTCAAGCGGTCGTTGATGGCGCGATGGCGCGAGCCCAACCTAACTGTTCACAGCTACAAGGTGTCTGGCCCCGACGGCAGCCTTGTCAGCAGCCACGCCAACTCGCACATTAGCCTGCGTCTCGTGCCCGGTCAAGAGGTCAACGACGTGGCCGAGGAGCTGACGCAGTTTTTGCAGCAGCAGTTTGCCACGCTCGAGTCGCAGAACCAGCTGAGCATCAGCATCGACAACAAGGCCGAGCCGTGGCTCGGCGACACCACCAACAACATCTTTCGCATCCTCGAGCAGGCCATCATCGAGGCTTGGCCCGACTCGTTCGACACGGACAACCCAGGAAAAAGTCAGCCTGGTCCCAAAAGCAAGGCATCCAAGCCGCGTGGGCCCCTGTATATCAGAGAAGGTGGTTCTATTCCCGCTATTCGGTTCTTGGAGAAGGAGTTCCAGGCGCCGGCCGCTCACCTTCCTTGCGGCCGGGCGAGCGACTCGGCTCATCTGAGCAACGAGCGCATGAGCGTGGTCAATTTGTTAAAGGCGCGGGAGATTATGGGCAAGGTCTTTCGCCGTCTGTAAACGTTGTAGAAAATTGTAGAACAACAGCGCATGATACCCTGGTTGACGGAAGTGGTTATTACAATAGACTAGGAAGCAAATAAAATGTATAAATATATAAGCATTGCACAGAGTATTGTTCCGTTCTGTTCTCGCCCTTCAGGTGGTGTCATTGCTTGGGTGGGGATCGACCAACACTAAACACTCTACGCGTCTTGTGCCCCGCGACGCGTCTTCCAGATTCACGCTCTGCATCCAACACCACATAAAAAAAGATATTCTACCTCCAAAATGACGCAAACAAAGCCGCATGAAGAAGACCAATATCTCAATCTCGTGCGCGAGATTCTACAAGATGGCGAACACAGACCAGACCGGTAAAAGCACCTCAAACCCGCCCCAAACACCACCAGCGACCTGGCGTCCCCTCAAAGCTAACCCATATTCCTTCCTTTCCAGCACCGGCACCGGCACTCTCTCGATATTCGCCCCGCGTCCGCTCAAATTTCTTCTGAGCGCGCCCGACGGCACGACCATCCTGCCGCTCCTCACGACGAAGCGCGTGTTTCTACGCGCCGTAGTCGCGGAGCTGTTGTGGTTCGTGGCCGGCAGCACGTCGTCGCTGCCGCTCAGCGCCGCGGGCGTCAAGATCTGGGACGGCAACGGCTCGCGCGAGTTCCTCGACGCCGCGGGCCTCGGGCACCGCGCCGTCGGCGACCTCGGCCCCGTGTACGGCTTCCAGTGGCGGCACTTTGGCGCCGAGTACAAGGACGCCGACACGGATTACGCGGGCCAGGGTGTCGACCAGCTCGCAGATGTGGTCAAGAAGCTGCGCACGACGCCGTACGATCGCCGCATTATCCTGTCGGCTTGGAACCCGCGAGACTTGGCGCTGATGGCGCTGCCGCCGTGCCACATGTTTGCGCAGTTTTACGTGTCGTTTCCGCGGGGTGCGGCGGCGGCAGCGGCGGCAGCGGCGGGTGAAGCGGAACAAGGAAAGGAAGAGGAAGAGGGGGAGAGGGAAAAGAAGAGTCGAGGCCACCTACACTGCCAGCTGTACCAGCGTTCCTGCGACATGGGCCTCGGCGTGCCGTTCAACATTGCCAGCTACGCGCTGTTGACACACATGCTCGCGCACGTGTGCGACCTGGTGCCCGGCTCGCTGACGCACGTCATGGGCGACGCGCACGTCTACAAGGACCACGTCGAGGCGCTCCAGGTGCAGCTCGAGCGCGCGCCGCGCACGTTTCCGACGCTGGAGATTTTGCGGGAAAAGGGCGGGAGCATTGACGGCTGGAAGGCCGAGGACTTTGTCGTCAAGGGCTACGATCCGCACAAGACGATTGCGATGAAGATGTCTGTCTAGAAAGGGGTAAGTAGGTGGGTTAGTGAGGGGAAAAGACGGAATGAGGGGTCATGTATGAGTTTTTAACTGGGCATTTACGGCACCCCATCAACTGGAGGTGTATCGTGTAAACGAATCATTCAGAGTTAGCAAATGCATTTTCATGTTTTCATTCGACTTTTGGTATGGCGGAACTCCAGTCACTAGGACCACCTCACACTCTCTCCGCCTGTCGCTTGGTTCAGACTGACGGGTCTGACTGAAGTGATGGCTAGACTCGCGATGGGCTTTCCAGCTGGATAAGAACCAACACTTCTGCATGATCTGGGGTCATGTCCAATATACTTCCATACAAAATTGACTAGCTAGATCTGTTGGCCTAGTCGTGGGCCACAAAGGATTTTCCTGCAGGTAATTAGGTGAAATTTAGAATGGAGCTTTCTGGCATCGTCCACCACAATAAAAGGAAAATCAAGACGCTGGAGGGAAACGAATACGACGACGCCGAAGATTGACCATGTTCGGTGTCGTTGCCGCCTAGTGCCGTGTTATAAATGCTCGCCGGAGTGTGGTTGAGCCCTGCACCGCTCCGGACTCGGCCGATAATGTCACAAAATGCTTAGTCATTGTTGAATCGCCATTGAAAAACCGAGGCCATATTCACGTGAAATGGACGCTATTTTGCTTGATACTCGAGCCTGAACTCGTTGATGCCAAGCTGTCCGAAATCATGGCAGGCTCGAGGCCCGGTTGTGTAGGCACACCCAGTTCCATGGAGCGCTTGAAAATAAGCTTCCAATCTGCTACGAAAGATGGTGAATATTGTTGTCCTGTCTACAATGAGTGATCAGAAAAATTGGCATTAAAACTCAAATGGGTATGATCATCCAGCAACAGCTGCATTTACGTAACTATAGATACATCAACATCATCCTCCGTGAATCCAAACAACCTTCATCTTCATTATGTATGCTTTTAGTTGTTATGCTCCAAATCGGCAGCTTTGCCCAGACCAGGTTGCTGTTGGCCGATGTATTCCGACTTCTTGAGCATGTTCCACTTATCTTCCTCGGCGTCGAGATGGCGGAAGCAGAACCAAAATGCAATACCTCCAACAACGGCAATGACAGAGATGACGGTGTAGTTCCAGACCAATAGAGGGTCACCGGATAGAGGTGTAAAAGCTTGGCCAATGGCAGCAGAGACAGCACTCATGAAGAGGTTGACACTCATGACCAACGACTTCATGTTCTCGGGCGCCTTGGAGAAAGCATACTCGTACGAAGTCACATTGGTGAGAAGCTCAGCAATACCGATAAGAATGTAGGGGAGACACTGAGCCCAAACATTAATGTCGGCGGGAGGGCAGTTCACTTCCTCTCCTGCGTCATTCATGATGGTGCCGTTGGCGCGCCAGCCACAAGGACTCTTCTGGTAGATGTAGTACTGCATGACAGCGGAGGCAATCATGGAAAGGGTGGCCATGAAAAAGCCGGCAGTCATTCTCTTAATGGGGGTGAAGGGGATTCCTATGCGGCGGAGAAGAGGGTAAAGGCCATGGTCAAAGATGGGAATCATGACGACAATAGAGATTGGATTCAGATTCTGGATGATGTCGTTGGGCACTCCGTGCAGCTTCATGGTGCTGGCCTGGGTGGTCAGGTTTCCGGTCATTTGGTTGTAAGCGAGGAAGAAGACAGGCAGGAAGAGAAAGACCTTGCAAGCCATC
This sequence comes from Beauveria varroae, assembly GCA_030780425.1. Classification (NCBI taxonomy): domain Eukaryota; kingdom Fungi; phylum Ascomycota; class Sordariomycetes; order Hypocreales; family Cordycipitaceae; genus Beauveria; species Beauveria varroae. The sequence goes on from JAPFUP010000102.1 coordinate 154,165, forward strand.
AATCCACGGCGGACCTCGTCAACCCAGGCATCGTCATAAGTCATCCAGGACGGGCGATCGCTGATGGCAACCTTGGAGGGGCGGGCAACATCCCAGTCAAACTTGAAGAGGGAGGGAGACCTCTTGCGGACATAAAACCACATCTTGAGAAATTTTTCCAGCAGAGATCCAGTGGGCGGCGTGAGCTTGTAGTTCTTCTTCTGCGACCAAAGAACAAAGGGGGCAATAAGGAAGAGAGCGGTGGGGATGAGGAAAGCAAGCCAGAAGCCGACATATTTCTCAACGTAGACCATGCCAATCTGGCCAGTGAGAGAGCCAATGTTGATGCAGAGGTAAAAGTAGAGAAAGATGCGAGTGTTGGTAATGGCGGGGTCGACAATGACGAGTTCGCCCTTGCGCTCTTCAACGCGCATGCGCACATCCTCGTTTTGCTCGGCCAGAAGAGGGGAGACATTAGCTTTAAAGAAGCCCGTGCCAACGCAGAGGCAGAGAAGACCAAGAATGAAGGCGGCAAAGGAGGAGTCACGGTGAACAATGACACCGGGAGCGGAGGCGGCGACAAGAACAACGTGAGCAATGGTCGAAATTCCAATGGCCAGATGCAAGGTCCAGAAACGGCCCATGCGGGCATCAGCAATCCAGGCACTGTGAAGGGGGTTGTTAGTACAAATGCATGGATCCTAGTTTAGTACCGAGAGAGAAGGAAAACATACCCAAGAAGAGGCATAATGTAGGCAAAGAACATGTTGAATAAACTCAAGCCTTGGGCAGCCTTGGGGCCCATGCCGAGAGCGCCAGCCTGTGGGTGAGGGTCGCCCGCTAGAGGAGCACCGGTTGTAGAGCCATTGGGCAGCTTGTGGTTGACAAAGTTGGTGTAGAGGACAGCGGATCCGTAGTAAGAGAAACGCTCGCACAATTCGACAAAGGCAATCGTCCACATAGCCCACTTGATCTTGCCAGAGACACGGCGCAGAGTGCGCTGCTGCTCTGGCGTGGGCTTGTCGGGCCAGTCGTTGTCATCCGTGTGAATGCTTTGCTGATCAATGGCAAAGTCGTTCTGGTGCTTCTCGATGGCAAAGTCCTCCTGGCGCTTCTCACCGTCAATCTTGTGAATACCGTGGTTTTCGGGATCTACAAGACCGGCGCGCGCAATGGCGTCGTTGTCGAGGTTGACGGCAGACGTCATTTTCAAATGCCCTCAGAGCGCCGAGGTTATCTTGCTCAGTGTGAAGGAGACTCGCGAAGCTGGCTTGCTTCTAGCAAGTACAAGCTGTGTTCTGAGAAAGGAAGGGGACCGAGTAGAGCTTTCACACCAAGGAGGGGAGAAGTAAGGAATCGCAAGTTGGGCGCTGGACGTCTTCTAAATATATTACGACACGCCATGCACTTACATGGCGCTTCGGCCAGGCCCCCCCCCTGTGTTGGGTGGGCATGATAAGCACTCTGGGGTTCAGAACTAGGTCTGGGGCGGCAGCAGCAGGTGAAGAGCAACTTGGAGTCTAGGAGAGTCAAGTCGTGTGAGAGCCAAGACTGAAGCGGCGGAGGGCTTGCCTATTCGAGAATGGCGGCAGTGGTGGCTGAACAAAAGAACCTGAAGAGAAGCAGAAGAAGGTCTTCAAGTAAGGCCGGGAGGGCCTAGAGCTATGGGGATGCCGAGAATTTGGAGCGGGTCTTTTGAATTCATTAGCAGATTTGCAACATATCTGCTGCTATGCCTGTGGAGGAGGAGAAGGCGTGCAGTTGAGCGACGCTAGTCTTTGCTAGCTTGGATGTGATAGTGGTTGGGTGTGGTCGGTGGCGTTGGCTGGTGGCGTACAATTTTTTATTGTCTTTTTGCGTCCTTTTTCTGGTGTCTGTTCTGAATTTGTGGTTGTTTCCGTGGTGTTATGAGAGTTTCTTGATAAGAATAAGCGCGCTGATGATGATCTTTGTCGGTCAACGTCTCGGCAGGTGATGATGGATGGCAAAGAGGAGAGAACAGGAGGCAACTGGTCAGGCGAGGCGAACCAGATGCTGCGGGGCCCAACAGCGGGCAAAGATAGCGAAGACAGACCATCAGGGGTCAACCGGGGCGGGCCAGAGCGCTGCATTACCACTGAAGCGGCAACCTTATTCCAGTGTTTATCACTGAGACAGTACCTAGAGATAAAAAGGCCAGGCCAACGGCTGCAGCGTTACAGTGCTAGAGCGGGCCCCACCACTCAGCGTTAGCAATGTTGCATCCGCACAAACAAAATTCTGCAACATAGCAACATTGCCATCATTCATCAGGGAACTGCATACTGCTTAGCCTGATTGACGGACTGAATCTTTGTGTCTTGCTCAGCTCCAGCATCATCCTTGTTTCCAGCTACTCAGTTTACCACAGCCTACATCGTCGTAGGCGAATAGGAGATGACAGCGTCGTGATGGCCTAAATACTCACTCTATCTGACGAGGTATCAACTTTCTCATCTTCCAGCACCATCTGCTGCGAAAGTACCTGCCTCTCTCGTTCTAGTTATTATTAGCTAACAAATTGGCAGCCCGTTACCTAACTAAACTGCTCAGCCTGATCTGGGCTCGACACCACACCACGGGTCACCACCACATGTTCCGCGCGAGCTAGCCAAACACATAGCTTGCATTGCAATTCCCCAATCCCCAGACCCACGCCAGCAACGCCATCTGGCTCGCATCTCGTGTCAAGGCACAGGAACTTGGTGGTGGATTGCCCGACCGCCACGGCGAGCGCGAGCGCCAAACACTCGAGTCTGCTGAGGCCGGCTTTGCCCAATGCGGTGAAGCGCTTCGTTGGCCAAGTTGCCACTGGCACTTTTTCACTTCTTCCGGCAGCCACAGGCTAGTGGAAACAGCGACTTCTTTGGGGGCGCGATGAACATCGATTCTCTTGGTCAAAGGCGACATGTGAGACCAGAAAGAAGCAGGTTCAAGCTCGCCTCGCATCTGCTGAATGCAGTTTATCCTCGGTTGACTGCATGCTCATATGGGCAGCAAATACCGCTTCAGCAGGATCCCACATGCCCACAGCTGCTCACGAGGAGACGTCTCTCCCCCACGGATCTCGACACTTTCTTCGACTATTACGCCCCCACACGACTCTCATTCCGACGGTGGTGTCTCGTGCCGCGAATAAGCTGGCACAGGACGCTAAAAAGATGCGTACCCACAAACCCTACGTCTAAACGCCAAGCTAAAAGCCAAAATGCAGGGCTGGGCCGCCGGTTGGCTAGCTGCTATACTAACCTTCGCCAGAGTTCCCAGCGCCCTGTCCGTACGGAGGCAGTCGCAGGAATGGACGTTCCGCGGTTGCACGCACCTACTGTCTTCTCATTTCTTTCCTCTACATGAAGTGTTGTTGGTCGCAAAAAGCCGCTGCATAAGAAGTAATCTATGACTGTCGTTTTTGTGGGATACTCCTCGCGCGCCATACCCCCAGCCAGTTTACGGGGCATAACTAGGAGCCAGAGGAAAACGAGATAAGCCCATACCAATGTACTCGCAATGCCCATGAGACCGAACCTATCCCGTGCTTGATTCGCCACTTTGACGGTCCTTTTGCCAGGGTTGTGGCGTGATGGTTACATGGCGCGTCGCATTTCTCGTCCGTGTTCACTAGTCATTTAACCTTAGTTATAGAGCATGGCAGGCACTGAGGCATCATCCACCAAGCGCCATGTTGGCCCATTTCAGCCGCCAAAGACGAGTTCGTCCCTTGTTAGTTCCACGAGCGGATCCTGGCTTTACAGATTTCGGGCTCGGCAACATTTGCTATACTGGCCGAATGCAGCACAGCCAAGGCCCAAGACCGGCCGCCCGTCGCGGCATCTCGTGGCAATGCCAGGTCTGCCAACTCTTAATATTTGGCATTGGCAATGTCAGATTTCATGGGGCCCGTGCATAGCCAGCAGCTTGGCACGCGCCGTCATTGCCCAGGCCAAAGGAAGCCAACGACGATCGCACGTCAGCAACGGATATCACTCGCGGGGCAAGTATCCGGATCATGAATTCTTGCTGCATTAGTTGCCACCGTTATACTTTCTAGCCTCATTACCACTACATTCAGCTGAGGCGAGCCGGGGAGAAAATGTAACGAGGGGGGCACAGCGATTGCACACTTGTGAGTGTAGTCGAGTGACATGCTATTGCGCCACCCCTTGTACGTTCGCCGTCCGTTGCAATGATCACCTCTGATTTCCCTTGGTTGCAAGATCAACGGCGCTCACGCCTTGCCACAAAGAAACTTTGTGTATCAGCTATCAGAAGTAGCATGGGTAAAGTACCCGGTCAACCAGCTTAGACGCATCACTGTTCATCTCGCTCACGCCAAGCAAATTAGTCGCCGTCGCTAAATAGTTCCAGTCTCCGATAACATGCCTGGCGTTGGGCTGCTTAGCACCAACCGAGGGGTGCCAGTTGCCAGTTCTCCGAGGGGTGCCAGTTGCCAGTTCTGACCAGAGAGCGATTCGGATGCAATACTCCGTTGTAAAAGATCTGAGTGCCTCACGGTTTGACAATACGTAAGTAACTGCTTGCGAATCCGGCTTGCTCAATGCTCGAAGGAACGAAGGAAGCTATTTCTGCGCCACTCGTAGCCTGGGATCGCGCATCTGGTCAATTACCCACGTTTTTCTAGTCTCCACCTCGAGAAATTGTCAAGGTTATCCCCGCTATCGAATAGCAACCCAGTCGTGCCAGTCACTGCAGCCCAAAGTTGCAAGCCACGTTTTGCTAGCATTATCTCATTTTGGTACGGAAGCAGAGAAAGCACCGAACGCCACCCGAATTGGCACAGCCATTTTTCCACTAGTTAGTTGCAACACAATGCAAGTTCTGGGATGGGAGAGGAGAGCCAGGTGCCAGGCTGCGAGTCTGCGAGGTCTCAGAGCACCTCGGCAACCGGGCTACGTGGCTCGCCACTGATCTTATTCGTATCTGAGTATTGTGCATGGGCGCTCATGAACGTCCCTGAAGAAGGGTGTCATCACCAAGTCGGCTGCCAGCGTTTCCCATTTCAATGAATCGAGTTTTAATCCAACGTACAGAAATTCGGTGTAGATGCTCCCAAAGTAGAAGAACTGACCAGCAACCGCAGAATCTCGCAGACAAGATGCCGCCATTGATTGTGTAATGCCATTCGCGTGTTGCTAAAAGTGTTCTTGTTTCCAGTACAGAGGCCCATCTATCTTTGCTTCATTTAACACTGCTCCGAAGGCACAAAGCTGGCGCGAATTCCTGTCAGCATAGCCAGAAAGTAAGTCGGGCCTTGGTCCTCGGGCGGAGGAACGGCCGCGCGAACCTCAAAGCGGTCGAGCAGTCGCACGACACACTTCAGCACAATCATTTCAGCCACATGCCTGCCGGGACACGTCCGCGAGCCACCACCCCAGCTGAGGCTGTACCGCTCCAGCGCGCGGATATTGTCTGGCGTACCGCTGCCGGCGAGCCATCGACGAGGGTCAAACTTGTCGGGATCTGGTCCGCAAATATCTTCGTTTCGATGAAGGGAGACGGGATTGCAACCCACGGTAGCTCCAGGTGGTATATGGAACCCATGAAGCTGCAGGCCGCTGCCGTGAAGAGGCACCACGCGCGGCAGGCTCATGCTGATGACAGGATAGAGCCGCATGGCTTCTCTGATGACAGCTCGAGTATACACCAGCTCCAACGCATCTGCGTAGCTGATGTTGCTTCCTGGCTTTCGTGACTTTGCCGCATCATGGCAACGGATCTCATGTGTTGCTGTTGCTTGAACTTCTGGGTGCGTTCCTAACATGGCCATGATGGCTATCAAAGTAGACGCAAGAGTTTCATGTCCGGCACCAAAGTTGGTAATGGCCATTTTCCGCAGGTATGACTCTGTGAACTCGGGTTTGTCCTCGTGCAATCTTATCAGATCTGTGAGTAGATCCTCCCTCTGGCTGCTGGTCGGATTCGACTTATTCTTTATTCGTCGCGCTACCTTTCTCGCCACCTCCTGGTTTCTTTCATTAGCAGTCGATGACGGACTGGCATGGTCAAGCTTGGATTCAGAGACACCTACGGGGAAGAAGGGCTTGAAACCTTTCGGCGTTTGATATGTGATGCCCCAAACGATGCCAAAAACCCGCCCAACCCATTTATAGTTGACTTCAAGCTTGACGACGAAAGGGAACAGTCCAAAGACAGACTTTCGGCGCCAGCCAAGGTAGCTCTGGTTACTGGTGGCGCGATCTGTTCCGGCTTTGATCATGCCTGGTGACCACGACAGCACCATGGCACCGAGGGACTCCACGGAAATTATGTGCATCCATTCTTTTAAGTCAATCTCCGCGCCGTCTATCGAGTCGAACTTTTTAACCACGTCGTCCATTACTCTGTCGACGGCTTGCTCATGACGGACTGCATTGGTTGTGCGGTAGACTCGACCTATGAGCCGGCGTTGGAGCCTGTAGCGATTCATATCCGTCTCAGAAAGGAGGTCGAGATTGTCGCCAAAGCTGGCATTCAAGTGCCAGTCGATGCGAGGTCTCGAAAGAGCCGTAGCCACTGACAGATGTTAGTGGCTGTCTCCATGCCCTCTCGTTGCTTGCGTCGCTTACGGTAGAAGTCTGATTTCTCATACCCACGTATTCCCGTGCCTGTCCAGGTCAGATCTCAGCCGGTTTTTTCAAATCCGTACAGGGTACGGGGTCTTATGAGGGCACTCACTGTAGATATGATCAAAAGCTTCCTTGGTATCAAACCACACTTCCTTGGGCCCAACCCTCACGACTGGACCATATCGTCGGTGTAACCATTTTGCTATGGTAGCTGTGGTTCCGTTTCTTGCGTGATATGCGTACCATATACTTGATACAGCGGCTAATCTTGGCCCTGGAATGTGAGAGAAAGGCCCGAGGAACAGCCTGTGTGTGATGATTGTCATAAGAAGGGTCGCCAACGCCAGGACGATGGCCCCCAAGGGATAGCGAAGTAGGTAAGCGCTTTCAACCGCCATTGAGACGGATATATTACCCATTTGAATGTTTTCTGAAGTCAATCGCCATCTGAGCGTTTGAAGCCTTTTTGGGTCAACGTCAATGACGCGAAAACGTCCAATGCGGTGAACCGATTACCGCACCAGCGACTTATCGCCACTTTGCGAGGCCAGAGCCTGACAGTCGAGTTGAGACTTCCTTCTCGAACCTTTAATACTATATTTCACCAGGAACCTCTGGCCCTCACACGGTCAGATTTTTGAAGCAAACGGGGCAGCAGCATTATGAATTTTTTTTGTTCAGAAAATTGGGTCATTTCTGTGTCTTAGGCTGATGCTTGTTAGCGCGATGTGGGAGCCCAGAGGGACGGGACGAAGCGAGGTCGATTCAGAGGATAGCAAACTTGGCAAGAAAGCCCACAACTTCCTTATTATGCTGGCGTGTCTTTATTCAAATCGCACTCAGACTGATTCTATACATATACGCTTCATCAGTATTTGATTTGTGCTACTTCCTAGCTATTTGCCCTTGTTCTGCATTTGCCTCCATTTCATGCCTTTCAACGCCAGCAACGCCAGTGGTGCAAGGCAAATAAAGAATAAGCTTCCTACAATTGTAAATGCTTCTCCAACGCCAATGGCTCTTTCCAAGGGTATGATGGCCGCTGTGGCGCCAGCACCAATTAGACACCTCCCGAGGTTATTTGCGGCCGTCGCTGTGCCTGCCTTTCCCGGATGCATGTCCACCAGGAGCACATTCGTCGCGTTGGTCATGCCAATCAGTCCGATTCCAAGGAATACCATGATGACACACAGCACTGCAATGTGAGCGTGGAAGTGGACGGCCCAACCCCATCCGATGAGGCACGCCCCCGCGAGCACCATCAGTGGAATGCCTATCTCCAAACGTGCACGCTCGATGGGAAAATTAGACATGTCCATCTGGCGAGTGCGATCGAATTGAATTCCGGTCATGGCGCAGTGACGCTTGTAGTTCCAGGTCATTCCGCGGCCGACGGCGAAGGCGGCAATGATGGAGCCTCCCGCGATGGGCAGATACATGAGGCCAACTTGCGTCTCGTTCATGTGATATCGTTTGTGGAAGATGGCTGGCATAGCAGCTGTGATGCAGTAGAATCCAGCGAATATGATGCTGCTGGACCAGAGCAGGAGGCCGGATGCGCGACGGAAGAGCATCATGACTGCCTCCAAAACATTTGGTGGCTTAAATTTGAACTTCTTGTCTCTAGCATCGGGAACCGTTTCGGGAGCTTCCTCCAGGTCAGCTGTCATATCGGCTTTGCGGTTCTTCCTGCGCAAGCGGACTATTTGAAGAACGGTGCGATGGCTCGGTGGCGGCATAATCGAACCATCTCCAACGATTTGTCGGCACGTTTCTGGAAGAAACGCAATGATTAACAACAGAGCAATGCCAGACGATATTGCCAAAAACCAGAATATCGATCGCCACCCAAGGTACTGCGATAGTACACCTCCTAGAACGGGGCCCAACGAAGGAGCCAGGACGGAGGGAATAATGGTAAAGCCAACATACTGTCCTCTTTCCGCAGACGTCACCACATCTGCCACGATGGCAGTGCACAGCGCGACAGTACTGCTGGACCCGGCGGATTGGAGACAGCGCAGGACAAGCACGGCGCCGTAGTTGGGGGCCAGCGCCAGCCCGATGTTGGCGGCAAGGTAAATGACGAAGCACGCAATGTATGCCGGTCGACGGCCTCCTGCGTCGGCTAGTGAGCCCACAAACATTGGCGTGATGCCTTGAAAGACCATGTAGGCGGTGATGGTCAGATTGACCTTGGTCGCGCTCACATGGAGGCTCTTGGCGATGGGGATCAGCGCGGGCAGGTAGATCTGGGCCGATATGGGCGAGAAGATGGCCGTGGCTGATGCGGCGATCACCAGCAACCGCTTAACAGATTTGGAGTGCACTGAGTAGGGCGCTCGTGAGTTAATCCGCTGGATAGGGACTTTTTCGTCGTCGGCTGCAGAAGGTTGTGACCGCACTTCCTCGACCTCCGCCCGCTGCAACTCATTGTCTGATCGAGCCTGGCCCCCCATAGTGCTCTTTGAGACAAATGAAGATCTCAATTATGGTTTTCCTTAATTCCTTGTTGAGATATCTCCTGTCGACCAACAACAATTGGCATGCTCGAAGGACACAATGCCGGCTAACCAGACAGGCCCAACGGGAGGTAGGCAATTTTCCTTTGTAAACTCGGTGTATCCGTGTTCTACTAACCAGGCCTTTCTTTCCATTTCATTCCATGAAACAATGCTGAATCATCTGCGAAAAGTAGTACTGTCTTGTGGCGGTTTTTTTGCCGCCTTCACTGAAGCGAGATGAGGCGAGAAGATAGATACAATGATATAGCAACAATTTGTCGCTGACACTCAAAATAAAGTGTGTGATTGAGGCGACTAAAGGCTGAAAAGAGCAATTAATATGAAGGTGCTGGAAATATTCACTGAAATAAGCGGTATTGCAAGAAGCCTGCCCGGTTACTAGCGTACACGGCCAGGTGCCCGAATCGGCGCCGAGTTCGGCAACCGGGCACCCGGAAGCCATACTTGGGGCGGTGCTATTAACCAATAAATTCGAGCATCCTAGCACAGGCTACTATATCTACTCGGCGTTAAGCTGCACAAGGTACTGGAATGGGCCTGTTGATTTCCGGTCTATTGACTTTTTGCCGTTCGGCCGCTGCTGCGTTTTTACGATAGCCGATATAACAACATTTAGCAGGATATAGGTGCAAAACTTTCCCTGCTGCCTGCCTATTATTATTATATGAGATGTCTAGATGGGCCTGTCTTTGATATGATGGGGGCTTTTTCTTCTCCAGAACCAAACGACGTTGATTGAGTGCCTGAATGATTGAGTAGAAGCTTTTATTCGCCTTCTTGTCGGGATCAGCTCTCCATTGTTGCGGGGTCCTTCAGGCGTATCTCGGGACGCGACCAATACGCTTTCCGCATTACCACAGGTGTCGTCATGTCTCGGGGAATCGGCAAACCTAATGCTCGAGCCAAGTCAGGTAACGTACCCTAGAGATGTAACTCGTGGTCATTGGCGGTAGAAGGAACGTTGAATTGATCTCTAGACGTAAGAACTCGGATATTGGGAAGGTAGCGAGTAGGGTCTTGGTTTCGGTGAATCGAAACAAGATGTACGTGTTAGTTTCATCTGATCAAATCACATCTAGCTGTTAGTCGCCGAGTTTGGTATGTGATAGCTGCGGATCCGGGTGTCACCACCAATAACAAAGAAGGTCGATCTTCGATAAATCAACACGACCAATCACATATACAAGAAAAATTCTCGATATATTTTGAAACTGATTTGAAGTGTTTGCAGCTGTTGTGCGAGGTGTTGAGCGTAACGCGCTGCCAAGGACGGGGTGATAATTTTCCGGCGCCGAAATACCAAGGTGGCCTCACATGCGAAGCTCTAGCCAAAGTGTATGGGCAAAACATCGTGTTGCCTGCACTTTGTAATCAACAGAGGCTGACTTTGACCACAAGTGATCGCAATGGTAAGATATGCCTTCCGCCACCAGTACTAAAAGTATGTTCTTGAATTTCTAATATTTCTAGAATGTCGTGTATAATTCTGCCCTGCGGCAGAGCAAGGCCATCAACAGCGAGCTGTCGACCTTGCAATCCAAAGGCGAAGTCTCGGCCGCAGAAATTGGTAATGTCTCCGTGACAATAGCGACTTTTACCAAAGCCATCGACGAATACCACAGCTTAGCGCGTCAAGAAATCGTCCCCAAGAAGCAAGAAGAAGCCTTTGAGCGCGTCAAGAGGTTCCGCGAGGACCTCGCAGGGTTCCGCGGTCAGATTGATAACCTCAAAAAAGCGCGCGAGGAGGCGCAGTTCCAGAATAACCGCACAGAGCTACTCGGCCGCCGACCGTACAATGCCAACGCGACACCCGAGAACCCCTACGCCACGACCAGCACTACCAACACCTCCTCGACGTTTCAACCCCGACACGGCGGCGCTCCGCAGCAGCAGCAGCAGCACCTGATGACGGGCTCGCAGGACGAGATGCGCGAGGCGCACGCGTTTCGCGAGCAAAATTTCTTTTCCAACACGAACCAGGCGCTGGACGACTACATTGCGCGCGGGCAGGCGGTGCTGGGCGACCTGGGCCAGCAGCGCGAGATGCTCAAGAATACGCAGAAGCGGCTGTACAGCGTCGCCAACACGCTAGGTGTCAGCGGCGAGACGATTCGCATGGTGGAAAGGCGCGCGCGCGAGGACAAGTGGATTTTCGCGGCGGGCGTCATTGTCTTTTTCGGGTTTTGCTGGCTGGTGATGCACTACCTGCGATAGGTAGGCAAACGAGGGAAAGAGTTGCGTGGGCTGTTGGGAGAAACACTGACTTGGTAATATGGAGCGTGGCGTACAAGGTTTTGTTTTCGGGATAAACATGGCATATACATCAATCGCGAAAGCGCGCAAAGTATTTTCATTTACTCATCACTTATATATTCTTTCATAAATTTCCTAAATCATCACCACCTTGCTCTCGTTGGCTCCTTTCAGCTGTCGTCCTCAATGTCGAGCTGTCGAAGTGCCACAGTAAAGAGCACATCTTTGGTCGTTTCAATCTCGACATGCTTGGTAGCGGGCAAAATGTGGTTGCTGGTGCTGAGGCTGCCGCCAATCTGGCTCAGCCAGTCGGTGACATCCCACTCGAGACCCTTTGTGGTGATGTGGCTGGGCTCGCGCAGGGGGATGATGCCGACGTGCTTGGCAAAGACGTCCCTTTCGCCGTCCTCGCGGACGTGGATGATGTGCTTGCCCGCCTTGAGCAGAAAGGTCAGGCTGGAGCCGGAGAGCAGGAAGATGCGGCCCTCGTCGTAGGCCGGTCCGGGCTGGAAGAGGTACAGGTGGTGCAGCTGGCTGATGCCCTGGTCGACGCGGCCGCCGATGCCGCCGAGGGCCACAATGTCCATCTTGTAGGAGTCGCGGATCCATTGAATCGCCTTTCCAAAGTCGCTGCTCTCTTGGCCGCGGTCGTGGATGACCTGCGCGGGCTGAGGCTGCGACGAGTAAAAGTCGCGGACGGTGGGGGTCAGCGAATCCAGGTCGCCGATGATGGCTTGGAGATTGGACTGTGGGCATGTTAGAGGCGCGGTTCTTTTTCCAGGGGCATAAATAAAATCTCACAAATTTGCCTTGGAATGACGAGAGCTCATATAAGCGGTTGGCACCGCCGTCTGCCGCTACTCTTACCGCAGCTATGTTGAGAACCTATTAGCGCAACTGGCGGCGCGGAAGTGAGCGGCACCCATCTTATACAACATATCCAAGACGAGCTCGTTGCGTGGTTGATTGGTACACTCACCATTGTTCCATAGTCTTCGCAAGTTGATGCCATTTTTCAGGGGTTGGTTGAGCACCAGCAAAGCAAAGTCGTCGCCTAGCTCACTGGGCTGCATGTACCTAGTGGGATGCCACTCAAACACCGGTGAGGGAGCCATATTTTCGGTGACGACAAAAAGCAAGCGCAGTTTGAATGTGCAAGGCTACAATCTTGACTCGCGCACGGTTTTGTTTAAGCTCTTTTCTTCAGATGCAAGCTCTAACTTTCCAAATCAGACGCCCGTTTCTTTCCCCTCTATCTTGCAAGCATTTCTATTTGGTTTAGTCCTAGCTCTGGGCTCAGAGACGCGCCACACAAAAGCAAACGGGTGGTTAATCTTCGGCCTTTGCCGACAGCGTAAAGAATGACAAGTCGACTTAGTTAGTACAACACTGTAGTACAAGCTTCTCTGCGGACTTTTTTTTTTTGGCGCTGACCAATCCAGCTCGAGTTGCGACCGAACCTTTTTTTCTTCTCCCCTCAGATCTCCATTCGTTTGCTGTGGCTTCACTTCACACACAGGCATTTGCCACTTTAATTTCCTTGCAATTCTCCTAATTCGCCGTCAAACATGTACCGCGCAGCGTTGCGATCCGCTTCGCGACCGGCTGTCGCGGGCCTGCGAGCTTCCGCCCTCCGATCCGCTCCGCGCCGATTCGCATCGACTTCGCCTGCCGATAAATCGAGGTCATGGAAGGGTTCTGCCGTGCGCTGGGCTCTTGCAGGTGGCGCCGTATACTACTATAGCACTAGTACAGTCTTTGCTGAAGAGGCAATTCCTGGTATGCATGCACGCATCGATGCGGCGACAGCTCCCCCTGCCGCCATATTGAGGCGCCACTGACCCCAATCGAATAGCCAAGCAGTTTTCTACTGCGCCGTCCTCGTTTCTCGAATCCAATGAGACGACAGAGCTTCCGACCGTCGCATCTATAGTTGAGAGGAGAAAATCACAGGCCGCCGCCAAGGCCCAGAAGTCCGCCGACTCCACGCCGAAGCAGCAAGATGGCAAGGAAGAGACGGCCGCTGAGACCACGGCCAACGCGGCATCACCGGCAGCCCTCGAGGAAGAAGCTGACCAGCAGGGCGCGTTCAATCCAGAGACGGGCGAAATAAACTGGGACTGCCCCTGCCTGGGCGGCATGGCTCACGGCCCCTGCGGAGAGGAGTTCAAGACTGCATTCAGCTGCTTCGTATACTCGAATGAGGAGCCCAAGGGCATGGAGTGCATCGACAAGTTCCAGTATGCCTGATCTATCAGTGTTTGCCGAGACAAGGTACTAACGATGACAATTACAGGGGCATGCAAGAATGCTTCCGCCAATATCCCGAGATCTACGGCGCTGAGCTAGCCGAGGCCGATAACGCAGAAGACTTCCCCGACGACCTCGACCATCCTCTCGAGACACAGACACTTCGCGAAGACCACCATGCTACCGATACCCAGACCCCCTCTGAAGGGGTCAAGGTGGCCGACAAGCAGAGCCCCGGCGCCGAGCCTAGCGCGGCCACCCCTCGGCAGCAGACGGAGAAGCCCGCTGAATTCAAGGCCACCGATGCCGCTGACTCGGCCGCCCCTCAGCAACAGACAGAGAAGCCCGCTGAGTCCAAGTCCGCCAAGTCCAGGCCCGCCGAGTCCAAGCCCGCCGGATTCAAGCCCAACGATTCCGGGGCTACCGATATCAAGCCCGTCAAATCCGAGCCCGGCCCTTCTGCCATTCCCGAAGCTAGCATTGACACAACTTCTACGACTCCTTCGCGCGGTCCTGTGTGGGAGGATGCTACCGAAGCAAACAAGGATGACACCAAGCCCAAGGAGGCTTAAAGCCAGGAATACATTGATCGAGGATTTGATTTAAAAAGTAGCCTCCATTTCAGGATACAATGCTTGGAACCCAAGTCCGGCAGCGGTCCCCTGTACCACCTCAGTCGCCCATCTACAATTGATGGATGGGCTTTGTACGAAAAGTAAAAAGGACGGCTTCATGATAGCATATAGATAGATCCGGAGAAGGACAGAAGATCGGATACATTACTTGTACAAACAACTCCACGTCTACTGATTTCAGTTTAGAGAACAAGAAAGAGATATAAGAGATAAGCATTGCAAAAACACACAAACATCTCCTACAAAACGTAATTCATTACTATTAACTGCGAATAATACAAACTTGCTTCAAGTGAGCAAGAAAAAGCAGTTGAGTGGCCTGTTGTCTAGAGTAGAAATCTTCTGCACCATCCACCTCTTCACAAATCTGATCATGACCGCAGCCACGTCCGTTGGCAAAACACCCTAGTTCTTCTTTCCGCGGTAGAGATAGCTTCCAACCACAGCATGGGCCGCGCCCGCGGCGGCCAGGATGCCGACGCCCAGGCCGACCGCCTTGCCGTCGAGATTGCCCCTCTGGTACAGGTTCCAGCCCTGATAGCCAAGGTAGGAGCCGACGCCGACAAACGCGGCGAGGTTGGCGAGAGCGACGCCCGAGGCAGCACCGTCCGAGAGTTGCGAGACCTGCTTGGTGATCCATAAGTCGGCCTTTTTGGCCTCGGCGGCGGCATTTTTGCGGGCGCGCTCAGCCTTGGCCTTGGCGGCCTCGGCCTCGCGCTCGATGCGGTTCGCCTGCGTCTCCGTCTTCACGTCCTGCTCCACAAAGTCGGACGGCACTGTGTGCACGCTGGGCATGTCGACGTCAATCAGTGACGAGGTCGAGGCCGACTCGTTGGGGATGACTTCAGGAAGAGGGGGAGCGGCAGCCTGGACGAGGTAAATGAGTGAGCGAGAGGAACGAGAGGTCATGAGGGACGGGGAATCGCAAATACCTCGGAGGGGGACTGCTTGGGACCCTTGGCAGCGGCGTTGGCGTATGACACTGTTGAATCAATCAGTTAGCCTTCAATGGCTTAAACTATCGGCTTAGTCTACAGCGCTGCACTTACTGTTGATTGTTTTAGATTGTAGCGACTCAGAAAACGCGTAATGTGAGGTGACTTGAGCCTTCTGTGAGAGTATTCAATGAAAGTGCTGGCTTCGACCCGAAAACGACGTAGTGTTGGTGTGGTTGATGGGAAAAGTGTAGATCTGGATGTACAAAGAGCAAGAGTATCGTGAAATGAGGAGCAGACAGCAGATTCGGATGTTTTAAACAGGTTGCGCGACGTCAAAAGGTCGGCAGAAGATGGCGGGAAAGCTCGCAGGTCATGACGTAACGATTGCCCCACCCCCCCCTGCACTGCGTCCACGCCACATCACGCGTCGAATTTGCAATTGTTTGATTCTACCAAAAGCCGACGCTAGCAGCTTCTCGTAGGAAATTTACGGCAACCTGTATCAGAATGGCATGTGAAAGAAGCGCTTCCGATTTCCCGCCTTGTCACTGGCCCAAATCCACGGCGTGTATTGCTATCCAGGGTTATGAGCTAGCGCGCGCCAGGGTTCACCTGCTTAGTCGCAACGGCCGCCAAAGTAAGCTTGATTTGAAGGGCAACGGCTAGATCCAGCGGCGCAGAGAAGTGCGTTGAGCTACTGTTATATCTTTCACGTATAATCTTACGACAGCCTCATAGAAGGCAGCAGGTGCTTGTCATAGTACGAAGCTCTCGTGGTGCAGATGTGATTAGGTATAGCATACCAGCGAATAGATTATAATGCTATTGATCTCCCTCCATATTATTGAATGACGCCGAACAAATAGGTACAATGCTTCCCCCACAAGCACAGATGGTGTAGAAAATGGTGATTCAACAGTACCGCCAATCGAAACCAAAAAAGCCAAACTAAGTCCCGGCCAAAGCATCACCCAGAATCCGCAGTACTCCCCTGTTCGTATGTCGCTTTAAAAAAAAAAGACAAAAAATCAATTGCGCAGAAAAGGCAGCAACAGCAACTTTATACCGGTTGTACAAATACACAGCGAACGTGGCCAATAGGGCATCGGATGCGTGTTAGTGCAAGTCGCCTCGAAGGCTTCGAACCCAATGCTCGCGCACCCGGCAAGGCATCTTGCAAAAGACCATGGCTGTATGGTCGTTGCTGAGCAGCTTCTGCGGGATTCTCACCTGCAGGTCCAGCTCTTCTGCAGAGAAATCCTTGTAGAACAAGTCGACCGCCTTCTCGCGCCACGGGCCGGAAGCGGTCCCCGCCCCTATGCATGACACATGCTGCACGCCAGGAAGGCTGCCATTGATGGTGTCCAGCAGGCCGGGGTCTCTGTCTCGTATCGTTTGTGGCGTTGGCAGGGTGGCAGATGCGGATGCAGCAAGAGGCGCTGCATGTTCGAATGCAGAGAAGCGAGTGCGTTTTTGTGGTGACTCGGCCTGGTTTGTCTCAAGCCGCGACGGCGTGTTCAAGGCTGGCAGAGGGCCTTCCAACTCTGCGCTTGGCAGACTTCGCTTCTTGCTCAGCATTGCTGTATCTTCTGGGGGCGTCAGAGCACTAGCTAGGGAGGCAGCTGGTGTATGGGCAGCAGATGGTGTTGTGGTACCTGGCTGACCAGAGCTTGCATTTGGTGCATGTTGATTGCTTGGGCTCTCCAAATGTGTCTGCTGGCCTGTCACGGCTGTTTCAGTCGACAGAACGGACATGTTCGGCCCAGCTAGTTCGGATTCATCACCAGGTTGGCCGTCTCGGCGTTTTGGCTTCATGATCCTCTTCGGAGCACCTCCAGAACCGATAACATCGGGGTACAGTGTCTCCATGTAGTCTTCGTGATCGAACGGCCGCCCTCTGAGTGCGCGCGACAACGGTTCTCTCTGCGCGAAAACCAGAATCAGTAAAGGCTAGTCCAGCCAGTGGGCCGCAGTGCCAGCCGTACCTCTATATGTGCTCGCCACGCCTCCTCCGTCGCGGTCACGGTCCTGGCTTTGGGATTATACACAAAGTCCGGATCCTCGCGCAAGCCTCGCCACAGCCTAAACCGCTTTCGCGCATTATCACTCTTGTTGATGAGGTGGTTTTTGGTTGGCGAAGCGCCGTGGCTTTCCTGCAGCGCTTGGGCTGCACGCTCCCAGGCCTCTGCCTTGAAGCTGCTGTTCTCGCGCAGGCCCAGCTGAACACTCTCGCAGAGGCTCCGGAAAAAGGTCGCCTCGTAAGCCGGGGTCCAGCTGAAACGCGGCGCCCGGCGATCGCGGTCGACCTTGCCGGAGCCCTGGCCGTCAGCGGCCAGCATATCTACATCGTCTTCGGACATGGTGGGCAAAACGCGCGCTGGGCGGCGCCGTCTCGACGTTTTGGTGTCGTACGTCTTTGGTGGCGTGTTGGGTCTTCGCTGAAGGGGGAGTGGAAGGCAAATGTAGGCCCCCCCCTTCGTTGCGCGCAAGCAGGTACCAAGGGATCTTGGACGGACCTTTTGGCTTGATGGTCTGCAATCGTCGCCGTTAAGGCAAGATCCGCGTGAGGCTGACTATTTACCAGCACACTCTCTTTTTTTCCCTTTGGTGGGGCGACGGCCGCGGGACAAGATGCCGCTTGGGAGTAGGCCGTTGCTGGGCGCGCCGTGGGCGGGCCTCAAGCGGCCAGTACGGCTTACTTTGGGTACCTAATTAGTGTTTTACGGTACCTAACAGTTTTCGCTGGCAAATGGCGCGCCGGGCAGACGGATTTGCATGGCCAAGATGTGGCCGCTTCTTTCAGGCTTCAATGAAGAGTCACGTGTGCCAACCACGACGGGTTCATCCCAAGTGTGGGAAGAAGGCCGCCGCCCACTCTGAGCTCGTCATCTCAAGCACAGAGGCTTTCGGACAACGCGACATATCGAGGGTTTAACAAAAAAAAAGGAGAGGATTTTAACCTGTGCGACCTGAAAGTAAATCGAAACAGCAAAGGATTATAATCGGACCCTCAGGACGCGCCGCAGCAAAGGAAGCTGTCCGAGAATCATCTACTTCCGACACCCGACAGCGGATTTGCTTCGGCATAACAGTTGACAATATCAAGACAGAGCTATAAGTACGTTGTTACGAAAGGAAACCACTTTGCAATTTCATACTCTCAGGATGGTGGACCACCTCTACATTCTTACTGAGTAGTTCCACGGCTCCTGCCGGCCTCCACAGGCATCGACTCGCGAATGAGAGGATCCAGTTGGGGAACATACCTGTACGTTATCAACCAGTACAATTCAAAACCGCTACCCTTGCTGTATTTTCAATCTTTTTAATCGGGTCCAATACCTCGGCGGGTACTGGTGGGTTGGCGAAAACCTTGACTTGCCCATCAAATTCACTTCTTATTCTTCACTGTAATAAACTCCACTGGCTGAACGCTCTGTGCAGCGCCCGCAATGCCTTTTGTGGTTTTGAGCGACTGAACTCGAGCGCTTTGCTAGAGGGCTTGCCGCGTGGTTCCTCTATTTTACCCGGTAGGTTAGACTTTGATGTTTATGCTCCATCACAAGACCTCCAATCACCAATATAATTACTACGTGACAAGCGCAGAGGCCATGCTACTGCTACTTATGAAGGGACCATTATTGTTATCGGGAGCTAGAATTAGCTCCAGGTAAAATCACAGTTGCTGTGGTAGTCTGCCCAAACGTCGTCTCTCATGACGGCAACATAAGAAGAGTGTCACACAGCTGTGAGGCTGTGCCTAGCCAAGTTATGAACATGGCAGGATTGGCAGAGCAAACCACAACATGTTCAATTGGCATTCAGCCCATCGGTCGGCGTCGAACAAGAGTTGACTCTACAAAGCAGCCAGGACGCCAGCTAACAGCACGGCGGCCCCCGCAATGGCTCCGAGGTGAATAGCAGCTGCTCCTGACAACGCCGTCGTGGGCTTGGCAGAAGAACCAGCAGAAGCAGTCAAAGAAGCTACGGACCCCGTAACCTGGGCCGTGTTGTTTCCGTCTGCTCTGTCGGCCGACGCTGACGCGGTCGGAGCTGGTGTGCTGCTCTGGCGGACGCAGTCGCCGCGAGGCAAAACTTGGCAGCTGCAGCACACGTTAACTGATAAAAACGAGTAATGAATGCCACGTTCCGCTTGGTAATCCCTTACTGATGGCCTTGTCGCCTCCACACGCTGTCAGAACGCAGCCGACTGCGGCGTCGTAAAGGTCCTTGTACTTTTTCTTCTTTGGACGCACCAGCACACCGCATCGGTGTGGGAAAAATCAGTTACTTTACTGGTTGCATCGTCGAGGCACCTGAGGAACACTTTGACAGGAAGTCGTGTGGTTTTGGGCACGACGGACCAGATGCCAGAAGCAGCGAGAGCGAGTGTGGTTACCTTTATTGAGCTACTGGATACAGTGTCGTCGCAAGACGTTATTCCGGAATCAGACAATATGTGAGAAATCGCTATTTGCTGGTACGAAAACGTCAGAACAATACGCGAAACTACAAGACTGAGAAAAGAGGCTACACTTTCTCGGCGGACATGGCCAGGGAGGCGGTAATAAGTACCAGGATCATCTATACTGGCTAGTCTGGCTTGCAGTGAGCAGAAGCCACGGGTGTCAACTGTCAGCCCAGAATCGACGATGGCTGCTAAAGGTGGCGCGTGGCGCTGGCCAAATGTTCAGTGGTAATCCGCGGTCCTACAAGAAGGGATCCTTGTCGGAGGCATCAGCCCGTGAAAGTGGACAGAAGCGCCAAGACAAATGGTCTGGAACTAGACTGTGCTCAACAAACCCAGCGGCGCTCCCGCAAAACCGAATAATTGATAGCTGAGTGGCGGCGCAAGGCTGGCTGGCCGACTGGGGTGCTTTCCGAACGCACGGAGTTGCGCAACCATGTCCGAGATGGCTCGCCTGGATCCGCGACGCTTTCGATATTTCGATTAAAAATGACCACAAAAGACTTTTCCAGTAAGTCAGTCCTGCTTTGGGAAATAAAGTAAGAAATCAGAAAAAGATTGGGCCAATTTTGACCCGCCAGAGTTGTGTGTGTGGAGGTTATGGCTTACTGAGTGCGGCCGCTGTGGTCATGATCTGATAAAAATTTTTATCTGATCATCAGATAAGATGGCAGCTTGCGCAGTTGCAACGACCAGAGACCCGGAGCTGCCCTTTTACGTCGACTCCACACGCTTTGAGGAATTCCCACTCGAGGGCGCCCTCGAATTTAAATTCAAGCCACGAGGCATTTTCTCCACGGGCTCTTGCACCGGTCGGCCGCACCGCTGAATCCCAGCTTGACCGCGTGCTAAGCTGGGCTCTTATATCAAGTATCAAGTATACATGGCGAGTCCTGCTTCAACCTTCCCTTTCCTGCTTGCTCCGAGTTGTGGCTACGAGACCCTCCACACTCCCCTGCCGTTCCCCTCCCCTAGTCTCCCACTCACCCTTTCTGTGGACGAACAGCGGCCATGACAGGCTGCATGAGCATCACTTTCCGGAGCCTTTTTTGCGTCTGTTTGCCTGCATGGCTTCTTCTTCTACCGAGTTATTTGTCCCCGCTCGTCTGCCCCTCTTTACCCATCACGCAAAATGATCTTGGCAAAAGCTCGCTGTTAAAAAAAAATTTGATCATCACCTCTTTTTCCTAAAATCTGTGCATGTTTTAAAGCTGGCCAAGCCCACCCCAATTTGCTCTTTGCCGCTGTTGTCGTTTGTGCCTCTTTTTTTTAGCGTTCAACGCCACCCGCTTGCCCTATCGTTCCAAGGAGCTTGGCGAATATCATCTCTTGGTGTTCCCCCTCACCTCACCCTGTACATCCTTGTTTAGCGCAGGCGGCTTGCCAAACACCCCCAAGACAATGCGCTTCTTTTCAAAGAAGTCGGCGGCCGAAGAGCCAGAGGTCACGGCCGTCGCACCGGATTCTGGTGCCGATGAAAAGGGCACCAACACCGAGCGATCCAGCGAGGAGAACTTTGGCACCGCCAAGCAGGCTGGTGTAAGAAAAGTCGAGGCTGCCGCTGAGGTTTGGAGCAAATGGGATCTCGCTGCCGCCTATGGACTGTGAGTACTTTCCGATTGCCGGATACAGTGACCTGGTGTAAGTCAACACTGGTGTTAATGTCCCAATCACAGAATCTGGCTGTATTACTTTGCCACGGCGACCGCCGAAGTCATCACACGAACCCTCAATCCCTTTGTGACGAGCTCCTTCAACAAGCACTCTACCAGTGCCGCGGTCAATATCCTGTCCGGCATCATCGGTGGTTTGAGCAAGCTTCCGCTGGCCAAGATTCTGGATACCTGGGGCCGCCCTCAAGGTTTGGCATTGATGCTCGTCATCTGGTGCCTGGGCTACATCACTACCGCTGCTGCTAATAGCATTGAGACTTATGCTGCGGCTCTCGTGTTTAATGCCGTCGGGTAAGCTTATCTGACCCTGACCCCAAGAGCATCGCAGAATCAAAGCTAATACATATTCATCATTTAGAGCCCAGGGTGTTAGTTACACTGTCACCGTCTTCATCGCCGATACCTCGTCTTTGAGGAACCGAGGCCTGATGCTGGCCTTTGCCACATCACCATACTTTATCGTCACCCCCATCAGTGGTTTCATTGCTAAGCGTATCATTGGAGGCATTGGCTGGCGTTGGGGCTTTGGTCTTTGGTCCATCGTGATGCCCGTCATTGTCCTTCCGCTTTGCGGCGTTTTCCTCTGGAACCAGCGCAAGGCCAGAAAGCAGGGCGTTTTGGAATCAACCAAGACTAAACTCACGCTTCGCGCCGTCTATGACTATCTCATCGAGATTGACATTGTCGGCCTCCTTCTTTTGGCCGTTGGCTGGGCCCTGTTCCTCTTGCCCTTTTCTCTCTACTCCTACCAACCCCAGAGGTGGCGTGCACCAATCATCATCTGCTTCCTGATCTTTGGAGCGATTTTCCTCATGATTTTCCTCGTCTGGGAAAAGTACTTTGCTCGCGTCACCTTCCTCCCGTACAAGCTCATCATGGACCGCACAGTCTTCTTTGCCCTCGTCATGTTCTTCTTCTTCTACATGCAGTCGAGAATCTGGGGCAGCTACTTCACTTCCATGCTCTTTGCTGTGTGGGATTTGAAAGCTGATCAAGTGACCTGGATCAACAACATTTATCGAATCGGTTCTTGCTTCATGGCTGTTATTCTCGGATTTCTCATGCGCTACACGGGCCGCTTCAAGTGGGTTGCCACAATCTACGGTATTCCCTTGATGCTCTTGGGTGTTGGCCTCATGCTCAAGTTCCGTCAGGCCAGCGAGGCCATTGGCTATGTCATCATGACCCAGATCTTTGTCGCCTTCTCGGGCGGTCCCACTGTTGTTGCCGGTGAATTGGCCATGATGGCTCCCTCGGATCATCAAAACGTTGCCGTCATCATTGCCATGCTTGATCTCTTTGCCAGTATTGGTGGTGCGATTGGCTCTACTATCTCGGGTGCGATTTGGACCGGTACTTTCAAGAATGAGCTCATTAAGCGCCTCCCATCCGATGCCCCTATCGATGCCATTTACGCCAAGCTTCCGACCCAGCTTTCATATGCACCGGGCAGCCCTATCCGCATCGGTATCGCAGAAGCTTACTCTGCCTCGCAGCGATACATGCTCACGACCAGTGTCTGCCTCTTGGCCGTTGCTTGGGGTTGCACCTGGATGTGGAGAGATATCAACATCTACAAGAAGAAGCAGGTTCACGGAAATGTCGTTTAAAGACAAGGTGGCGAGCGGCCATGCTCGATAGTCTGCTCGTGCCGATTGTCCATTTTCGACACTGCAGAATTTCTATTTGTGTGGTGGTAATTGGCAATATCTTGCCCGGCGCTCTGCCAAATCTTATACCGCTTGGCTCTTAGTATCAATTAATAGTAGATAGCAACTTAATAGTGTCATTGGATTCTCATTCTCCTCTCCGTTAGTTAGCATGTGTCGCCGCTGGAGCCGTACAGTTTTTACAATTCGACAAGCTAACTATCTCAGCCTTGCAAATACATAATGCAACTGGCCGAGTATCACAATGGTTCCAGACACTCATCACATGCGGAAATGGAATATTCGATATTTATTCCATGCGTCCTATCATGTCGCTCACTGTGTTATATGGGCAGCGGGCCGACTCCACGCAGTGCCACGCACCCACGGACAAGGCGACAGGCTGCTTCTACCCTTGTACAACGCTCCGCGCAGCTTAGTTTGGCTGGCGAATAATTAGATGGCTTCAGACGAACCATGAGCCAGACTTTCAAATCTTGGTCTCGGACATTGTCTTTTCGGCCTCTTGCTTCCACTCGTCACGCCATCTGCTTAGAGGCGGACGCCCGTGGACAATATCACCCACACCCCAGAGCATCCGCTTCTTGTCAGTCTCTTCGGACACGTCATTGTCGGGGCAGATGACATAGAATTCGCTCTTTTCCATCTTCTTGTACAAATATTCCGCCACTTGCTCGGGTGCCCATGCACCAGCCGGCTTCTCCTTGGTCTGCCCGCCGCCGGTCTGGAAGATGATTAGAATTCATGCCAAGGATCAAAGACAACGTGTAAGAGGGGTTGCACATTGGGACTCACCATTCCTGTAAATGTCCAGCCTGGGACCAAGAGATGGACGCTGGTGGTTGTTTCTCGAAGATCCCAGCTCAGATGCTCCGCGAGCGTCTTGACCGCAGACTTGGAAGCATTGTACGCAGCATTTCCAGGCGGGTTTGTGATTCCCTGCTTACTGCCAGTGATTACAATGGCAGTTCGCTTCGTCTTTGAGGCTTCTTGTACCACAGGCAAGAAAGTATTGACCCCATTAACGACGCCAAAGAGATTCGTCTCGAGAATCTACGCCACGTTAGCAACTAGTCAATGTCTGACCATCAGGTAAGACTAGGATCGTTACCGTGCGAAAGTAGTCGCTGTCGCCCCATGTGCCCTTGCCACCTACGCCGGCGTTGAGGGCCAGGAATTCGATAGAGCCGAATTTGGCCAGCGCAGAGTCCTTGAGCGCCGACCAATCCTCAGACAGGCTCACATCAGCAACCGAGGTGACGACGCGCGGTTCAGAGGCGTCCCCACCCTCGCCAGCAACCTGCAGCCTAGCTTGTTCTAGAGCTTCGGTATTGCGGTCAACGAGGAGCACATTCATTCCCTTGGCGTGACACAGCTTCGCGACTGCGAGGCCGACACCAGAGGCTCCGCCGGTGATGAGGGCTGTGGAACCGGGGGTAAACACTGCGGCGGCTCCCGACATGGTGGCTTATCTAGTCTGGAAAGCTTGGCGAATTTGCAACAGCTTCTCTTATGGCGGGCGCAGATTAGTTGAGCGAAAGGGTTGGCAAATTACAGGACCGCTGTTCAATGTGAGTGGCTGAAGCAAGATGAAAGGCAGGGCAGGGCACAGGCTGGCTGCCAGTCACTGGTAGTTGAAGCTTTGTGGGGGAAGTGCACAACCAATGATGACATTGATGTAGGTTCCTGGCGGGGTAGAGTCAAACCCGATGGAGTTGATCTGTGATGAATCAGAGCGCAGCATAGCGTTGTTGCCTTGCAAGCGAAATGTGAGATGTGCGCACAAGACGTTCTAGAACACGGGACTTTACAGCTCTTGAGCTTGATACAGCGAACAATGTAGGTATCAAGCCATCGTTAGCTTTGAAAAAGGCAACTAGTTGGTTTCCATCTTGATCCGACCACAAGAATGGTGGAAAGGGTCCGCTCGGGGAGTAGGGATAAGCGTACGAGGCCGTCGTCTGGGTCCCACGTCAACGTCAGATGGATAAATGCAGCGGACATACACCCTACTTGCATTGAACCAAAATACCAGCCTGTCCGTTTGTGCCCCGGCCCTGACTCGGATCTTTGTCTGCGACATGGTTCTACTCGTGCCGGACCTGTCCGCAGCCTGCTGCTTGGCATGCGCCAAACCCCGGAGCTTGTATCGGCAAGAGGCTAGCGGCGGCGCCGGGCCAGGCTACTCGATTGAGCAACTGCTCTGAAGCGTGGAGAGTTTTCTGACAGCTTCTCGGGTCAGGCGTGGGGTCATATCGAGCGCCTCCGTGCCACGATGCTCGTGGTGCAGCGCCAGGTGTGCAAAGCAAGTCATTGCCATAACTGGCAACTGGTACACCAATGTTTGAACTTGTGGCTTCGACGCCCAAGACGCTCGGCTTATTATTATTGGGACAGCCCGGCTCACCTGGTACAGTGCTCGCTCGCTGCGGGGAACAAGGCCTTTGACGACAGCTACTAAGAGGATGCCCGAGGTAACTGCTGTGACGGTGTACCAGTAGCATAGACGAATGTGTCAACCCAATAATTCGGTAAATCAATTAAGAATGACAAGCCAACATTGGAATCTCTGGCGTGTCTTGAGACACCTCTCACCTGCGTTGTAATATTGCTTTCATGATGATTTATGAGATGCCCCCCCAAAAATTGACAACCCGGCGGTCTGGCATCTACAGCGCCTTATTTCTTCAACTTGAACGTCATTTCGTGACTTGGTCGCCACTCGACGGTCAGCCTTAGGGCTCGGCAGCGTCACGTTTCAATGACACTCGGACCGACGCCATGTCTTGAGTAGCTACGTGATGCCCAGCGTGCGGCTACCGACGTCAACTATATGCAAGCCCACACATGCGCCCATGTGTTTGTTAGTGCTCTGGCGGCGTAGCACGGGATCGATCTCCCATGCTCTTCAGCATGCACCCCTAACAAGCCTAATCACCGCGTGGTGCACTAACAAGAGTTGCTGTATGGGCCCCTTGTCGCGCATCCCTGTCAAGCAGTCGCTGCGCATCATGGTTGGCTCAATCAGAAATGGCCGATCCCAAAGCAGATGGCACGCGTCGCTAGTCAGTTATAAATTACAGAGTTGCAAGGGCTGAGGGAAATCTCCGATGAGGATGCTCTTCAGCGGGGCTCTACCGAAAGGATAGAAGAAAATGAAACTGAGCATTTATCCATACCCCGTGTTACCAGTAGAGTAAGCTTCCCAAAGCCACAACTAGCTGATACCCCTTGCTATGGCCACAGAACCTGCCAGCTCGGCCCTAGAGACAGGCACGGGAACAACTAGAGCCAAGACATCTCATTGTGGCTGTCTTTGCGACAAGAACAATGGACGAATCTTGCGGCGCAACAACAGCCCATGGGCAAAGAGCTCCGCCGAAAATATCACCGAACCCAAATCTCGCCTCTATCTTTTAGACAGGTTGACAGGCTACTACGCCCAGGCGCCCTGAACGACATAAGCAAGTCACAGTAACCACTTGCCTAGCTGGGACATGTCCGTTCTGCTGCATCTTGTGGCAGGGGTTCTTTTTTTCATTTTGTGACAGGGCCGGGCGCTTCCTCCGTACGTGCACTAGCGAGCCTGTGCTGTCAAGAAGAAGACGGAGAACCTCACGGATAGATTGGTCACCGTACAAGGACCTCTAGTTTGTCATGGGTAGTGAGAGCTCTTCGCCAACGGCAGCATCAGGGCCAACCAAATTCCACTGGCGCGGATTTGTAGATGCTGAAGCAGGCCTTTGTCAAAGAAGCCGCGAGGCCGCCAATAAAGGTATAAGAGAGAGCATGTTGGAGCCAAATACCCATTATGTGAATAGTGAGAGCCGCGCCGTCTACTGCACGTGTTCACAACAAAGCTCGCTATCGGGCCGTCCATTCGGAGCATGGCTTATTAGTTCCATAACGACGTAGCATTCACCACCAAGTTCTAGACGTTGCTCTTCTTCTTTCTTTTTGGACAGCCACGAGCCGTCGCCCCACAGGTGTCAGGAACTCTGCCAATCTTTTTGAGTTGCACACCCTCCCCCTTTGAGAACCCTAGGCAGTCAAGTCATATGTAGGCAGCGTCTGGCTTTGTCCGTTGACCATTGTTGTTTGTGCGCGCGCGCGCCGAGGCCCGCTACGTCGGCCCCGTGCGACGTTTCGCAGCTTAACGACTGGCGAATAGGCCCCCTGCTCTCGGTTGGCACTCGCCCAGATGAGCAAGGGCGTGAGGTTATTGCCATCGGAGGGGGGCTTTTTTTTAATGTTGAAAGCAAATCATCGCTTTTGACCTTGACCAAATGACTGCCAGTGCGAGTAGAGAGGGCCGGGAGAAGGGTCACGCAAAGTGGGCTCAGGAACCAGAACTTGTAATATATGGTTATATACTGGATGAGATCCTCAGATGTAATTTATGCGACCCCTTCCTCTTCTTTGTATCCAAGAGTTGACCTCGGACTTGTATATATCTTTTTTAAATTTACCGGGCTTCTTATTTCACCTTACACTCCTTTCTTCTTCGGCAATCCCTGCCCAACGTACATCTTCCTCAGCTCGAGTATTACACCCCCGGATTATATCAGCGATTTACATCTCAATCTAGTAAACATGGTCAAAGCCGGTTTCATCTCGTCTCTTTTGTCCCTGGCAGCTGTCACCAGCGCCTGGGATGCCCCCAACTATGGCGGCTTTTACCAAATATGGCAGGACAACTTTGGTGGCAACGCCGGCCAGCTCCCCAACGAGGGCAACTGGAACATCATTTCCGGCAACCTCGGTGTCAACAACGAACTCCAAGTCTACCAGCGTGACAGTCGTAATATCCAAGTTAGTGGCGGCAACACCCTGCAAGTTGTTCCCTTTCGAAACGGCAACGGCTGGACTTCCGGCCGCATCGAGTCCAAGTACACCTTTACGCCCAAGGGCGGCCAACTTACCCGCGTCGAGGCTGCCATTCGCTTCGGCAGCAACAGCATCAACAATAAACAGGGCATCTGGCCCGCCTGGTGGATGCTCGGTGACTCGATCCGCCATGGTGTTCAGTGGCCTGGCTGTGGCGAGCTCGACATCCTCGAGACGGTCAACGGACAGCTCACCGGCCACGGCACCATGCACTGCGACACGTTTCCCGGCGGCATCTGCAACGAAGGCAACGGTATTGGCGCTTCCGTCGGCTTTCCCAACCAAGACTGGCACACCTGGCGCCTCGAGATCGACCTCCGCAACGGAAACTGGGTCGACCAGAGTATCGTCTGGTATCTGGATGGCCGCGAGTTCCACCGCATCACTGGCAGCCGCATCAACAACTACAACGTCTGGCACTCTGTGGCGCAAAGCCCTCTGTACTTTATCCTCAACGTCGCTGTTGGTGGCAACTGGGTAAGCAACAACCTTTTTCCCTTTCTGGCACATTACATCAAAGCTTGACGCTAACCGTGTGGCAGCCCGGTTCTCCCAACGGAAACACTCAAGATGGATACGGCAGTATGATGGAAGTTGGATATACTGCACATTATGTCAGCCAGTAGGCGCTTTTGTCGTGGGGAGAGTCACCTTTAAAATGGGAGGCTCGTATGGTTTGGCATTCATCAAGGATGTCCCCGCCGTTGCTATTCTGTTCTTTTTTCTCTTCACTGTCTATATTTTTCACGGCCGTCTTGACGTGCCATTGTCCATACATCCGCTCGCTTTTGCTAAGCTCGTACATATACATCCCTGAGAAATACAAACTGTCTATACTCTCTACACTCTGTCTTTTGCAAGTGCATGAGTAGGCACAGTCCTAAACTCATAAACCTCATTAAACCTCCAGGTCTTCCAAGGATTGGAGGAGCTCCTGGACTTTTTCTTCAGTTTGTTGCCGCCGCTGCTCCTGTAGTTCATACATGATCTGCATCTCCTTTACCATGAAAGGCTTGAGCGGCGCCTTTGCGGCAGCTCGATAATCGTACACGGCAATGTCTTCAAAGAATCGAGCAGCAGGCCGCTTGTGCTTGTGTGAATAGGCGACTGCTTCCATCAAGATCCTGTCGGACGTATCATCTGGCTTCGTGACCAGCTTATGCAGCACAGTGACCTGGTCCGGAAACGTCATCGGCTACCAGGCGATGCGGACAGCTTCGTGATTAGATAATGCGCGCAGTAAGAGGGGCAAGATCCAATGCTTTACTTACAAATTTATAGTCGGTTCGGATGCTAGCAAGAATCAGGCCAATGCCTCGTGGCGACATGAGTTCTGTAAACTCACGTCGATGCTCAGGTGCGACGTGAGCAGCGACGTTCATCATCCAGTTGACGCGACCTGATTCGGCAAATCTGTTGTACTTTACATTGTTCACGTGGCCTGAAGAAATTAGCTAGGTTAACATCGTGGGTGCACAATGCTCATCATACCCTAGTATGGTGTTAGCGGACACATGAAGCAGCTTTTTGGTGTGGTAGTTCACTCACCATTGAGTCCTGTTTGGCACGTCCCATGGTTAGTAGCGGGCTCGCATTTTATGCAACAGTGTCAAGTAAAGATCTCACCATGTCTCCCCAGGCAATGCTATGCTTATCCAAGCCCCTCCATTGCGGTTCAACGAGATAGCCTTCGCGACCAGCCGATAGATTTAGCCAGTGCTGGTCCAGATAGCTCATATGATGCTTCAGCTGCGCTAGGACTTTTGGCTCTTCTGCCCTCTTGGAGATTCCCGTAGACAGACGGTTGCGAATATCAGAGAGCCATCGCGAATTGGGCGCCGTCTCTGCCGGCGCAGCGGAATCTTCATCTTGCTTCCGGGCGCAGGTGCTGCTGAAAGCGCGTCGCGTAGCGCTTCGACTTGGGCTGACGCGGAAGCGCAGCAATTGATGCTTTGATATCATGCTTTGAAAATAAAGGTAGAATGAAAAAGCAGTGAGAAAGGTACTCGGCGAATTGATTGTTTTGGACCGATAGCGACGACAATGTTCAGTTTAGGAGTAGGACGGCCTTCCGTCCGAGGTCCGGTTCGTGTCGGCTCTAGTTGATCTGGGGGCCCACCGACGTCACTTGCGCCCTTCGATATCATGATCGGTTTCGCTCCGTCAATACTATATCATTGCTCAAGACTATATATTTTTTCCTCTCAAATGAGCCCAAGAACATGGAGCGAGAGAAGTCAACTCATATTTAAACAGAGAGTCCAATACCGTCCTCAAGACTTTATAGGTAGCCATGGCGGGGAGCGGCTCCGACCAACAATATTAGGTGCCTCATTCTAGGGCATCTTTAATGGCCTTTTCAAGCCCGACTTGGCCACGCACTATATCCAGATTCTCAAGCCCTTCTGAGCCAGGAGAAGCTATTCCTCCAGGGAGAAACGACGAGGACATTTCCACCCAGATGCCCACCAGGCTTGACGGAAAGATGGTACTGAAAAGGTCGGCCATTTCATCTTTGGCAATGGCCTTTACTGCAACCTGCTTTTCCATTGCCCCGGAAAATGCGACTTGTACATCATTCGGCGAATATTCTCTCGGGCCAAGCAACGCAAACACGTAGGGCTTAGTCGGCGGCGCATGAGTCGAGAGCAGCTCTGCCGCAAAGGTCGAGCCAATGTCCTCTACGGCAACCATTGGCAGCTGGAACTCGAGCGGCGTAATGACCGAGTTGAAGTACGGTTCAGGTCCCTTGAGTGTTCGCCAATTGAACAGGGTCCAATTCTCCATAAAGTATGCGCACCGAACAAAGAGAATCTCGGGGACTTTGGTATTTTGCAAGATTTTTTCCGCAATGTGATTCGTTTTGATTTCGCCCTTGATGTACATGAGTGACTCGAAACAAAATGCTTGTCTGTTCTTGCTGGGATCGGTTCAGAGACTTACAACGCCTTGTTCGAATTCAGCGCCCAGACTGCTGAGCAGTATGAGGCGCTTGACCCCGCCGGCTCTTTCGATGGCATCCTTGACATTCTTTGACACTTGTTCGGCTTTTACAAAAGGATCTTCTCCGGTAAGGAATGGCGGCGTGCTTGTCATGACGGCGTCTGATCCGCCGACGTCTAGTGAGGATGCATCTTCGACGTCGCCGTATACGGCGTGGAAATTATCATGAGATCCGAAATCTGCGGGGACTTTCGATAGATTTCGATAAATACCATACACATCAACGTCGGTCGGGGCCTCTTGGAGCAGTCGCCGAATTGTTGCCGCCGAGGTCTTGGGGCCGGCTGGGACGATTGTGATGCGCATTACTGTTACTAGAAATGCAAGTCAACGAAATTCTCGGGGTCTCAATATTGGCAAAGATGTGGTCAAAGAAGGTTGAAGGAAATATCTTTCATAGCAGCTTGCAGAATGAAGGATGTAGTCATCGCCACCCGTTCAGCATTGATCTGCAAACAAGGTTCAGCTGCTAGCCCTCTATCTCGTTGGCACCGAAATACGGGCCAAACACAATAGTGCGGGATCAGCAGTCGTCGCACTTCCTCTGCATGCTCACGCCAGAGTTCACGGAAATTCAGAATACAGGAAACATGAGCTAGATTTTATCACAAAATAACTGAAAAGACTAAAGGTATCATACGACAATCTGCCAAACGACCGCCTTGCCCCAAGAAACAATACTCCGCCAAGTCCTACAAATCCCAGCATGTCGATCTATAATGGCACGCATCCTAGTCGACGAATGCGGCTTTGACATATGCATGCCTATTTGGCGTGAACGTTGGCAAGACTAGGCCTGCGGCTCGCCGACGGAGTACCACGAGGAGTCTGGCGAGGGGTGACGCGACTTTCACCAAAAAAGCGGTGCTGCTGGCTGTATCGTCGTTCGGCCCCGGGCCGCTGCGGAGTACCAGAAGCTTTGGATCCTATAAAGTATAAGTAGCTGTCACAAGTCTCAATCTTGGTCGGTTCTTACCTTGGCGATCTTCGTGAAGGACGCTATTGCGACGCTCGGGGTGCTCCTGGCGAGCGCTGGCGAGCTGCTGCGCAAAGGGAGAGCGGTGTCGCAGAACGGGCCCCTTCCAGTAGATTACGTACACAGCAATGACGAGAACGAAAGAAATGCAAAAAAGGATAGTCGAGGCATATTCCAGGTTCTTGCCGCTCGACGTGCCAATATTGCTGAAGAAGGGGACGGCTGGAATGGTCAAAACACCAGCCAAGAAGTCGCGCTGTCAAAATTGTGAGCAAACAGGCCAAAATAATAGAGATTGAAACAAACTTACAGCCCAACCGTTACCACCTGTAGCGGAAGCAGAGTAGGGACCATATGCGCAAATCATATAGTCAATCGTAGCCATGTAAATGGCGTAATTTGCGATACCGACAATGGCAGCAAAAATCATGGAGCCGATCCAGTGAATGGGAGGACCCTGGATGGTCCAAGCAAAACCGATGAGACCGATAGGCAAGCAAGGGGCTGTGTACAGCAGGAACCAGAGGCGCGATTCATACTGGGCACGCTCGTCATGGGGCTTGGCTGCGCGCTCCTTCATGTTGCGCTTGATGGCCGGGATGAACAGGAGCCATGCGAGAAGATAGCCTACACCAATGGGGATGAAGGCGAGGCCGATTTGAACCTTGGAAAAGTGCCACTGCTCGTAGACGAGGCCAAAGGACTGAATAAACATGAAGATGAGCGCATCGGAGAAGCCAGACAGGAGCGATAGAACCAGAACAATGGGCTCAGTGAGGAACATCTTGAAAGGTCTTCCCCAAGTCGACAGAATCTCTTTCAAGGAAAAGCGGTCACGGTAGGGGACAAGTTCATCGGGGCCCCAGATGTTCTCTCCGTTCTTGGTGCGGCGACGCTTCGCAATACGGTTCATCATGATGGTGGAACGGGTCTCGGGGACGGTTAAGAAGTGAACTATCTGGACAAAGCCGCCAAGGATGAGCTGCACCCACATGGCCCATCTAGAAATAATGTTAGCATGACAGTTGCATATTCGAGGGACAGGGCTTTCATGGGGGACGATTTACCTCCAGTGAAGATATTGCTCGACGAAACCACCAACGATGGGACCGAGTACCGAGCCTCCGACGGACGAAAATACAACGTAGGCGACGGCGTATTGTTGGTTGTCAGCCTCCCACATGTCAGCAATCATACCAAGCGTGACTGAGCCACCGGCAGAGGACAGGCCCCCGAGGGCACGCCCGACCATGATGGTGGCAAAGTTGGGCGCCAGGGCGACGGGGAGCTGCCAGATGTTGACGAGGAAGAGCGAGAGCTGGAGGACGGGCCAGCGGCCAAACTCCTCGGACCAGGGCGCCCAGAGCTCGCAGCCAAAGGCGTAGAGGACGAGGAAGATCATGGCGCCGCAGCGCGCGGCCTGCAGGCTGACGCCAAAGTCCTCGCGGATGCCCTCGAGGCCGTTGGAGTAGAGCGACGTGTTGAAGTTCATCGAGACCTGCACCCAAAAGATGACGGTGAGAATGTACCACTTCTTCCACGTGGGGAACGAGAAGCCGAGCTCGTCGTAGCAGTCGTCTTCGGTGATTTCATACTTGTCGTAGGTGCCAATCTTTTCCAGCTGGGCGCCGCCGTTGCCGGTTCGCGGGCCGCCGTCGCCGTCGGCCGAATCGCTGCTCCCGGAGGCGCCATTCTCGGCCGCCTTTTCCGCGTCCAAGGCGGCGGCGGCAGCGGCTACTCTGTCGCCGGTGGACTGGCTCCGGAGCAGCTCGTTGGCACGCTCGAGATCCTCCTGGTTCATGACCTGCGGAGGGTCATCTGAAAAGTGTGTGGTCGGCATCTTTGGCAGCCGAGGCGGGAAAGAAAACTTTTTATTAATCGGCGACTTGTCGACTGCTTTGTCTGGCGGGTTGCGCCACAAAGGAGGAGGATGAAGAGGAGGATGAAGAGGAGGATGAGGAGGAGGATGAGGAGGAGGAGAAAGAGAGTTGGTTGGCAAGGAAAAGGAAACAAGACGATATTATAACAGCGCTTTCTTCACTTTCAAAGAAAAAGACAGCCACGCGCACTAGAAAGAAAAAAATCGTGCACAACAATCGCGGCGGGAGAGCTTAGTATTATTGTTCGCTCGTCGGCCTAGAACCGGGCTTGTTTAGTCTTTTTGGGGCGGACCGGATTCTCCACCATCCATGGAAATACCATTGCAAGGTGACATCATGTCTCTCATTCAAAGATGGCTAACGCAGTTGCGGTCTAGCACTTTGCACGTTGCCTCACCTCAGCGGGGGGGTAAGAGAGACGCAAACACACGCCATGGCAAGCCCATGGCAACACCTTGTCAATCTTTTGATACAAACCAGTAAGCATAGCATAACTCGGACGATGCGCCAATTAATCCCCCATGCTGGGCCTCGGAGAATGAGAGGCAAGAGGCAAGAGACAAGATCGAAAAGGGCAAGTCTATGGATCTTTTCTGGGGGTGGGCGTGGGAAACATTTGGGGGAGATGCTGCCCCCTTGCCTTCCCACAACCATCCCATTAGTGCATTAAGGAATGCGGCAGCGCGGTTCCACGGCAACAGTCAAGTAGAGTACACAAGTTCACAAGATCCGAGTAGGTTATTATTCAGTTGCTGTGTCTAAATGTAAGTTGCGCGCCCTTGTTGTCCCGACCACGTTCCGAGGCGATAATACCAACTCGGCAACCAGAGAGACAAAAAAAAAACATCCTACTCAAAACAAGTGCGCCTCTCAGACCAAGCCAAGCCGGCAAGTACGGCTCTGAGCAAATGGCGTCCATGAACAAGGTTTAGCGGCCATCGCAGCCGGGCGTGGCGCCCATCAATGCGGCCTGGAAAGCCCTTGGGACGCACTGGTAGCACCCCCCCTGCCCCCCCAAAAACGCCACCGAATCCAGGCACTTGGCATCAGCGCCGGAGATTTAGTGCGTATTTACAGGGCTCTTTTGCTTTGGCCCAGGGCCGAGGAAGGCGAGAATCTTCAGCAATCAGAGCGTGCTGCTGCTCGACTCGGCTTCCATCCTCGGGTTCGTTCAAACGCCTCCTTTGCGTCCATTTATTCTGTGCGCGCAAATTCAGAGACGTCAAGATCTCGTATCTTTTCATCTCGAGAACCGAGCGAGTCATGAAGTGCTATAACGTGTGAGTAGGTAGGGCTTCCGCATGCCGAGGCGGGCATGTATCCATCTGTCGATCCGTAAAATGCGAGCCCCGGCCGCTCCGTACTGGTAGTTCGTTATAATGGGGTTATTATGACAAGAGTATGGAAACATGAACTGTGGAAACGCCTTGTCAGTTAAAACTCCCCCACAGCCATGCCCTTTCGCGCGCCAATAAGAAAAGTTTTTATACTGTTGCCTACTGTGACGGTGATCCGTTGCGACAACTATTTAGAAAAGTTGCGAGTCAATATGAGGAGTAGAACGGCAATTTGGACGGCAATCCCTCTTGGGTGCTTGTCCATGTTTCGCTTGGCAGAAAAGATGCCTGCCGTGAACGTCTTCTTCAACTCGACTCGAGGGCGTCTATCAGTAAGTGAGCTGGCATCGAGGGTACTCCAGCGTTACACTGCGTCTTTGTTCGAGATATACCCCAGAGCTGCGATAATAACAGACACCCCCCATAACTTTGTCGCAAGCCTGACACTAGACGGTCTTGGTCGACGCTATTATACAGCCCAATGAGGATATTCGTGTCTCGATAGCCCAGCAGCCCAGCAACTCCAATTCAAACACTTTGTAGATGTTTATCGTGACCTAATTGCGCCTTCATTACTCTAGTGTCCTTTCTGCCCTTTCGAGTCACGAGCCGCAAGACCAAGGATGACATTTTTCGATTCCTGCTTTCTGTCATTGTCCTCATCTGGCACAGCTACAGTGGCGTCGGTAGTGCTCGCCGACCGAGCAGGGAACAAAACGCCACACTTTCTTTGTCGACTTTGACCTTGATCTTGATATGACGGACTTGGAAGAGATGCTGCGCAATTGCGCAAGTGCAGCATAGCTGCTCGTCTGCTATACGAATCACCGGATCTAGCGCTGAAAGTAGAGGGCAGGGCAGCAAGAACAAGTCCGGTGTTGCAGTGTAAAGGAATGCCTACCCCTCCTGGTTGTCTCTGCCCTATCCTTTTTTCTTTTGTCTTTTTACTCCTTGTCAGTGCGCTCGCTCGCGTGCGCAGTTGGCAGGGTACGCTGGCGCTCGAGGCCCATGACATCATGACTTGCTAGCACTTTGCGCCACGGCTGCAGGGCTGCGGCCGTCAATTGTGTCCCTGTACCTACTAGATGGCAAACTTGTTTCTCTGGCCTTGAAGCACCTTTGTCTTGTGCCAAGGGTTCGTTTGCTGGCATTCAAAATATTTCTCACATGACACGATGACACGATGTGGCATGTCTTGCCAGCATGGCTGTAATCTCAACCACCATCAAGCTGGCGATGCTTGATCCATTCAAGGGCCGTGGATATTAAAAAGGAATCTTCTTGCAGCATCACTAGGTGTGTCTAGGTGCACAACGTAGCCGTTCGCCTTCGGCCTGCCATCCGTGGCTTCCGCAACGATACAATCCGACCTAACTCGCCTTGTCCTCGTTGGGCCACCCGAATTCAGTGTGACATCGCTCTTTATCATCACATTATTCGCATTCGGCAAAAACGGTCAGCCGTTGCATCCTTGAACCGGCCCAGAAAAGCATCGCCCGTGCCCGTGATACGACCGCACAGACGAGCAAATGCCGCTTCGATATGATTTGGCTTCTATTCGTATCAAGCAGCAACCCCGTGTTGTATTGAATACGATTGCCTTAAGTGAAAAGTATTATTGTAATGGAACGTTGACGTCGAACTCGTCGAACCCGTCGAT
Source organism: Beauveria varroae (assembly GCA_030780425.1). Classification (NCBI taxonomy): domain Eukaryota; kingdom Fungi; phylum Ascomycota; class Sordariomycetes; order Hypocreales; family Cordycipitaceae; genus Beauveria; species Beauveria varroae. Next base: position 190,901 of record JAPFUP010000102.1, read on the forward strand.
AACACTGACAATTTCTTCAAGATTTCATATACGTTATTGACGCTTTTTACCTACCATCACAAACTCTAATTTCGATCCATAATTCAAAATGTCACGTCTTTGCCTGACTTGGCACTCTCCAAGACGGCCTCGATGATTCGAAGAACGTCACGAGCCTCGGTGGCCTTGACAGGCACATCCTCCTCCTTGCCAGTCTCGACAGCCTTGCCAAAGGCATTGTAAAAGGCAGTGTACGTCTCCGGCTTCAGATCCGGGACAGGAGCGACTGACGACTTTCCGTCCGCGTCAACCACTGTCAGGCGCATGCTCTCGGGCTTGTCCTTGCCAAAGCCCTCGACCGTGGGCTTGGCGCCGGCCTTGAGCTGGTCCTCCTGGGGGTCGAGACCAAGCTTGCGGAAGCTGCCCTTGTCGCCGCGGACCCAGAAGCGCGGCTGGTCGACCTCGACGCTGAGGGCGCTGATGCGGACGTGGACGAGCTTGCCGTCCGGGTACGTGAGCTCGGCAGCGACGGCGTCGGGGTTGAAAAAGTCGGGCTTGCCGGCGCGTTGGGACAGCAAGCGGCCGTGGACGGACTGGGGAAGACCAAAGAGTGTGTAGGCCTGGTCGATGAGGTGCGTGCCGAGGTCGAAGAGGGCGCTGCCGCCCTGAGGGATGCCAAGCGCGCCCTTCCAGTTGGTCGCGGCGGCGGCCTTGTACCGGTCAAAGTGCGTATTGTACTCGAGAACGCGGCCGAGGGTGCCCTGCGCGATAAGGTGCTTGACGGTGAGAAAGTCGGAATCCCAGCGACGGTTCTGATAGACGCAGATGAGGCGATTGTTGGCGCGCGCGAGCGCAATCAGCGTGTCGGCCTCGGACGAGGTGGGCACAAAGGGCTTCTCGGTCAGGACGTGCTTGCCGGCCTCGAGGGCGGCTTTTGTCAGCGCAAAGTGGTTGTCGGGCGGGGTGGTGACGACGACGACATCGACGGCGGCGTCGGCGAAGAGGTCCTTCACATCGGTGTAGTGCTTGACATCGGGGTGGTCGGCGGGCGCAGAGTTGCCGTCCTTGGGGCTGCGCTGGACAATGGCGTGGAGCTTGAACTGAGGAGTAGTGGCGATGAAGGGGATGTGGAAGACTTTGGCAGACATGCTAAAGAGTCCAAGTTAGCCATTGTTGCCGAATGGACGTCATATAGGAGCATTGAGCAAGGGAGATGGGCCATGAGGCTTTGTATAGAATTCGGGTAGCCATTACTGAGCAATGCATGATGCGAATCGCGCATGGCGGGGGAGGGGGAGGGGAGAGGGAGGGGTCGAGGTGGGATGTTGCGAGGCCGACTTACCCATATCCGATAACGCCAACATTGAATGTCTTTGAAGTCATTGTGTCAACGTGATTTGTTTAGAAAATCTATAACAAAGTATTGGCGTAGGTCTCTTCTATATACGAAGCTCTAGACGATTGGAGAGAGAAAAAGCTTGTCATAGTCATGATCCGCTTAATAATGTTGCGCGATTGGGGAGTGATGGCGGAGACGTCACCGCTGTAGCGCATCTGGCAGGCGGTTCTTCAGCGCGCATCCGGATCTTGCAAGGGTTGGTTCCAAATGGCGCCCCCACTGCCGCACCCTTTGAGGTTCTCGTGGGGGAAAATGTTTCTGGACAGTAGCTTGAAGGCATTATTGCTAGAATTTTATGGTTTTTTCTTTTCTTGTTTTTTTTGTATCCGCAATCGATGCGATAAACAGCTCATCCTTGACCCATATCACAAATAGAAAAGATCACCGGAGGAAATTCTTGTCAAAATACACGTTCAGCCCCCACGTAGGTCTGCGAACAGTAACGGCAACTGTAGCGCATTGTAGCTGGAAGCCCTGGAACAAGACGAGAACCCCCTATAAAGTGGACTGGCAAAATTGGTTCTAGTGGGCTCGTTGCACCTAAAACACACGTTGACACGGCAGGTTCGACATTACAGTGGGTTGGTTGCACCGCTTTCAGCGCAGAAAAGGCCCGACTTGCGCGACGACAGACCCGCCATCTCCAAGAACTCGGACAATAAAAACTATTTAGCGAGCTTGATTTCCAATCGATGAGCGATAAATCTCCTCGATCTGCTGTGCGGTTTCTTGATATGGCTACTTTCCCACCCGTTGAGTCACACGCCGGCCAGCCAGAGAGTACCGGTCCGAAAAGCCGTCCACACGGGGCGGAGCAAACACCGCTCTCCAGCTATTTCCTATTCTGGACCCTCCGCAACACATCAATATGTCTGCCTTTCCCAGACGGCTGAGCATCTCAGTGTCTGGTCGTTTTTATCAGAAAACAGTCCATAGAAGGATTCCGCCGTTTGTGATGCCGATCACAGCAGATACTAGTGAGCGAGGCTGTGTTGCAAGCCGACGAATCGTACTTCGCTTCACTCAGTCCAATGATGTTCAGCCTCGCGGTACCACTGCCTAACCGGGCGTCTAAAAACTCAAAGCTGACCTACAACTCGAGAACCTCCACCGAAGCTGAACATTAAGTTGTGTCAATGATGAATAGACAAGTTACAGGCTCATTCGTAGCAGGGCGCAGTACACTCAGCCACGCTGAGCCTAAAATGTTGCTCCTCTCTTAACACTCGCCATTTGCAACTTTTTGGAAAAGAGAAAGAAACCTCTACAAACATGTAAACGACTCTCAAAAGACTGAAACATTATGGTTCAAAAAGCACGAGGATCAGCCGAAAATTCGCAGCACTGCCATACCTGCCGCCGCCAGCGGCTGCGCTGCGACGGCGTCCGCCCGACCTGCAACAAGTGCGTCGCGCGCGGCGTCGACTGCCTTGGCTACGGCACACTGGCGCTGCTCTGGGTGCAGCCGCCCAACGACCGCGCCGTGATACCGGTACCGGCGGCGGCTGCGTCGCCACCGGGGAATGCGCGTTCCGTCGACCGTCGGAAAAAAGGCCGCCCCAAGCTCGTGCTGATGCCGCGCGCAGCGTCGGAGCTCGCCTTGCCCAACGGGGAGGGGTTAGAGCTGACGAGGAGGCCAAAGGCTGCGCAGCTGCGTGCGTACCGGAAAGTGATGAGGATGCGCGGGTTCCACGATGACTATCTGCGGCGGCGCGAGATTGTCCCCAGTCCGGGGTTGGATCCGGAGGGCTACCAGTTACAGCGGCTGATTATCGATTCGCTGCGTTACTGTACGCTACATCACACTATATCAAAGATGACCACAATTCGCTGATAGGAATCTTTCTTTTTTCAATGCTTTCTAGATGACGACCATGTATGCTCGGATTTGGTCCTCTTCGACACCCCAACCAATCCGATTCGCGTTCTTGTCGAGTTTTGGAGCTACCTCCCCGATATTGTCTCGGACCCCCTCGTCTCCGTCTCGGCCGTCCATCGCATCAGCAAGACACAATGTGCTCTCGAAGCTGCTGCGTTTGTGCCGGGCTGCAAGTACGCGTTTCGGCGGAACAGGCTCCTCACCGTCAGACACCCGCTTGTCCCCGTCGTGTTTCGGCACCAGCAGCGGATGGCCGGTGCGCTGGCCTCCATGGTGGCTGACCCGGCACTGTGCGAGCATCGTGGTATCCTCGAAGCCATCACCACCATGATGCTTTGCGAGGTAAGTCGAGAGAAATCACGCGGGTGCGCCATTGGTCTTGCGTGTCTCTTGCGCTACCAGATACATGAGTGAGGTTGACCGTCCGCACTAGATCCAGCAATCGCTGTTTGGTGACTGGAATAAACATCTCCTTGGGGCTCAAGCCATCATCTCGGCTCGGGGAGGGGTGGCAGCCTTCGTGTTGCTACAACTGAATCCAGTCAACTTTGATTTATGCACAGTTATGCAGTTCGTCTACTCGACTCGACACTCGCGAACACGGCTGACTTGCGAATAGAGTAGAAGTAATGCGAGATGTGGGATCGTCATCCTGCCTCTTACGCTCCAAAAGAGCCATGTACGAGGACTACTTGAAATATGTTATACCCATATACCAAGAGGGATGGCTCTCGGCATTCCCTTGCACAGATTTCTTGATGAGCTCCCTCATCCGCATCAACATGACTCGATACGATGATTTCCAAAACGGCGACGAAGTCATGACTAAACTTGCGCTACGGCGGAAGCTTCTCAATGACATTGCCGCTTTTTCTCCAGCGGCGTGGCTCGACGAGCGCACCCCGCAGCTTGCCAAGGTGTTTGGGTCGCGCGCAAAACAAGCAGAAAGCGGCAGCACACGATCGGCCCTCTTGGACCTTATCCAATCATTCCAAATGGCTACAATCCTCTATACCATCCGGACGCTGTTCCTAGACCATGGTATATCTGCCTTGATAGGGCAGACCACGGAAGGATTGACACCCACACTAGACGAATTCTCGAGTGAGAGCGGCATACTCGATTTGCAGCAGGTAGAGGCAGCGGCCGTTGAAGTGCTGGGTGCGTCTCTGCGGCGCATCTGGGAGTCGGAGCAAGCATCGCCAGACTGGTTCGGCAAGTTTACTGTCTGGCCACTGTTTATGCTGGGCATGTCCATCGACCCAGTGGCCGAACCAGAAGAAACCAAAGACTTCATTTGCACGTCGCTGCTGCGGCTCGGTCATCACATCGGAGCCATGGCGTACAAAGACGCCATTTGGGCTTTGCAGCACACCTGGGAGCGGTCAGAGAAAGTTGAGCGCTCTAGCTGGCTGGGCGAGCTGCCTTTGGACGTGTTGCCCGGGCTGTTCTTCATGTAGCATGCCCCCGCGGCGTCGCAGCCTGCGAGCGGAGCGATTCGTCGAGTCAATGTGGATGAATATGAAATGTATTCAATGTACGTATAATCTAAGATGATAACAATGTGCCAATGTTCTGGAATAACGCCGCATTACGCCGTTCAATGTGTGTTTCGTTGCTGTCGTGCCCTACTGGTATCAACATTCGATGAGCGAAGAGAAGCCAAATGTTCTCTGCTATCGAGATCGAGGTGTGGCCCGCTCCGGAGTCGGTTTCGCAAGTTGCATTGTAAATGGCCATGATAAATGTACAGTAGTCAGTGCGTTCCGGCGTCTCCTATACCATAAAAGACTCGCCGCAACCGCATTCTTCCTCTGTGGAGCAGTTAGCACACAGTTTCCAGTGATGGAAACTTTCAAGTACGTACTGATGTTCGGATTTCTGAAAACGAAGCGCTGGCTCAGCTTATCTTCTGCCCAATCCATCTCGCTTCCGATGATGCTAAACAGCGCCTTGCTGTCGATGAGAACCCTGACGCCATCCTGCTCGACCGTCTCGTCAAAGGCGCCCGGCTTATCGACGTATTCCAGGTGATAGGCCAATCCGCTGCAGCCGCGATTGCGCACACCAACCTTGATGAGCTTGGGCTCGGGTTGGTCAAGCAGGTTGCGCAGCTGCTCGACGGCTGCGGCCGTCAGTTTCATGGCCGCCTTGCGCGGTCGCAGCTTTGACCTCGGTCTTGTCGGCTTGGCCTTTTGCGGCTGCTTGTCGGGGACGGGAGCAGCAGCCTTGGCATCGGGTTGAATACGCTGCTCTGGCTGTTGTTTCACCGCCGGTGATGATGATGATGATGATAACGTCGATGGAACAGTCTGTGCTGGTGGTTGTGATGGTGCTGCGGCGGGCGCGGGCGATGCCGGTGAGGACGGTGGCGGTCGTGTCTCGTGGACCCTGGGGAGGGCCTCGGGAAAGGCAATCGAGGTTTCGGCCAACTCTTCATTGCGCGCATCTGTCGATGAGCGCGTCGGGAGAGAGTAAGAGTGGTAAGCGGCGCATACAGGCCTCGATGTTGAAAATTGACGAATGGCCAGACGGCAGGTAGTGTGGCGGGTGGCGGCGACACGGCCGAGAAAGTGGTGGGCGTTCATCGTAGCTGAAGCATGAGAGAGGGGCAGCCTCACGATTCGATGGATCCAATGTAGAAAGAAAGTAAGAGCTTATGAGCAAGACTGGCGCATGTCGTTGGTCGTGAATTGCAAATAATGTTGATGATGGAACTTGGGTTGAGCTTTCGGCAGAGGTCGGGGGGTGCACAGCAAGTTACAGTGGGTTAGTAATGGAGACTCCAGCGCTCAGTACGGATGTACCTGTAGAAAATACCATGGCTCAGCACTGTTTTAGTGCTCGGCTCAGCGACTTTCGAGGTGTGGCCTGACTCTGCATGTCCGTCTTCCGCCGAGCCAATCAGAATCCTAGGATTAGTCACAGTTGCCTGTTTTTATGGCGAAATTTAGACATTGCCCACCAGATTTGATGGTTCCTTTGTCCATAGGGGTGTCCATCATTTTACATGAATAATCATTAGCAATCACCGGTTCTCTAACAAGGAAGAAGAATCATTTCTGGCACCCAAAAAAAACCTATCCACGTCGTCCGCCAGCCAATTCATGCCTGACGTCGGCGCATCCGCCTCAAGCTTGTCCCCACAATCCTCTCCAGTCATGCGGAACAGTCCTGCAGACCACTTCTCACAGATGATCCCATGACTCGTACCCGTGCCTTTCCATCAATTTTCATCAACGCTTCTACTAGATGCCTTTTTTTTTCGCTTCTTGATCACTGCCATTTCCAGCTTCCACGCTACTGGTAGATCCAACATCATCAGCGGGGACCAAAACGTTGGCGCCGTAGTCATGATGGCCCTCGCTCCGTCGCGGCGGCGGAATCAGAATATCGAACCAGCGCGGGACAATGAGACCAGCTCCTATGATAATCAAAGCGATGTGGCCAACTGCAAACCCGAAAATATGAAGCGGGTCGTCTCGCAGCTCATAGAATGATGGATATGAGAAGCTGTATACGATTGACAAGGTCGGCGCCGCAATGTAGCGAACCAGCGGCGCCCAGAATGCGGGAATCTTCCAGTTTGTCCCTTGGCCGACAATCTCGTTCAAGTCGCGGCGAAGTTGGTTACCCTACACTGAATTAGCTTTGTTGGACAAGATGGCCAGTCTTGATACATACCGAGTAGAGTGCGACAAACCAAACACGCGAGCCAAAGACGCTTCTGTTCCACCACTTTGGAGCTGCTGCGTCGGGCGTCTTTCCCAAGAGGATAGCTGCGAGCAGGCCAATAATGAAGATGCCAAATCCCACGCATGCACCAGCGACTGGCGACACAGCCTGAGCAATCGCGACGCCGAGCACCATGCCACCAAAAAAGCCTCCATTGAAAGTCAGGAAAGCCGGCAGGCCAACTTGGCCGACAACGTCGCGCCATCGATATAAGGTTGTGGATGTAACACATTCAGCCCAGACAACAAATACCAGGCCTACGTCGTTGATCCAGCGATCGACGCCGTCGAGCAAATAGAAGCCAAACTCGGTGCAATATGGCAGAGTCAGGCAAAAGAAGGCAACTACGACGGCGGTGACTACCCAGGGTCGACTGAACCGTGGGTGGGCATCCATGATCAGTGTGACAATAGCATCGACCATGGCAAATGCGGAGCTGTACCCAAGAACCATGAGGGTGAAGAAGAGCATAACGGCCCAGAAGTTGGCGCCCGGCATCTGCGTGACGGCTGTAGGCAGCGTGATGAAGCCCACCACGAAACTGCCGAGTCGCTCACCTGAGCCAGGTGTGATGCCGAGAAAGCCAATGACGCCATAGACTATGAATGCCGCGACGTTCTCAAACAAGACATTGCTGCTAACAATCATGATGGAGTCCATGACAGCGTTGGAGTACTTTTGGTTATAAGATGCATAGGACGTAAAGTAGCCAAAACCGACGCCTGTCGAAAAAAAGACCTGCCCACAGGCTGTCTGCCAGATGGTGCCTTTCGACAACTGACTACCATTCCACGTTGCCCAAAAGAATCGAACGCCGCGTGCGGCATTCTCGAGCGAGAGCGAACGACCGATGAGGATAAAGGTAATGACGATTGGAAGGCCCATGGTAAAGTACACGACCCGGCCGGTCAGGCCGACGCCGCGAAAAATGGACACCCAGACGAGGAACCAGGTGAAAATGGCCCAGCCTACAGTCTCGCCAATAACTGCCACGCCGGGGTATTCGACGTATTTCGTGACGGATGATCCGTCGGCGGAGAAATTGCCGGGTATTGGGTCGACATTGGCCACCACATCTTGCATGTAAAACTCTTCGCTTCGGCCTGTCCACGGAAGTGGGCTTCGGAAGGAATTGCGAAAGTAAATCATGATCCAGGCTAGGTTGACCACAAAGTACGGACTGACGACTGTGCCGACAAAGATGAGCGAAAGGCCGGTGCCCTTGAGACGGTGGCTGATGTTGTTGTATGCGACGACGCAGCCTCCACGGTAGGCCTGCCCTATGGCGATTTCGAGGACGAGGACGGGAATGGCGATGAGGAAAACACACATGAGATATGGAATGAACCACTGCAGCCCGTGATTGTTGAACGTCTGGCTCGGGTAGCGCAGCAGGTTACCCATACCCGCGCAGCCGCCCATGGAGGCGAGGAGGAAAGCCGCGCGCGAGGGCCATTGGTCGCGGCCGTCGGCAGACTTGTTGCTCTTGGGAGCGACAATGTTGACAATCTTTGCAAAGGTTCCCATGATGTAGGGTGGTGCTACTCGAGCAGGTGTCGGTAGTTGGAAGCTAAAGTCATGTAGTGTCGGCGGGGCGGATCGGTATTGTTTACGAATGAAGGAGATAAAGATGTAGCTACACACTGCTCCGATGCGGCCATGTTTCATGGGAACATGCGACCTTTTAAAAAGGCGACAAGGCTCTCCGGACAAGGCCGTCTTGGCCGATGATGCCATGGGAACATGTAAAGAAGGAGCGGAGAAGGGTTCTTGGCAAAGGCTGCATACGCGGTCTGGGCGATCTCATCCAATTGATCAATGGCTGAATCATAAGGCGACATTCGGTGCCCCTTTTTTCTTCAAAATTCAATTTACATGAAGAGTCTTGGCGAGGCTAATGGTTGACGAACTTGTCCGAAGCGTGTATATAAAGTGTCGCAGCATGGCGGGACAGCCAACCATCTGGGTTGGCTTTTTCAACTTTAGTACTTACTGCTCCTTTAAATGTGATGAACATGTATGTACTGGCATTTATTTTGAAAGAATTATGCCCAAACTCCCTGGAAATAGAGCGGCCGCACTCGGTGTTTTGTAGGATCGACAGACAGCAGCTCCGGGGCCCGGCCAAGACGCTCATGTGGATAAGCATAACTTACGTTTAAACAATGGATCAACATGATAGGCGCAGACTCAGTGTTACCCTCCCATGCCCAGGCGCTAAACCAAGCAAAATGTGTACCGTCATGTCTTGGCCTTGATCCTTTCCTCTCGCAAGGCGGCAGCAAGTTTTGGGGGGGCCATGTTGCAACTCGCTAGCCGCGAGCAGCCAGTGTTGAAATGCATGCCAGGCGGACATAACAGAGTTTTCCACATATCCGTGGCGCGGTCTTGTTGCTGGTTTCGGAATTTGGCCTTGGTCGCCCGCCAGGCTAACTAAAGCCTACAGGTAGTGACTGATGGCGACATTGCCCGGTGGCGGCGCCATGGTGATGCGCCAAGAACCCGTTTGCCCGTGTCCCCAGCTCCGCCCGCCTCGGCGCCAGCGTAATCGAGGCTGTCTACTCCGCAGCTTGCAAACACCTCCACGAACGCTCAACCAGGGCAGGGACATGGACAATTCCTTTCAAGGTTTTGCGAGAGGCTCAGGCGTGGCAAGGAAAACTGCGAGTGTGCTCGAGTTGTGATTGTGAGCCAACTCGGCGGCTCAGCCACCCGCTCTGGCAACCATCATCATCCCAAGTACGTATTCGTCACTGCAAGCAAGTACAACTCAGAACTTATTGAAGAGTGCCGCCGCTTGCAGCCTTACGAGACCTCGACTGTACATCCGGATGTCGCCTCGCTTTCCAGCCCGAATCGTCCTAGTGAATATCCTTCTTCAACGCCCAACCCGCTCTACAGTTCCGCGACTCTCCAAAGATGCGGCCCACACAAAGCACATAGGTAATCGAGCAGCTTAAATCGCCATGTGCGGCTGAATCCAATATGAGAGGCTCGTCGTTGTGGCGCGCCAGCAAAGGCCAAATTCTCGAGTTCGTCTCAACTACGCAACGTCGCCTCTCAGCCTCAGCTGGCGTTCTGCCACGTGTTTGCACCCCCTTCAATCTTTCATATAGAGCGGACAGCCGCAATGCTATTCGCTTCCTGACGCTTGCATTGCCCCAGATGTAGAGTCTGGTTATTGACAACGACATGTTCCAAACGGAGACCATGCGCGCCTGGGTCTTTACCGAAAGAGGCGACCCCTCGCGCGTACTAAGATTTACAACTCTCGACAAGCCAACGTTGCCGCCACGCAGACCTTTACCCCGTGATGCGCCCGAGCCAGAGGAATGGGTGCTCGTTAAAACGGCCTTTGCAGGGCTCAACGTCGGCGCCATCTTCCAGATGACGCTCATACCGCAAATGATTCGCACCAAGACGTGTATCCCCGAAATGGACCTCTCCGGTGTTGTCGAGGACGTGTGGCATCCAAACACCGACGCCGCCGCGAATCGCACGCCTTTCCGCTTCCACAAAGGAGACAAAGTCGTGGCGATGCTCCCAGCCAGTCACTCCCTAGCCACCGGAACCGGCGCGCTGGCAGAGTACGTTGCGATCCCGGCCAGGTACGTGGCGCACAAGCCAGACGATGTCAGCTTTGGTGACGCGGCTGGCTGCTTGCTGGCGGGCATGACGGCGTGGCAGCAGGTTCACGAGTCGGGCGCCAAAGAGGGCAACCGGGTCCTTGTCAACGCAGCGAGCGGTGGCATCGGGACCATGGTGACTCAAATGGTGCGGAATGTCGTGGGCGGCTCGGGATATGTGGTTGGTATCTGCAGCGGCAAGAATGCGGAAATGGTCAAGAGCCTGGGAGCGGACGAGGTAAGCAATTCCCTTGTGGCAATGGGCAGTTTTGAAACGCATCTTACCAACGATATCAAAGGTCATTGACTACACTGAGCATGAGAATCTGCCAGCACATCTCAAAGACCGTTTTGGGAGTACACCTTTCAACGCCATCATCGACACTCTCGGACACCAGTCTCTCTATCTCGGCTCGCCCGCGTACCTCGTCCACGACGGCATCTACTCGTCCGCGGGGATCAAGCCGCCCAGCTTCACCGTCTCCCACTTCTTGCGTGCCGTCTTGCAGATGAAGCTCAATGAGTGGTGGCCGGTGAGCGCCTGGCTCGGCGGCGTCGGCCGCCTCTGGCGGGGCGTGTCCATGATGGAGCCCACGTTGGCGGACAGGCAACGCATCGTGGGCATGCTGGGGAGCGGGCAGGTCCGGGTCGTGCGCGACAGCGTGTGGAAGATGGAGGATGCGCAGGCGGCGTATGCTCATTTAGGAGGGCTGCATGCGCGTGGCAAGGTGCTTGTCAAGGTGAATTCGGACCTTGGCGACGACGAGACTTAGTTCAAGCACATGGAATGGTATATATAATCAGTATTTAGCACATTATCACTGCTCCTCATTCTCCTCGCCAACATCGCCTACAATCATCTTCCAGAAAACATCAGAATAGAATCTCCTCCCACACGGCTGTTGTAAACGCCATTTTTCATGGTAAAACTCGAAAAATGGCCCCCAATCAGCTCTTTATCACTACTCGTTCGCCTGTATATATTCGCTCACACCAGGCTCCAAAATTGGATCGACCAATGACCCCACGCTGGGCGGTATCTTCATCAATAGCTTTCAAATTCACGTTTTCAATGGACAGAGATGCCAGGAAAGAGAGCGCCAGGAAAGCGATGGGGGCAATGAGCAGAATACGCATCACTTCTGTGTAGCTCTGGTTGATGGCGGCTCGCTCGGGGCTACCCATGGCAAAAGATGTAGCGACCGTAAGCGAATCTCGTATATCGATCGCGCTCGACTCGGACACCCTTGGTAGATGCGCTTCCAGCTTAGTGAGTAGCAGTCTTGTCCAGATGGAGCCCGCAATCGCGTTTCCGATGGCACCACCAATCGCTCGGGCCGTTTCGTACAGCATTGTCACATTAGCAACATCTAGGAGCTGTCAGCGAGGCTGTGAGAAACATGTCCAAGATGTAACAACTGACCTCGGTGTCCGGCGACGGATTGTGCCGCAGTCTGCGCAACAATGCTAATCATGCCAGAGCCGCCACCAGCAATTACTTGGCTAATGACAATCTGGGCAAGCGTGGCGTCCATGCTGTAGTATCGCATCATGAGCCCGCCGCCGATCAGTTTGGCAAGGGTGCCCGTGACAATCACCCACTTACAGTTGCCGGTAAACTTGACCACAAACGCAGCCGCGAGCCCAGTCACGGCGGCGGCAACGGCCTGCGACGTTATGATATTCGTGGCCGTCTTGGGCGACAAGCCATTGACAACGACCAGGAAGGAGTAAAAGTACGGCTGCCAGAGGTAGTAGCTCAAGAAGAAAAAAGCCTCGGTCAGACAAGCGGCCGCTACTGTTCTGCTCTTGGCCAGGTAGAGGGGCAGGATTGGGTAGGGGGCCTCGTATACTTCGTACCAGACAAAGGCAGTGAAGCAGACGGTGCCGGCGACAACCATGACGATGATGAGCGGCGAAGCCCATCCGTTGTCGTAGCGAGCCGCGAGGGTCATGGGAAGCAGCAGCAGCACCAGACCAGTGACGAATAGCAAGAGGCCTGGGAGATCTGCCTGCGCCAGCTTGACAATGACGCTATCCGCAACACTGTCCTCGGGCGTCTTTTCTCTTGTGCTCTGGTGGCGCCAGATCGAAACGAGTAGCGGAATTGACACGACAGGCACAACAATCGCCCTAAAGCAAGTGTATTAGTTTCGGCTCAGGACTCCGTCAGCAATGTGCCATCTCTTACCACATGCCATATCCCCTTGTTTGCAGAATCCGTTAGCGAAAAGGGTCGACTTTTACACATTCCAGGTTTCAAACGTACCAGCGCCAATGGGCCGGCACCAGCGCCTGCACCATCGGACCGCCGATCCAAGCCGTAAAGATGGGCGGCGAGGACAGCAGCGCGCCAAAGACGGATCTGTTCTCCAGCGTCGTCGTGTCCGCCGCGAGGATCTGCTGGAGAAAGACGACGCCCACTTGGCCAAAGGAGTAAAAGACGTGGCCGGCTGCCATGGTCCCCATGTTGCGCGACGCGGCGTTGATCGCAAATCCCAGCACAATTGACACGAGCGAAACACTCAGGGCTTCGGCACGGCCTGAAGCATCGGCAATTTTTGCGACGATGGGCTTTGTCGCTGCGGTTCTGTGGTGAAGAGCGTGCCCCTCGGCAAAACGTCAGTTGGTCGTTGCGGTGCTGGCGATGAGGGGAGACGACCGGGAAGCGCGTGCAAACTCACAGGATATTTTGAATGGTGCTGATGGCGGGCAGAATCGAGTGCGATTCAAACTCGGAGAGCGCATAAGGCTGGTACGACGAGACGGTCAGGCTGTCAAGACTGAGAGCGACGGCGAGCAGCATCATTCCTATCCACGCAACGAGGATGGCGGCTGATTTCCACGTGCGGGTAACTTGCTCCATCTTTCGAACACCTCGAGGTAGATCCAGCTGTGCAGACGCTTCCGCACGCATCGCTGCCTCTTTGTAGAGTTCGCTTAGGCTCTTGCCATCATCATCATCGTCGTCGTCGTCGCCGTCGTGACCGCGTGCGGCGCCGGTGTGGGCGCTCGGAGCCACCGGTGCAATGGCATCCCCTTCTTGCACGCGGCCGGCCTCCTGCTCTTCCCTTTGCTTCTGCTTCTGTTCCCGTCGCAGCTGTCGGCGGCGGGCGGCTTCCTCGAGTGGGACAATGGTCGACGCTGACCCTGCTACAGACGGCAGAGCCGGCGCCGGTGACCCAAAAGTCGCCATCTGCAAACCTGGATAATTCATCTTTTGAGGGTTCGCTACAGCTGGGGAGGGGAATGGGAATCACGAAGGGGGATTCGTCGAGAGAGGGGAAAACAGAGGGCCAAGATGGGCGACAAGGGGGCAGGTATAGAACGGGGAACACAGGAAAAAAGCTACTGGTACGTGACCGATCCCGTACCCCCGCCCAAGTCAGGTTTCACAGCATGGGACTTGAGCTGGTTGATAATGGCATTGGTTGGTAAATACTCTTGGCGGCGCAACCTGGCTTGCCTGGGTACCGTGGCCGTGTAAATCCGACTCGCGGAAGTGTTGCTTTGGCCTAAAAAGTACAGTGTACATGGAGTGACCGAGGCCACCAACGCGGGGAAACACGCCAGTGCCCGCAAAGGATGACGACGAGACAAGGTATAGGGAACATTTGGTTGACCTCGTATAAGTAAAGTTGCGATTCAGATGTCAAATCCTCCGAGCCATCTTGTGGAGGGAACACGCACGAGAAGAGGCGTGGGGGAAGGGGGGAGGGAACACGCACGATAGTAGCAGACCCTGATGGCATCTTATCAGATCATCTGATAAGCTCCAGCTTTGCGAAAACCTTGAGTCTAGCGAATTGGCGTGCTCCCTTCGTCTATTTTAGTAACACCAGTGTTAGGGCCATTTTGATCCCTGCTCGTTCACGCGAAAGTGGGCGGCGGAACTTTTGTCTCGGCCCAGTGTCCATGTCTCGGTTTCGGGGCCGGGGGGTAGCTCAACATGATGACTAGGTTGGTTTGGTTGCTGTGCTCGGCTTGGGGCCGGAGAACCGACCGGCGAAAGATTGGTGGTGGGTGGCTGTCGCGAAGCTGCCACACTTGAGCTAGTTTCTTCCTGTGGCTCTCGAATTCTAAAGCAACAGTCTGGCCAGCTGTGTGTAGTACCCTGCCAGGGCTGTGTTGCTTCCGAGGCCGGCCTTATTGGATGATTCACACGCTTGTGAAGCGGCCATCCCCGCGCCGGCAATTAGTGCGGAGCGGCCCTGTCATGCCCGATTGTGCCCGCGCCGGTTAGTATGGAGCGTGCGTCTTCACGCACCACATTATATAGTAGACGTCAAGGGCTGCTTCCACCGGGGCGCGCATGCATTTCCGCGGCCTATAGAGTCATTCTCGGCTTATACAATTGACGTCGAAATGTAGCCTGAGGTATAGATTTCGGCGAGCCATAGTTCGAATGCGTGTATATAAGTAGCGCGCCGCGCGACACCATCCGGCCGCCCGCCTCTGCACTTTGGCTTCATCAACACAACAAGTATCAGCCAATTCAACGCCTCCAACAACCTCACAGCAAAGTACAAAAAATCCAACAAAAATGGCCCCTTCCCGACCCGCGCAAAATCCCATGGAGGGCACCCCCCAGCACATCCTGGACCTGCTCGACCGGCTGCACGCCGAGTCGCTCGCGCAGGAGCACGCCATGGACCGCTCCGTCTTTGCGGGTGCCGCCACCGACGAGGACAAGAAGACGGCCGTGCGCGACAAGTTTATCGCCCTGGACCAGGATAAGAGCCAGTACGTGTACGCGCTGTGCCGCGCGACCGATGCGCGCACCATTGTCGAGGCCGGCACCTCGTTTGGCGTCAGCACAATCTACCTGGCCCTCGCCGCGAGCGCCAACGCGGCCGCGGCCGGCGGCAGGGGCAAGACGGCCAGGGTCGTGGCCACCGAGTACGAGCCGACCAAGGCGGCGCGCGCGCGCGAGTACTGGGCGCAGTGCGGCGACGTGGTGACGAGCGCGATTCAGCTCCGCGAGGGGGACCTGAGGGAGACGCTCGAGGAGGACCTGGAGGATGTTGATCTTTTGCTTCTCGACAGTAAGATGAGCCTACCCATTCCGTGCAACCTATTGTTAAGAGACAAAGACAAAAGGTGGTCTTTTGTGGTCCCCTGTGAAGCTTGCTAAATCTGCCTGCCATCCTAGTCTGGACTGAAATGGCCCTGCCGACGCTCAAGATTGTGCAGCGCAAGATGCGTCGCGGTGCCATTGTCATTGCTGACAACACCAGTGTGTCCGAGGGATACGACGAAATGCTGACATATATGCGCAAACCCGATAGCGGTTTCATCACAATGACTCTGCCCTTCAGCCAAGGCCTGGAATTCTGCGTCTACCTGCCAAAGAACTGAGGTAGCTAGAACTTACATGGTTGGGCGTGTCAGTCGAAATCGGTCAAAAATTGGACCGAGGTACCGTTCTATGTATAGATAAGAATGGCTGCAATTCAATAAGAGTCATCAAGTAGACAAAACAGCATTGCGCATATTGTCTTCTTTGGTATCGTTTCATATCTCGTCATTATAGATAGTCTGCGACTAACTCTTTGCTTTGGAATTCGCCTTGTCGTCAGAAGACAATTGAATCCCGGAGCCGCCTGTCCATTCCGCCATTGTTGCTCCGCGTCGAAAATGCGATGCCAAGTGCTGCGCTCGTTCGTTCCAGCTATTCATCGTGACATTGCAAAAGCCGCATCGGCTTTGGAGCTTGTCCTGCTTGTGCTGGAGAAGAGCGAGGTCCGGCTTCCATCCACCCCACTTCTTGCAGTGGTGAAATTTATGCAAATGTTGCCAGAGATGGTCTTTGCGAGTAAATGTGCGTTCTGATGCGGGCCTGTCCGCACAGGTCTGGAATTCGTGTGATTGTATGTGGTCGTGCGTTGGCGAGGGTTCACCGCAGAAGATGCATTCCGGGTGGGTTTGGTTGACGCGCCACACCAGAAACGACTGGTCTGGTGGCAGAGGGACTCTGCAAATCCATGAATCGAGACCAGGGAGATGGATGGAGCGTTCATGCCGCACCCAGTCGTATCGTTTGCGGAAGCTTTGCAGGCAAAAGGTGCATTGAAAGGTGGTGTTCTTCGCTCGCGTACCGACAATTGGACTCTTGTTTCCGATGGAGTCTCCGTCGACGGAGTTATTGGCGGAATATGGAATGAATGTGAAATCGCCCGATTGGTGAGAATTCGCCGAGCCACCAAAACTAGTAGACGATGCCCTGTTGAAAGACCTTCGGCGATATCTGCCAGATTCGCCACTGGCCGAGGACACGGAGCCATCCCTTCCACTGCCATAGCTGCCGAAGTAATCCGAGGCTTCTTGAGGCGATCGGTTCAGAGCACGTTCTATGGCAGAGGAAGAAGCAGGTTCGTCATCTGGCGGTGAATTCCTCCAGCGCTCCATGGGAGACATGCTATCCAGGAGGGAGCGTGGCATGGGCGATCCCTTGCGAAAGGATTTGGTGGTGTTGCTGAGTAGTGATTGGGCCGAAAGCCTGTGCCGTCGACGGGCATTTGCGAACCAATTGATGACTTGGGTGCGGCTCAGGCCGCACTGATTAGCGAGATCTGCCTTTTCATCCTCGGAAGGGTAGGGATGGTCCATGTGGCATGCGAACCAGTGAGACAAGGGCCGCGTCTTTTTGGCGGTTCGCGTGCTTGCGCGCTTCGAAGTGACGACTGCGAGGGGGGCGAGGCCCTCACGAGGCTCCTCGTCGTGGGTGCCGAGACTGTTCTCCTCGCTTACACCGTGGAGATGGCCAATGACGGGCCGGGAGGTCTCGAAGCTCGAGGCCTGCCGCTTGCCGCGCTCTGCCAAACTGCAGTCCCGAAACAAGGCGACGCAGCTGGAGCAAGATGTGATGGGGTTTGGGTTGGCCTCGGTGGTCTGGAGTATCAGGCACTGGAGACGCTGGCGCTTGCACTGCAGGCAGGGCTCGGGCGGGCGGCAAGCGCCATTCTTGACAAAGAACTCGTCGATGATGGCGGCGTTGCCAGCAGCAGTGCCAGGCTGCGAGGGCGCGTCGACTGGGCCGATGGCAAGGTCCCAGCCGGCGCCATCGGCATCTGGAAGAAAGCCGGCCGAGTCGGCGTCGAGCTGGAGAGCCGGGTCGGCGGCGAAGAAGGCGCCCTCAAAAGTATGGCTCAGATCCGCAGTGGTGACAAAGGCAGGGTCCAGAAACATGGAGTCCAGGTCTTGGTCGGCAGACAGGACCTGGGGCATGAGGGTGTCGGTGTCGTCGGCAGCGAGAGCACAGACGGACGCAGCGGCGGTGTCCGGCGCCGGATAAGCAAGGCCGGCATCGCTAAATTGGAAGACGAAGTCGCCGTCTGCGCGCAGAGGGTCCATCCCGTAGAGTGAAGAAGAGGGGCGGAGAATCGACACTGGCGAGAAGAGAGACTCGGAGTATGAGGCGCGCGAGAAGAGTGATTAAAATGCCTACATGATCACCAAGCAAGAGTGTGTGTGTGTGTGTGTGGTCTGAGGGAAGAAGACGTTGAGCGCTGGTCCGGTGCCGGTCCGGGGCGATTGCTGACCAAAAGCGCAGCTGCTGGACATTAATGTGCAGTGGGGGTTATAAAGTAATTCTGAGCAAAACACCACTCAAACTGCATGCATTGCCGCTCAGAAGTACCTGGGACAATTAGGGGAAAGTGGGTCCAGGGCAATCGACAGCGAACCACCACTAAATCCCAATATATTGCTGCTCGGAATTACCTAGAGGCACAGTGATTCCGAGTCGATCTTGACCGAATGCACAGACATTGCTGCTCATAAGTTTTCAGTACCAGTAGTTACCTAGAAGCACCGGAACAGTACCTGAAGGCATTGGAACAGTACCTGGAGAGGTGCGTGCTTAGCGCAGTCTTGGCGGTTTTAGGTGCTGACAGTTAGCAGGTCAACAGGTGTCTATTCTAGTGGATCTCAATACAGGGCACTTAGCGGTGGAGGGTCTAGGTACCTTACGAGGTAGGTACTGCCAGGCAATGCCGTGGGCACAACGTTATAAGTCTGTACATATGTTGGGCTCTTGTCAAGATGGCTGATGATCTGTCGAATCTTGCCCACTTACTCCAATGACTTTCACATACTTGTCAGACTGCCATAAGACGCAGAAAACAGATTAATAAAAAAGGTCCATATTCAAAGTCATCACCTGCCGCAGTGTTGATAGCACAGTGGCTGTTTATAGTGGATGGCCCTGTTCTTAGCGGGTACCGGTGGGCACTGCCCCTGTAACTGGGAGCAAGCATACCACTAGCCGAGACCGCTAACAAACCTTGATGCGAGGCCATGCGATCAAGCCAAGGCGCATGGCACAACGGCGACTCGTACCGATAACTGCAATGTATCAACCCAAGTTGGCGATTTATCAAACTGGTCAAATGCTCAAATTCTATCTGCCTAGTGGCAAGTGGCGGAACACAACGCTCGTGGCAAGTCGTATGCTCGACCGCAAGCCAACATCGCTGTCGTCTTACACTGCTCGCACGCCTTTGGGTAACTCTACATATCAATACGACAAGATTTTGTAATCTCTATGCGAGTTATATCTTGCATCCAGCCAGAGCCGAGCAAGACTACAGACAACGATAAGACAACTTGGCCCAGGGCGAGCGCCTCCAATCACGCCCCTCATCAGCGTATCAGTTCCAAGCCAAGAACCACATCTACTATTCATGCAAGCCAAGTTTCTTTCAACCGTAGGCCAAAAGCTTCGAAATTCGCTTCCATGATTCCACAAAAGTTCCAAAGACAGCCCTCGATATTCTCGGCGCCAATTACGGCTGAACTTGTGGCGTGCAGCCATTTCATCGTCACCCAGCATGGCGCTTCGGGACCCCCCTCCGGCGAGTTTATCAGGAAAGCCCGGAAACTCGGCATTGCAGGTTGTTGGCTGGAAATTCCCGATATTTCGTCCAGTCCTTGTCCATGTGAGCATTGCTGTATTTTGCTAGCCGCGCTCGTCACTGTACAATCGTAGAAAGCATAGTTATGATAACCGAGTTGAAACATCTTTTTGGTATTCTGAAAGCTCTTTCGGTCTACCGAAGATGCCTTTCCCCCAAGTCGTACGCGCTGTTTCTTTTTTCGTTCTGCCTCGTACGTACCTCAAGATGCACCATTTAAACGGCTTGCGCCAACCATGGTGGCAGGTCAACCTCGCGTAACCAGAAACAAAAAATCGGCTCGGCATCGTATATATATCGGACAAGAATCGCTCGAGTCGGACAGTCCTGAGCCAACGGGCCCAAAGATCCTGTCAAAATCAAAACGGTTCGCCGATTCGCTTCCGGGGTGCTGAGAGACGGATACATTTTAGTATGCCAATATGCGTAAAACCTGTTCCGTCATTCAGCGAAGCTGCAGCTCAAGCCTTGTGCCGCCGACCTCTGAACAATTCCCCCGCCCTTCTCTCGCATTTCTGCCCTTTTCGTCGGCCACTGCAGCAGTACGGCGGCGGCCTTGTTCGTGACTCATGCATCCACGCCCGACATACCCGTTCCCACCTGCCCACCCACACCGTCCCCAGCTCTCAGTTTTTGTCATTGGCAATTCGCTGATAAATCCAGGCAATGCATGGCGCGTGACCGCGGGCCGCGACGACCCAGCCCAATGAGCCTGCAAATCAAGGCCGGGGTTGTAAACTGGGGTCCGGCGTCCGATGGCCGAGGCTGCAAGGGATCCCCAGACTATCGCGAGCCGTCAAGACGAGGACAAGTCTTCGTTGTATGATCAAGTTGAAAGTTCACGAAGCCGCAAGACGTGGGCTTGCCATCTATATATTTCAAGCACGTCTTAGACCAGCACCCAGCAGAGGGCGCAAAACAAGCTGTTACTGGAGGGCGCTACTGGGCGCGGCGATTCTCTAACAAACAACAACTAGAGGGCGCGCACACAAAGTGTGTATAAAACAAAAAGAAAAATGTCCAAAATCGTAGCCATATCGACCTCAATTTCTCTCGATTGACATTGTTCTCTCAATTGACATTGTCCTGTCCGGTTCTGCGCTCAAACACCGCATCAACCAACCCGACACCCATCATGCCCTCCTCTTCCCCGCACCGACGCCCGCTGCACTTCAACACCCTCGCAAAGGACTGGGCAGCGCCACCAAACAAGGATCTGCCCAGCATTGTGCAGTTCCATCAGCGCTTTCCGGGCTATGAGCCGACGCCCCTGGTCAGCCTGCCCTCCCTCGCGCGGGAGGCGGGCGTCGGGGCCGTCTACGTCAAGAACGAGTCGGAGCGCTGCGGCCTACCCGCCTTCAAGATTCTCGGGGCCTCGTGGGGTACCTACAGGGCCGTCACGAAACGGCTCGGCTTGCCGCTCGACACCGCGTTGGAGGCAATCCGGGACGTGCTGTCCGCGTCGCCGCTGACGCTGCATGCTGCGACAGACGGCAACCATGGCAGGGCCGTGGCTCGAATGGCGAGACTGCTGGGTGTCGCTGCCGAGATTCATGTGCCATTTTGTATGAAGCAAGACATTATCGACTTGATTCGTCAAGAAGGCGGACATGTCACAGTGTCGCGTCAAGGCTATGATGCTGCTGTACAAGAGGCTTTTGCTGCCGCGCAGCACCCCCAAGGTCTCTTTGTCCAAGATTGTTCTTTTGGTGATTATACAGAAGTACCTCAGGTCAGTCCCAGTGTCACCGGGTGTCTCTCTTGCTCTTACTGACCACTCGTGATAGTGGATTGTCGATGGCTACGAAACAATGACGCATGAAATAGACGAGCAACTAGGTGGGAAATCGCCAAGTTTACTCATTGCACCCGTTGGCGTTGGCTCCTTTGCGCACTCCGTTGTGATGCACTACAAAACCCCCGGTTCACGCTCCAAAATCATGTCTGTCGAGCCAGACACGGCAGCCTGTCTCTGGAAGAAGCTCGTCCGAGGCGAAAAAGAGTCAATTCAGAGCGCGCCTACAATCATGGCGGGCTTGGAGTGCTCGACCGTGTCGGAAGGATCCTGGCCTGTCTTGGAAAAGGGCATCGATGTCAGCGCTACCGTCTCCGACTTTGAGGCCCATGAGGCCTGTACAACACTGCATGAGCTGGGCGTTGCTGCTGGACCTTGCGGAGGTGCGGCGTTGGCTGGCCTGCGCCGCTTGACCTCTGATGACAAGGCAGCTCTGAGTCTGGACGAGAACTCCATTGTCGTGCTGCTCTCTACAGAAGGTCTTCGGTCGTACGACATTCCTCACGATGTCTCCGTTGATGAGCCTGTAGCCTTGACCCAGGCTCTGGTCCGGATCGACTCCTCAAGTCCCGCCCTTGGCTCGAAACCCGGCCCAGGGGAGACGGAGATTGCCAAGTTCATTTGCTCGTGGTTTGAATACCGCGATATTGATGCGCACTGGGTTGAGCCAGTAAAGGGCCGGCCATCTGTTATCGGCTTGGTTCCGGGCCGCGGCAACGGCAAGCGCCTGGCGCTAAATGGCCACATCGACACCGTCACTCTTCTGGGATATGATGGTAACCCTCTTGATCCCGTCATCGATCACGGAAAGATGTATGGTCGTGGCTCTGCTGACATGAAGTCTGGCCTAGCAGCGCAAATGGTCGCAGCAGCCAACGCCAAAAGACTGCAGCTGGCAGGCGATCTCATCGTAATGGCCGTGGCAGACGAAGAGTACGAGAGCTTGGGGACATCCAGCGTTCTTGGGGCCGGTTGGAGGGCCGACGCCGCCATTGTCAGCGAGTGCACCGACTTGGCCATTACCCGTGCTCATAAGGGTTTCGTGTGGCTCGAGATTGACGTCCATGGCGTCGCAGCTCACGGGTCACGACCAGACTTGGGATATGATGCCATATCCAAGTCTGGTTACGTCTTGGTCGAGCTCGATCGCTACGCCGAACAAGTACAGCAGAGAGAGGCAGATGCGGTCGTCGGGCCTCCCAGCGCTCATGCCTCCCTTATACAGGGTGGCGAGGAAGTGTCGTCCTATCCCGCAAAGTGCATGATTACACTCGAGCGGAGAACCGTGGCTGGCGAGACTCCAGTTATTGTCGAACGTGAGGTACGGGAGTTACTGGATCGTATTGCAGCCGCTACGCCAGGCTTCAAGTATGACCTCCGCGTCACATTTCATCGTCCGCCGTTTCTCATGGCAGAAGACGCTCCGCTGACGCAGCTCGTCCGCAAGCACACTGAAAAGGTGTCGCAGGGTGATGCCAAGATTATTGGCGCTCCTTTCTGGACAGACTCTGCGCTGTTACTCGAGGCTGGTATTCCAACCATTCTTTTCGGACCGCGCGGCGAAGGATTTCATGCCAAGGAGGAGTTTGTATATACCGACTCAATTGTACAAACTGTGCAAATTCTGACGCAACTAGCAGAAGAATTTTGCGCTTAATCTCAATTCATATAGACCATATATTCATTGCCTAGGTCTTGAAAACTTGATCTCACATGTAACGGCTCTTCGGTCCTTGCCAAATTCTTCTTTACTTTCTTTGGCACATTTCATGCATACTCACGAGCATCAGCTGTCGCAACATCAATCTTGTCCAGCGTCGGCATCGGAGCAGTCAATCCTAGCGAAGCTGCAATATTAAACAGCCTTTGCTTCTCTTCGCGCGCAGCCGCATCCCCAAAGATTTCATCCATGTCCTCCAAGCTCTTGCCCTTTGTCTCGGGCACAAAAAAGCACGTAAAGAAAAACGCTAGCAAGGCAAAGGCGGCAAAGAAGATGTAGGTGCCCCAGCCAAACGTCTCGAGCATGTCCGGCGTCACCAGACCAATGATGAAGTTGCACATCCACGTGCAGCTGGTGGTAATGGCCATGGCCTTGGAGCGATTGCCGAGATTGAAAATCTCCGAGGGTAGGACCCAGCCAATCGGCGCAAAGGAATAGGAAAAATTGATGTCGTAAATATAGACGAACGCAATGCCCACCCAGCCGGCCGCCGGGTGATGAAGCAAATTGTTCCCGTAGGCGCCAAGGATTGCGCCGACGATAACCAAGGAGATGAAAGTCCCAGTAGCGCCGCACATTAGAAGAGGTCGGCGCCCTACCCTATCAATGAGAAAGAGCGCCGGTAGGGTTGACAAGGTGTTCACAATGCCGTATACGCCCGTCGCCAACAATGAAGTTGTGCCGCCAGAAAGGCCCAGCTGGGAAAAGATAATCGGACTGTAATATATCATAGCGTTACAGCCGATGAATTGTTGGAGGAAACCAATCAAGCAGCCGACAGCGAGACGCCGAAATGCAGGCTTCGTCGCGACAAGACTCCCGTACTGCGCAAAGTACAGCGACGCCCCTGCCTTGCCGGGGAAGCGCTCCCGGGCAATGGACTCGTCAAACAGCACCTCAGCCTTGATGGCGAGGTACTCGTCCCGCAGACACTGCGAGTCGGGGTGCTCGGCGCGACGCAGCTGCGCGAGCGCGCGCAGCGCCGCTTCCTCCTGCCGACGCATCAAGTAGTAGCGCGGCGACTCCGGGTAGAAGAGCATGCCGAGGCCGAGAATCAGCGCCGGGGCAATCTGCAGCGCAAACGGCACCCGCCAGGCCGCCTGGCTCTGCCCGGGGCAACGGTTACCTGGAGGGCCAACGTCGTGGCGCGGGTCAAACTTGGGCCGGTCGTGCGTGCCGCCTGTATACGGGATGTCGGGAGCGCATCGAACGCCGCCTATATACTGCGTCCCGTACTCGAGCCAGTAGCTGACGAGAATTCCAAGCGTTATGCTCACTATTGCAGAGAGTCAGCCAAGTGATTGTCTTTCTTCTTGGGGTATGTCTACAGCTTACACTGCTGGAGCACGACCAGCGTTCCGCGGATGCCCGCCGTCGACACCTCAGACATGTACATGGGCACAATCATAGTCAGCATGCCGACGGCGAGTCCAGCCACCGCGCGCCCGCCAAACAGCACCGCCATTGTCTGCGCACCCGCCTGCAGCGCCGATCCGAGCGTGAAGACGACCACGGCTGCCAGCATCGAGCCCTTGCGGCCGAAGCGGTCCGCGACGGGGCCGTTGACCAGGGACCCGAGCCAGGCCGCCAGCAGCAACGTCGACACGAACCAGCCTTTGAATCTGCTGTCGAGGTAGATGCGCGGAAACTCTGCCGCAAACGACTGCATCTCCAGCACGCCGGACACGACGCCCTGGTCATAGCCAAAGAGAAAGCCGCCGAGCGACGCAAACTATCAGCATCCCGAGTCTGTTAGCTTCTAGCCCGTTTAGCAAGCAACGTGTAGGAGTCGAGACCCTAGTCTTGATGACTGACATACCGCCGAGAGGCCGAAAATGTAGGGGTTGTCGAGGAGCTGACGCCAAAACCCCGGGGGCTTTGTTGTGGATGCGCGTGAAGCCATATTGCAGCTAACGACTCTCTTTTTTGGCGATTTGCTTCCGCCTGCGTAGAAAGACAAAAGTAGGGGAGGAGAAAGAAGAAAGTCGCTCGCTGCACACGACACAAACTCGCGGGGAAAACTCCGTCCGGGCTTACTACCAAGATGGCCAAGATCAGCTTAGTCCTCAGGTTGCTGCCCGCTCACGCCCTTGCCGGCTGCCGATCTGCGGAGGCGAAACGTGGGGGTTGCCGTGACCCGTTCACACCGTTGACCTGGCAAACACGACAAGAGCTTCGAACGCCACACTATCTGTTGGCATCACAGGAATTCACCTCTACTGCCTCTGTCTCTGCCTCAGTACCGTCAAAAGCAACTCTGCGGTAGATGCAAGAGATATTCGATCTCTGTCGGGACCCAATGTTGGAAGTGAGAGCTGTTAGTGTTCACACTCTCGAATTGTAATTCTCACCCCTGGTAGTGGCATTATCTAATCGAGGTTATTATCCACTACTGATAATGAACCTCGTCGCGGCGAATACACCAGCAGAGAGTGAAAAAGGGAAATCATTTCATTCATACGCTGCATCAACTTGATCCTCAAAATCAAGCAGAGACTTTCAACACATCACACCATTTTCGTCTGGAGCTCCTTGTTCTCTTCGCGCAAGCCCTTCAGTTGACTCCCAAAATCTTTGTTCACCCACTCCCAGTAACCCGTCCAGACACTCGTCACACCGGCATTGCTCGTGGCAGCACCGGCGTTGCCTGTAAGAGCCTTCATCTTCTCACCTAGGAGAAGCGTGACACGGAGAATGCTCTTGTTCGCTTCTTCCTGCTTCTCAATATCTTGTTTCACAGAATTATCTTTGAGTTTCGTCGACAAGACGGCTTTATAAGCCTCCGCGATCGCATCCAGTCGCCGTGCAGTCTCGTCAGGATCAATGACAATAAGCTTTGTTACCATCAGGTTACAAAGCTGCCGAATATCGTTGTCATCGCGCAAACCGGCAACAATACGGTCGTAAAAGTCGATATTGTTGATCCGGCTAAAGGCAGTCTCCATAAGAGCATACAGCGTTTCATAGGCACTCTGGAAAACTCATTAGCTCAATGTCAGTAAGACCATATACTGAAAGGCAATTTACCTTTCGAACTTCTAGGCCATCATCTACAGTATGCTTGAATGGCCCCATCTGTACTTCGCGCACCAGCTCCGGTTTCACGACTGATTCAGTTAGCACAAAGGGCATGAGCTGGCCGAGATAAGGCAGGATAAAATCGGGCTTGTTATGCGCTGCAGAGTTCAGCGTCGACATTGCCAAGCGACGAATCTCCATGTCTTCATCTTGCAGCATGATAAGCAGCATATCGATCAACATGTTACGCAGCACAGCATCAAACGCCTCGTCGCACTCAGGGAGCGTGTACCGTACTGCCTGTACAGCCATAGCACGAACACCCGTCGACTTGTCCTTGAGCAGTGTCTACCGAGTGTACTATTAGCAAGCGTGTTCATATGCAAGTAATGCAGTCTCCTACCTGGAGTTTGGGCATGAAGTTGGTCGGGTCTAGCGTAGCCAGACGCCCAACGCACTCGGCGCAAACCACCTTGTTGTCCACATTATCCGATGCCTGAAGCAATTGATCCCAAATGGACACGGCTTGGTCTCTAAGGTCAGCCGATTGATCGGAGACAGACTGTAAAATTTCTTTGATCGACTGAATCAATAGATACTGTGTGTTTCCGCTCTTCTTAATTTCCTTGAGAATAGTGGGTAGAAATGCCTGAACGTTCCCAGAGCCGGCGCGGCCAAGCGCAACGGCGGCGGCCAGGGAAACCTTGTCTGGCTCGGCACTGAATTGGCCAAGAAACAGCTCCGGCTTCAATGGCGAAGTTGTGCCAAGTCTCATGCCCGCCTCGCCGAGGACTGCAAGTGCAAGACAGATGCGGGCGTTGTCACCGCCTTGAGAGCTGCTCTCTAGCTCAGAAACGAAGCTGCTGACAGAAACCCCAGACGAAGCTCCACCAGTGACGAGCAATGTTCCTATTACTTTTCCGACAACGACCGGGTCACCTGCAATGCTCACATTCTGCAAAAGGCCGGTCATCAAAGGACCACCGGCACGACTTTCGCCCACAGCACTAACAAGAGCAAGAAGCTGGTCGAGGACAATTCCAGCCAGGTGTGATTTCAAAAGCTCGCATAGAGCAGAGACAGTTTCCTCGGTCATAACCAGGTGTGCATCATTTCGAACCAAGTCTGCCAAGATGAGCAGAGATGGACCGAGAAGGTGCGCGTCGGCGTTCCTCACATTTGGCATGAGAGCCGAGACGATTCCCTCAATGGTACTGGCTTCGAGTTGGCCCTCGGCAGCCTTACATAAAACAAGGTTTTTCAGCGCAGCGATGCTGGACCCACGAAGCGGTCGGTTAGCTTTGCGAAGCTGGTCTGCAAGCTCCAAAGCCACCTCTTGAATCCAACTTTTTCGCAGTTGGCCTTGGGTGTTGGCAAATGTAGCGACATTATCGAGTGCACGAACGGAAGCAAGCCGAGTGGTTTCGTTCTTGAGACGCTCGCGCAGAACGTTCAGCGCAGCGTCACGCTTATCTTTTGATAATAGCGCCTCACTTTCGACCGCGGATGTTCGAGAAATTAGGACGCCGAGTCCGTGGATAGCACGTTGCCTAACCTCTGCGTCTGCGTCATTTGCTGAAGCTCTGTCCATCATTACAGTAAAGAGTTTGTCGAGCTCTCCTTTGTACTTGATCGCGGATCCTCGCGATCGAGGTGGCGTAATGGCTTTGACCAGTTCTTCTGAGGTTCGGATGCCCTCGCTTGAGATTTTGTAGAACCTGTCGTGTACAGCAGATGTCACGCCGTCAACAATTTGAGTCAGAAATGGCTGCAACACAGCTGACGAGTGAGTTTTTGAAATGTCGCTGATCAGTTTTAAGGCAGTGACTCGAAGCGAGCTGGGCGTGGCAGATGCGGTACCTCCACTTGTCGTGATTGAGGACGAAATTGAGCTGGAGCCGGCAGGCTTGATCACATCCAGAATCAGGCTTATGAGCGTTCCAAAGTGGTCAGCAAGGCCGCCTCGCAACACGGACACAAGATCATCGAGTAGGCTGATTACGGCTTGCTTTGTCGGGATAGTCTTGCCCTTGAGCTGCTTGGTCGCAACTTTGACAATACTGGGTATTAGGGTCGTTAATTCGGCACGGGGTCCATGCATTGGCGCTTTTTCGAGGATCGGAGAGATCAGGCCAGTGCCGATCATCGACTTGGACATGTTTGAACCACCACCACTGCTTTGGCGTCTGCGTTTGCGGCTGATAGGCATTTGAACGGCAAGCTCTGGCTCGAGCTCGTCCAAAGTAATGGTTTCGGTGTGTAGACCTTCACCGGTTTTGCGAACAAGGAGGGAAAGGGCGGAAATAATCTCAAGACGAACGTTTTCTTCGCGCTCATCCATACGCTTCACCAGAGTCGGTGCGGCCGTGTTATACAAAACCCCATTTTCCAGCAAATCGCCACTACCGCGGGTGGCAACCAAAGTATATATGGCTTTCGCAGCGCATCTTCGCACTTTCCAGCTTGCGTCATCATCATCATCTTCGAACCCATCGTCAGCGTCGAATTCCTCATCATCATCGTCTTCCTCGTCCTCCTCATTCAAGTCATCTTCCATTTCTTCATCTTCGTCGACCGCATAATTTGGATCGTACTTCAAATAGCGGAGGCAGGACGATATAACAATATCTGTATAAGAACGCATTTCTTGAGGGCACGAGGCTAAGAAGGCCTCGAGGGCCACAAGCGCTGCTTCTCTAACCTCATTGAATTCAAGGCACAGGTCGTCTCCATCGCTCATCTTTCGCATGTGAGACTCGAGCTCATCCTCTGTCAGTTCCTTTAGGATAAAATTGGCAGTTTTGGGTAGATGTGTTCCGAAACGAGCAGGAATCGAGCGAGCCATGCTTCCAAGGATAGAAATATAAAGACGACGCGAGACAGCGGTTGCGTTAGGTCGTGCCAGTGCCTCTGTGAGTGTGTTGACGACCTTTTGCAGCTGTTGATCCGACAAGTAAACGGCTAGCATGGAAATGGCGACAACAGCTCGCTTCTTAACAACAGAGCTTCCATGTTCACCTTCCAGAAGACGCATTACAACATCAAGCATGGATTCCGCTTCTTCCTGGTCAAGAAGAGGGCCAAAACAGCGGACAACTTCAATCAATACGTCCACAGCCTCGACACTAATTTCTTTGCTGTCCTGCAACAGCGCGACAGGCATGTCGGGCAAATTGATTTGATCGTTGGAGGGGCCGCGAGTCTTGGCCTTGGAGCCGACTAGACGTGGGATCAGCACGCGCCTTACGGCTGCATATGCATTATTCACGTCGTGGTTGGCCGGCACTCCGGGAAGAGGCCGAGGAAGAGCAATGATGACTTGACGTAGAGCCAATGCTGAAACTGCATTGTCGACGGAGTTTTTGAGCTTTAGCGAGGATAGCTTTTCGATCATGGGTCCCACGATGCTGTGGGGGACTTTTGCGACGAGAGGTCCTACACTGCAGCACATGTTAGCACGGTTGATTCTCAACGCTGCGTTGGTATCCGGTAGTACGACGAACCACTTGATAGCCAGGTTTTGCACTTCGCCATTCTGGTCGTCGAGAGTCTTGATGATGCTATCAACGGTGCGGGCGGCGACATTGTAATCATGCTGCAGAAAATCGGGCTTGGAAAAAGTCAAAATATTCAGAAGATCGTTCAGAGCCATGAACCGAAAATCCGGATCGGCATCGCTCAGCTTCTGAACATGGTTCATGACCGCCTGAGGCGTGCATGCAGCCTGATTGACGCTGGCCATAATGATACCGCCGTAGGAGCTGAAGCTGATATTAAAAGGGTCAACATGCAGTTATAACTTCGCACGATTTCTGCTCCTTAGTCTCTGGCCTCGGAACTTCACGGCCGGCCGTTTGATGGAATCCTTGAATGTGAATGTTGATGGAGGAGGCAAAGAGGCGGAAACTGGGAGGTGGAGGTGGGGCAACAAGCTTAAGCTTGTGAGGCAGTGGAGGGGCAACGAGCAACCTCCAAACTCACGAGGGGCTGCTATAAAACACAAAGTGGTGCACCTCCTTTCCTGAAGAACACGTTCCAGCAGAGAAGTTCGCATACGCAGGCACTCAACTCTCCCTGCCATTCACTCAAGCTGCTCGCATCGCCCCCTCACTTGACTTTATTTTCTGACGCCAGTCTCCAGGCCAGGCAACACTCATCCCCCGGCGGGTCAAGTCTGCCACTCGCTGCATTCACAGCCTTCAAATGTTGTGTTTCAAACTTCCAGACCGACGCCATCAAACAACTCTTCTGGGGTCGTCTAGGATTCGAACTAACCAGCCCGCCACAGCAAATGAATGATATCGTTCGGTGTCGGCCAAAGATAGGGCGCCCAGAAAGATAGGGCGTCTCCCTTGCCCTCATAGACAGCCATACACAGAGCCCTTTATCTTTCGGTCATTCAGTCACGTACGCTAGAATCAGGCATCGCTTCCCCCTTCTTCAGATTGCAAAATCCGAGCCGAAACTTCGAAAGCAAAAATTTCAACAAGGCCGACCTGCTTGGCACATGACCTGCAATGAATGAAAGCCCCCACGATGCCCAACTTAAATCAGCTCCTCGGCTAGCGACATTGTGGTTCCCGTAGCCAGAGACTGGGAGAGGTTGTGCTCAATCATGTTTGCCAAGCGCTCAATACTAGGTCTTGCGAGCGCTAATTTGGCCTCGCACACTCGACGGGAATATACGCCGAGAACTGCGGGCAAGAGGCGTTTTCTTTCCGGCCGTCGGCATCACCCTCCAATCCATTGTCGATCGGTAAACTTCCCACAATACTGGTTGTGACGCGTGAGAGATGATCCATCGCGGGGGAAGAGGGGGCCACATTCATGCGCCTCAAAGGCCGTCGCTGGCACACGATCGTTGGTCTAAGTCGGGCTCACACTCACGTTGTCAACAGCGCCGGAATACTTATTCAAAAACTAATGGCGGGCCGTCACGGATAGACCAATCTCGTTTCGGATTGTATTAGCGGACAACACAGGTGACTGGTGAGCCAGAAGCAAGCAAGCACGCACAGACGAAAGCTTGGCTCATGTTTCTGGTGGCTGTCGCTATCCCCACAAGGCCTACAACCCTAGCCACGAGGCAGTGTGGCAATTGTGGGTGGTGAGAATCTGGAGAAATACGATGTCCTCCCTCCACACTTTGTTCGAATCCTGCGAACAGCTTCTTTAGGAGCAAGGCGCGGTATTGTGAGCTGAAAATCCCATCTTGACACTGTTGCAAGCGCGAGTGCAAGACTATGCGGAATCGCGATTGCCGTTCGCGGTGGCGTCACTTTTTTCAGCTCTTCATTTACTGAGCCGCCACTGCTACACGCGACGGACATATTGGTACAGCGATCCACCGAAGAGTTGCATATGTTTGGCTCCCCCAGCCATGGGTCGCTACAGCCACCGTTTATGGGGCAAGCCTGGTCTCGATATTGTCTCTGTTGTAACTTGTTGAAGCGAATGACATGCATTGGCAGTGAGTACGTGTTCCAGGATGCCACCCCTATCGCGTGCTCATCATATGATCATTGCCTCACAATGCGCAATCCTTTGTTCAAGACTGTCTCGAGTAGCTTGGAGGTGCGGCATCTAGCCCTTCCCCGGGATCCCGCCTGGCGCCTTGTGCAGCCCCTCGTAGATCACTCGGTGGCCTCTGCGGCACGGTGCTAGCCGGGCCCGGCAAACATCGTTTTGAGGGGTTTTCATGTTCCCCGGCTCGCCTGTTTATTATAGCCAATGAGCCTCAACTCCATCTCTGGCTTTGCCGTGGCTTTTCAGTGGCGCCGAGCGTTCCTCAGCCGCTGGCTGGTAGTCGTCTGTACTGCGTGGTTGTCCGTACTGGGTCTCATCCACAGCCTAGGCCGCTGATGACACGGGCCTGCTTCCACCTCGATTGTGGAGTGTAAAGGAGAGATGGCTTGTTTGAAAGCTGAATGGCCTTTTTGTTTGCCAATGGCCCGGCTTGTGATTCCTTGGGGTCTCTGAATCTTTCACTTTACAAAGTCGAAAACAGAGCTCTGAATCTATTCCTCTCGAGCTCTGAAGTCGGCTTACACGGTGAACGGCTCATTAGGATCCAAATTTATTCAGCATCGAATCTCGCCGCTACAGTGCTCGCGTGAGCTGGAGCGTTGTTAGCTGCAAGTTCCAACCAGACATATTAACAATAGATATGGACCTCCCCGCATCTGCGGAAAAAGACCACATAAGGTGCGCGTTCCCCGTCCATGCGACCGCAGGCCGCCGTTGCGAAATACTGACTCCATTTTAGACATGGGCTTTCACTATTGAGCATCGATGATTTCGATTTCGACTGGTATGGCACTGAATTTAACGGCACGCTGCTTCAAAGAGGCCCCAGTATTAGAAGCACGCCGCTGCGAGATAGCATTGGCTCAGTTCCTTCTCCCATTAGCAGTACAGGAGCGGCTTCATGGTCAACTGATGGTTACATGCCTTCTGCGACTTCTGCGACTTCTGCGACTTCTCATCCGAACGCCTCGCACGGCCGGCTCCGGTCGAGCGCCCCCAGAGATCAGCGGCCCTCGATGAGCCGATCTCTGCGCAACGCTTCCGCTGCCAACATGTCTCAGTACAGTCTTTATCCTGCACCTACAAAGCCTCTTCCTCCGATTCCACCACCTAGGCCTAGCACACAACAAAATTCTTCTGTCGACACCAACAGCCTATCGTCTATCAGTACCAGCTACTCGTCACCCTCAAATTGTCATGTAATTTCTTCCGAGCCAGTTTGCTCTGGCCCAAGCGCAACTGCCTCCCCTGGTTCGTCGCTGGCGAAAAGCACAGAAGAATATCGTCGATTTCCGGACAGAACTCAGCCTCCTGTACAGCGGTCTTTCAGTCAACGATCAGTTCCGAAATCATTGACTCTTCATTTCTGGAAGGATATTGCGTCCGACGACAAAAAGGTCAACAACACCGTGCATTATCTCGACATATCACCAAACGCAACCATTATTGCAAGCAAACATGGGAACAACTTGGTGAAGGTGTGGTCCTTGGCCAGTGGTGAGCTACAAAACTCTATAAAGTTCTCATCCTACACGGAAGCGAGGTCCCGTTCTAGGGACTACATGATTCGCAGTCACGCCATTCTTTCGGAAACATCCACTTTGATTGCGATCGCTACTCGATTCGGCCGCTCTATTGAGATATACGATTGGGCGAGAAAAAAATCTATTCAAACTATCGGAGACGCCGATCGGTGGACTGCCGGGCGCTTTGAGATCTTTGACGGGGGAGGGTGCCCGCTGGCAGTATATCGGGCAGACTCGTCGACAATCGATGTTTATCGGGCGTCGCCAGAGAGAAGGAAGCCACTTTACAAACACCAGTCTATCGACGTATCCAGATCAGGGCTTCCATTTACGCCCATACTCCCCGAATTGGCAATTTCAGCAACCAGTCCACTGGTGGTTGCC
Organism: Beauveria varroae; assembly: GCA_030780425.1. Taxonomy (NCBI): domain Eukaryota; kingdom Fungi; phylum Ascomycota; class Sordariomycetes; order Hypocreales; family Cordycipitaceae; genus Beauveria; species Beauveria varroae. The sequence goes on from JAPFUP010000102.1 coordinate 224,403, forward strand.
GCGGCGGGACCAAGACCTCCGATTGCTGGCCATCCCCCACCAAAGAGGGAGACCCTCCTCGTCGCATGGGAAACATCGCATGGCAACGACGCTACCTCAAATAAGCCCTATCGTGTCGCGAGGCCTTGGCAGCATGAAGAGCTTGATACCGCGATCCCAATCGACCTGGTCACTTACGGCAGCGCCGTCGTCTCAATTTGGATACCCGCCAGCTTCCGCGCCGTGCCCGTCCCAGCAACGCGTAAAGGCTCAGGGTACAATTTGACGCCCTCCAAGGTGACACTACGCTGGGTACTGGTCTGGGATCTATCCGCAAACTCGACTCGAACTTTTTCGATTCCAAACTGTACTTCCTGTATATCTCCTGACTGCCGACTAGTGGCCTACTGCAATGCCTCGGGTTCTGCAATGGGCGCTAGAGGCTCGCTCGTCATCGTCGACGTGATAACGGGGGAAGAGGCTTGGTGCTGGCCTGACAAGAATGCAATCAACGTACAAAGTGGATCTGCGTCTGGATTTGCACAATTTGATGCTTTGGGTAGCGTGACGGAACTTTCGTTTTCGGTCGATGGTCGTTTTCTCATTGTGGGAGATGGTCAAGGGCACATGTGTGTGTATGACGTACGCGGATGAAATAAGGGTGGAAGTATTATGAAATGCGCTTGCTTTTATTGTATTCAGTGTATTTACCATATATCCTGGCGTTTAAGCACACGTTTTAATAGACATATCTGAACTCCGCAATCTCCTTGTCTGTCAAGTCAGCCTGGTTAATGGCCTCAACGTCGACTAGCTGTACTTTATCCCCCGCTACCTTGTCCCGACGACGGTTCTCCCATACGAGGTAGAACCGAAGCATAATGGACAGAATTATGCCACCTGCGTAGCATACCAACATGGCTAAGAAGCCAGATGTGTAACTTGGCGACTCTCTCGCAAAGAAGAGTTGTGGACCTATAATGTTTCCAACACAATATGCGATGAAGATCATGGAATTCATCGTCATCTTCTTTGTGAAGCCTCCGGTGTTGCTGGTGATCATTGAAACATTGAGTGGAAAGGCGCAAGCGTACCCGAATAAGAAGCAAACTCCGATGAAACGAGACCACTTTTGGGCCGGGTCCAGAACACGGATTATGATGGCGCCAGCCAGCGACAGTGAGAATCCCCATGCTATCCAAAGGGTTCGAGTGTTGCGCAGATATGTGCTTCCAGCTGTCGCAATAACAACAAAAACGGCCTGGAAAGCAAATGTCAAACTGTTGAGAAGCAATGTCGCAAAAGTGCTAAACCCCATGCCTTGTATGACAATGGGACCAAACTACATGATATGTTGGCACAACTTGTGTCATGGAAGAGGGGGTTTTGACTTACACTTGCAACACCGCCATTCGGAATGTTGTAGCAGAGCTGTATCCCAATGAGAGGCCACAACTTTGTATCTGCGAGCGCCTCTCGCACTTGTACCCACTTTATCTGATTGTTTTTGATGCCAGTCATGTTCTCCTGCACTCGTATGATGGCTTTTTTGCGGTCTTCCTTGCTCAAGAAGAAGGCTTTGTTGGGAACATCGGGCAGGACAATAAACATTGCGATGCTCCATACAATTGTAGTGGCCCCAAAAATCGCGAAAACGGCCTAGAAGCCAGAGTCAGAAACAGGAAACAAAGTGCTGAACAAAAAAAGCATGAATTCACCTTCCAAGATGGGATGCTGTGGATGTGACCGATTCCATAGCCCACTAAACCGCCAATCATTCCTGCAAAAGGGCTTCCGAGAAACCATGCTGCCTGTCGAAGAGGCTGTTCAGATCGCTTATACCACATGGAAATGAGTACACCCAATCCCGGCGCAACGGCGGCTTCCGTGACGCCAAGGAAGAAACGGTTCGCGAGAAGACCAGCGCTGTTGAAGCAGAGCGGTGTCAAAATGAGAACGCAGCCCCAGAAAAGGCTAAAACACATGTCAGCAAAAGAATCTGTACATCAATATATGTGTGCTTCTGCACATCACAAGCGCTATACTCGACATACATTGACGCCGCAATGGTCTTTCCAGTAGGTAGGCGAACCATGAGAGCCGCGGCTGGGTATGATGCGATGAGATACCCAAAGTAGTAAACACTATTTGCCCAAGAGTATGCGCTCCCGGAAATACCAAGGTCTTCACGTATACCCAAGATTGCTGTCAAGCTCAGTGCGGACTTGTCGAGGAACTGAAACATGTAACATATGGCCATGATTGGAAGGAGACTAGATACAACTTATCAGTCATCATACCAAGTGCAGCTTTCTTGACTTACCAAATGTCAATTTTGCGTAGCAGTCTTCTGTCTTCCTCGAGAGACAGCTTGGTGCTCGGACTGGCGATCTTTGTGGAGCCGGACATTTCAACCACACGTCCATCTCTAGGAGAGCTTTCGCTTTTTTCCGCCATCCCTCCCTTCAGTCCAGATCCAAACAGTGGACTTGTTAGATGGGAATCAGCAACCGAGTTGTAGAGTAGGCTGTCTCGCGTATCCCGAGGGCGAGGGCGTAGACTGTTCCCAGGCGATTAGGAAGGGCCTTGACGTCTCGAGTATCCGATCTACCGACTAGACTAATCCGACTAATGTCTTAGCAACTTTTTAGGAGATCTCGGGATAATAAAAACCTTATCGCGGGGGGTTCCGCTTACCCGACTTGGTGGTAATATCCCAGCCCGAAATCGGATGGTGCGGGGACCAGCGCCTGATTATTCCACGAGGCGATGCGCAAATCGATACACTCGAGAATATAAAGCTGAAAAGAGATGAGCCAAGGCGCACCACCTAATTCTTTCAATAAGATGATGGCTTGTTTCGAAAGAAGGGGCTGACGAATGTAAAAGAGAAAATATACGCTCGCGAGAGGAACCTGAGGCAACCGCATGCAGGATCTACATCTTGACCGCGCCCGAGGAAATAAGCAATGACCGCCACTCGGAGATCCGCTGTGGTATACATACTATGAGGCCTGGACACTCTATTGCACTGCGGACTGCGCTGGTTGTCTCACCTAGACGACGAGGTTGTTGCAAGCGCACACGCACTTTCATGGTGCCATCATATTGGTGCTACCTGCGTGGCGGATATATATATCGAGATCAAATATGGAGAAGCTTGTTCAGCAGCCAGTTTGCCAGGTCAATTGGAACTTCACATGATCAAAGGGTCGCGGTGACACGGCTGACCGCCGAAATCTCAGGCTTCAAAGTAAGCACGATGCTGCAGGCGCTGAATCTGTAAGCACCTCAATAACAAGAAAGCTCGACACTGATTAGAGACATTTCCTGTGCTCTCTTCGGACTGTACTCACTGGGCTCCGCACTCGAAAATTCTTTGCCAAGGCATAAAGGATTCACTCTCGCTGAGTGACAAACAATGAATGACGCTACTACAGCGCAGTCTGATATACCTATTCTCCAATATTCTCGTAATTGATCTTGACGCGCAAGACGCGTTGTTATTATGGCGGTGGCTTTTCCTTATACTCATGTTTCTTATGCTTTTCATCCACTTTATTCCTTCATTCCTCTATTATTCAATATATCTGTTTCTAGGGCTTCAAAACTTGTTATTTTCTACTTGGCGTCTTTGCTACCCCCCTACCTTTCGAGCACCAGAATCCTTGTATTATAGGTGTGTACGTCAAGGAGTTACCAGTAGAAGAATGCTGCATATACGAGCACGGAGCTCAAGGTAGAGCTACCAGCACGCAGCTATCCGTCTGAACGCAACGTCGCAAAGAAATACCACCCCATAATGATACAATCGTTAGCTGCAGCACAATGTGACATGCAGCACATTGTAGCTACTTCATTTGCTCTACTAGATTATAGGACGGCGATTTACATGAATCGAGGCACACAGATTTCAAGTTTAAACATCTCCCATTACTATCTAGGCCAACCGATATTAAAAGTCTCCATTGCAATCAAAATTAAAGCCGACAGCCAAGATTTGTTCATCGAGCCAATGTATCGATGTAGAATGCACACGTGAAACAGAAGCTTGGGTACTATACAATTTTCCCCCAAGATGCTCGAAAGAGCAGCGAAAAAGATCCCATTACAGCCATTTCATCGCGTCGTTTCTCAGAGACAAAGCCACTTACAGAGCAAGGATAGCGGCAACGGCGGCGAAAACACCGGCAGGGGCGTAGATAGCGGCAGCACCGGTGGGAATGGTGACCTGGGAGCTGGTGGGGGTAACACCGCCAGTGCCGGTAACAGAGCTGGCGCACGAGGTTGTGACGGACTCGGGCTTGGTGTGAGTGGCAGTAGCACTGCCAGTGCCAGTCTTCGTGGCGCTGCCAGTCTGGGTGGCGCTGCCGGTGCCGGTAGCGGTAGCAGTGCCAGAGGAACCGGCGCCGGTGGAGGAAGAACCACCGTTGCCGGAGTTCTTGCAGTCCTTGTAGGAATCCTCGGCCTCCCCGAGGACCTTGGTCAGCTTGCTAGCGAGGTCCTCAGCGATGGAGCGGGCGTTCTCGGGGACCTTCGAGACGACAGCGTCAATCAGCTTCTTGGAGTTCGTGCTGATGGCAGCGATCTGATCCTGGACAGTCTTGCACTCGCCGGCCTTCTCGACCTGGGACTTCTTCGACTCAAGAGCGTCGGTGAGGCCGCTGCCAGCCTTGGCGAGATCCTGGACACCGCTGGCGAGCTCGACAGCGTCGGAAGCATCCAGGTCGGGGCCACTGTCGACCTTGGTCTTGCCCGCCTTTAGGTCGGATACGAGCTGGTCGGCGGCCTTGACGAGATCGGACTTGTCACCGCTGTAGGCATCAACAGCGGACTTGACGCTCTGAATGTCCGTGTTGACGGTGCTAATGACACCCTTGACGATGGTAGCATCACGGGGGGTAACAGCAGCCACGGCAGTGGAGGCGACGGTGAGAACAACAGCGAACTTCATGTTGATGATTTGTTGGAAGACTGGGTCTTAAAAATGAAGAATTGCAAGAAACGAGTGTTGTATAGACACTAAGCGAAGGTGAGTGATGGGGATGAGGAGAGAAGAAACAGAGCTGAGGTTGAAGGAGAGAGCCAATGATTATATAGGAGAGCAGCCAGATCTTTTGGTCTGGCAAGCTAGGCGTGGTGGCATGCGAGAACGGGCGATGGAGGGTGTGTGCTGGACAATGCACAAGCCCCTTCTCCTAGGCTGGAGACAATGGCCTCTCTTTTCTTACTATTCCAAGCCCGGACAAACCCAATATTCGTCCATTGGTACCTAGAGAGGTAGAGGGTGTGTGGCCTGTGAAAGAGCTTATTACCGAGGCTGCCTATACAATCAGTCCACGAAAAAGACGGTTTTGAGCAGGTGAGTGGACCAAGTCTTGCCAGTATGGACAGCCACAACAGGCCAGTAGACCAGGTTGCCAGGTTGCCAGGTTACCAGACCAGGTTTTCGTAAAGATTATGTACATGAACATTGTATAGTGCGGTTGCCAGCAATCACGAGTGAGGCAGTGTGGCGGCAGCTGTAGGACCAACTCTGCACATCGTATGTACATGTACATGTACACACCGAGCCATGGAGACAAAAGACGCAACTAGCATGCATTTGCGGGCTCGGAGATCTATCAGAGTGCGTGGAGAAGTGCGTGTGGAGAGCTAGTTCAGCTATTTTCCCTCTCTGATGCGGACGCCGGGCATTGGCTTGACGCCACGGTTCGGCCCAGGATGGTTTCAGCGGCCATGTGGAGGCAACAAAGGTTCCCGACCAAACAAGGCTCTGAAGCTCGTCTTGGGGACCAGTCGGGGCTGCAAGAGTCATTGACTGGTGGGTTGGTTCAGTGCGCACCATGTGCTCATACATCATGCCCAATGGAAAAGAAGGTTTTGTCACTCGCTCGACAGCTTTCAAGCGGGTTTGTTGGTTCGGAAGCTGCGAGCTTGCTAAAGTTCCGATGAGTCGGCAAGGCAACCGCGTGCCGTTTTCGTTTCCAGTACTCGCAGAGTGGCATGATGTATGATAACCACATCAAGCTGCCCCAGCTATTCTCCGCAAAAGCTGTCGCTGTCTGTCTGGGGGAAGGCCCGGCCCACCTCCACGCTGCCCCTTGCACTCGATTGGCCTTTCTCATTCCCCCCGCATAGAGATTCTGCTAGCGTAGTATTGCCTTGAGAGCTGCATGATAATGACTGCTATAACAATAAGCATGTGTTATATTATGTGTTCAAAGCATGTGCGGTGAAAACGAGCGTCCAGAGACGGCCAAAGTCGCAATAATGGTTCAAAGAGCAAGCATAGTTGCCGCGGCCTGGCAAAGCAGCCCAGTCGGGGCCTTCCTACATCCTTCATGCAGCCACTGAGCACTTGATGAGCAGGCACCAGAGTAGAGCTAAGATTAGGCCCGAGCTAAAAACAGAGCAACGAGCTAATAGAATGAGGGTGTACTGATTGGCACGAAGGAGGCAGGTCACTTGAAAGCACAATAGCGCTGGATGAGGTGTGGGCTTGTTCAAACAGGACGTATTCAGAAGAGACTTCGACAAGTGAGTCTCCACCTGCGCAATACGGACTGCTCGTTCGATTATTCTGTCTTTGCCGCACCTGCAGCTCGACCGGAATGAGACACAGCTCCGGGGAGTGGGCTTCCAGTACAGCCAACCACTGCCTGTGTCGCTCAGAAAAAGTGTCCACCTCATCTCGTCATTGGCGGATAGGATTTCCTGCAGGGAAAAGTCTGGCGGTGCAAAGCATCAAGTATGACCATCCTCCGTTGTCGAGTCTGGGTGAGACCGCACAAGCATGCTGGCACGGGATTTCTGACCATTCCACATGAAAACTAGCAGTACAGTTCCAGCACAATATGGCGTGCTCACTTTCTCTCGACGTGGTATTGCGTTGGCGTGGCAGAAATAGCGAAACTGAACAGGTCCTGGCTGGACTATTATTAAGATAATAACTTCGCTCCAAACTATCGAGCGTAGGCCCTAGGGAGTTATCCACTTGGGCTCATGGGCTCTCCCAATGCGGACAGGTTTGCGACTGAGGCTTGGAAAAGGTTCGGCGAAAGAATTGAATGCACTTGTTCTTTCCCGTCTTGCCCTCCACTCGTCCCAGCTTTGCCAACGGTCTGACGGCTGTGGCCGCAGATGTGGGTAAAAGTAGGTCGGCCTCTTGCGAAGATGTAAGGCATTTTTCCATCGCCTGTTACTAATTATTAAGCATCTAGGAAACAAGGACTTTGCTCATGGTTACTATTCGGAATGAAACTGTGAAGATACATTGAAAGTCGACTGTACGGATTACTATTCACCTGGTTGTAGGCATACGCTGATCTACGTAGTATTCTCATTTTCTGCCAGGCATGACGAGCAATAAAGTGAGATCGCCCAGTCGCAGGTACTTAATTTCATTATTTGAAGCCTGCAGACCTTACGAGGTATCCGCCGAAGTGCACAATCAAGCTGCTGGAGGCCGCTGTCGCTCTTCCATCATTGGTGAAGCAACAAGTAATCAGTGAGAAGGATGGTGTGGGTAGCGAGGCAGGCACAGGCAAACAGGCAGCAGGAAGGCAGGTTATAGCAAGGTTAGGTACGGATCCGTACCTATCCAAGTATGCTGCAACGCGACTGGGGCTTCCATGGCAGCAAAGCATTTCAGGCATTATGTACCTATATTATAACTACCAGTAATTAACTTGGTGAAGTGGATGGCTCATTTCCTCCACAGATGGACGGAGTAACTTTGCCGCCGCGATGATGTGTCGAATAACACGGGCTTTCTACTGATACTTTGCAGGTAAATAGCCCTTGCCCATGGACAAAGCCCTGTTCTCATTTTATTACCCCGCTCAAAAGATCGCGTTGGGTCATATCATGCCCTGGGTTGCGTAAAAAGGCACGCTGCTTGATAATTCAATACTTGATCACTCCTCTCGCTGGTCATAGAAACCAAATACACATTCTACAGCGCCTTCGAATCGCTGAAGACTTGGCAGCATCGTCGATCTGTTGGGAGAATTGCATGAGACTTTCTCAATGCAACCATTTTACAAGAGGTAAATGTACCTGAACATCCCCAAAGGTGCTAGTTGCGCCACCTGTGCAAAGTTATACATTTAATACGTGTGGCAAATACCCACACGGGCGTGTAGCCTGATTAGTTGTGGCGCCGCAAAAAAACTAGGTGACGCATCAACGAAAAATTTTCGATATACAGATGCTCAGGGGCGCGAGACGAATTGTTCTCGGCTGTGCGAATCCGGACGGCTCTCCCGCTCTGTGGAGTGTGTCCGCTCTCAGCCAACCGAGCAAGCCATCCGAACTCAACGAAGCGTTTGAAAGAAAAAAAGGAGAAATTGCTGGGGAATATCCACTCAGTAAGTCCGGTCCAATCATCCAAAGTTGCTGACCTGCATTGGAACTGCAACGGCCAATTGTGTGGAGATTAAATGTCACTTCATGGAGGGTTGCCAATCTTACTGGGTTGCGGGGAAATGAGACCGTGGAAACAATGCTGGAAATGGCCTACCAAACAAGGCTCTTCTCTTCATTCTGCAGCTCGTGCCCTGCTCAGAATGTTCCAGCCTCACGCCGCGCCCCCTTCCGTGATGGACATCTTTCGCGTATCACAAGGCCAAGTCGAGGCGCATCTTGCTAAGCCTGTGCGATCTGAGTCGTCCTGTACAGAACGCCACTGTCGAGGGAAATGATGATAGGAGGGGGGCATGGGGGTTTGGGGGGGTTCATGGCAGCATCTGATCGATCAGGCGTACCCCCTTGATCCTGCCTCCTACTTCATCCAAGATGCTCACGCAAGTCATCGACTGGCATAAAATCACATGATTTGCAGCAATAACTCGGAGCAAGATATTGGCATGAAAGCAGCCACCATACAATTCCCTCTGCATGCTCCTGCGTACCAATTTCGTTACCGACTTTGCCGGGCGTCGATGCCTGCGAACTTGGTCTAGAACAAACACTATTGCCAGATACAGTGCAATGCACGGCCTCTCAACTCCGACTATCAATCTGTATTGAGCTCGAAGCTGTTCCCGAAATTGATGCGGGTAACCCCTGGCTTTCCGGGCTAGTCACAATGGGCAAGTACCGAGGAGCATTCTGTCTACGACTCCTTACTCTGACAGCACCTAATCTTCGAAATGCCCCGAAGCTGCAGCCCTTGCATAAAGGCTACTCCGGAGCCAAAATGGGGCGATTGTGCACAGAAGAGAGGCTAATTCCGTATCAAGCTCAACTATGTAGCATCCCTTCTTGGGAGACATGCCCGGTTTGCCAAACAAATGTTGCGCGAGGCTCGGCACTACTTTTTTCAATATTGAATCCTACCACATGCTCCGGAGAACTAATACGCCCCCCTTGCTGCGTGGACTGACCAAGATCCTGCGAGGCCAGCCACAAGCCGCCTGCCGCGTGCAGCCCCTTCGTTCTGCAGCTGGCTTGGGGGAGATGAGGACCTAAGAATAGCTATGGATTACTTCTGCCAGTCAACCAATGTGCCATCTGTGCTAATCACTCAGAGCCTCCGCCAGTCAAGCCCAGGAACCGCTTTCGTCTTTAGCTGTGGCGTGCTCGCTCTGGAGCCGAGCCAAAGGAGCAGTCAGCTGGATACACATGATGTTCCACTTCGGCTTATGCAAGGGACCAAGCATCAATTTCTGAGTCTAAAAATTTCGTTTTCTCTACTCCGTAGAGCTCTTGTATATTGAGGACGTGACTCAGCTCAGATTGGCGAGCGAAACAGAATGGTGTTTCGCTACGGCAACTGAGTCTCCGTACACTGCTTCGTACAATATCAATGAGACCCGTTGCAAGTGTTTAGACGCCTCTAAAGTCATTCTTTAGAATTACAGCTAGCTTGTAGAGGTACAGAAAGTATAGAACAGATTTTACTGTAGAATTTGACATACAACTAGGACAAGGTAGCTATTCAAGTGTCTGCCCGTCACAAAGACAAGACACTCGGGTAAAAGCATTGGAGTGCCACTTCGTAGAACTGTTTGAACTTCACAATTTGATTTAGTTTCTTTGGCAGGTATGCACATGATGTATTGACTATGTATTCCTCCGGAGGAGGTGAGACCAAGGATCCGTGTAAGTGTCTCGGTAAGACATCTGCATATGTTCTAATTTGGTGAAATGTCGAAAGTCAGACAAATTTTAACATGGTCTCTATATCATGGAAACGAGTCAATCGCGTAAGAACTATTCATGTATACCATTGGTTTGTGGCTTCAGGGTGTGTCGGTTTTGCTCGTTGTGAAGCCACGACGTGCGAGTAGCAAGCCGCTACATCCATCTTCAACTGGTTAACTTCTCTTCTCGGGTATGGACTATTCGATTGCATTAATGCACTGTTTGTCAAATTATTCCAGAACTCACTCACACGGACTTTCCTTATCCTTTCATCGTCCTCAATGATTAGTCTTTTCTGACCTAGCGTTTCACAGGGTAGCTCAGCTGATGACTCGATGTCTTGATCAGCATAGCGATCATCTTCCTCTTTCTCATTTGTCGCCGTGTATCAATCTCGAAATATTTGTTTTCGACGATTCAATCCGACGGTCTGCACCTCATTCATGGCGACATTGCTTTTGCTCCCTCCTTAAGGGCAATCCTTCGTCGCAATAACCAGACTGGATTTAGTCGTTCATCATCAACAAATCAGATTAACACAAAGCTTCAATGGCCATTCGCGTACAATATCGCAATATTCGACTTAAGTCACTAAATGCCATTTAATCGTCCAAATGTTGTTTTAAACAGCTGCCTGTCGCCAGCATTATAACATTCCCACGTGATGGCCTTTGACGTCAGCCCCTCTCTTGTCTGTCCCGCCAAGCTTGGCGGTAGGCTGCCACTTAAGCACTCGCTCTTTTTCTACTAATCGACACAGCATCATAATTTCTAACGAACCTCGGAAGAATATACGTTAAAAAAACAGACATATTGAAGGGGGAGTGACGCAATACCTCGCCGCAGAGCCACCATGGCCGAGCCTCTCCCCGCCGCGTTCAAGATCCCCGAAATCAGCCGTTTCATCAACCGCGCCAATCAGCTCCGTACTGTCAAGCCCGCCATTGCCTACTGGTGCGAGTATCACGCCGTCAACCAGATTGTCGGCAAGAGCCTGCACACGACCGATGACGACTGCTTCAACTTTACGCGGACGCTAATTGAGCGCCTCGAGGCGACCAAGGCCGAGCGCGCCGACGATGATGCCATCACCGACAACACTGCGGGGCAAGCATACGTGGAGATGTTTGCCCAGGAGACGTTTGATCGCGCAGAGAGAACCATGCGCGCCAACAGGGTGACCAGGTAGGGAATAGTCGCTGCGCTTTGCGATGAGGTGCTCTCGTACAGGAAGCTAATTGCGCAACTTTTGCAAGGCAAACTGCCGACACGTTTGACGCCGCCGCCACCTTCTTCGATCTTACACGGGAATGGGGCACTCCAGAGCCAGAGACGCTGCAAAAGATTAAATTCGCCAAGTGGAACGCCGCGCGCATCCTCAAGGCCATTCGTCAAGGCGATGATCCCAACGAGTCCAATCCTAAGGCTCCCGAGCCCGAACCCGAAGATCCAGCCGAGGTCGAACTCGACCCTGCGACGCACGACGCACCAAGTATGCAGCCATCGGCGCGGCAGGCCTCTGTAGAAGATGCCCCAGATGAAAGTGACCTCTTGCCCTCGGTCCCTCACACGATGGCGACCGCTACGGACGCTGGTGGCTTCCCACCAGTCGCACCAGCTGTGACGACACCCGAGCTTCCTTTTGTTCCAACCCCTAGCAACACGTCACCTCCCTCCTCGAGGCCGCAAGTGCCTCCTCAGCCCTCGCCACAGATACCGACCAAGATCACCCCCGAGCATATACCCTTACCTGAGCCTCTACCGACGCAGCCAAGAGAGGCTGCTACGCCAATGGTCCCTCCGCCGATAGCCTCAGCACCAGCTCCCATCCCGTCCCCGGCCCCAGCTCCTGCCTCGGCTGCAGCCTCAGCATACGCGACGACGATCAATATACACCACAAGGATCTCAACCAAGCTCAGAAGCACGCAAAATGGGCTATTTCGGCCTTGAATTTTGATGACGTGCCCACCGCAGTGAAAGAGCTGCGAAATGCGCTGGCCATGTTGGGTGCTCAGTAGCTGGATACACAACGTGTACAAATTCTACAAATCACGAAGTTACGGACGACGGATGCTGGAGTAAAGTGAGTTTGATCATTAGATGTTCTAGCCGATGAGTAGTAATATAGGTATATAATTGAGTAACGGTTCTCGCTTGATCGAGTCATGTGCGCCGCCATGGCCCTGATCCATTTTCATGGGTCAGGTACTCGAATAATTCGTCGTAAGTCCATCATGAGTTGCACCCTGCATGGTGCTATGATTAAGGATAAGTTGCAGCAGCAACAAAGCTTTGCGCCGTGAACCCGGTAATAGGGATGCTGTTAAGGTATCGGTTGGGGACGCCATTCTTCCTAGGTGGCTCCGGATCCTCGGGTGCACCAAACCATCCACGATCAGGGCCCCAGGTAATAGCTTTGCCTGACTCGGTGGCGACGCTGAAGAGGGAGCGCATCATGGCGCCCCTCTTCTGCACGCTTTCGTAGGCGTCGAATTCTATAGTGCGAACTGACGGAAGACCTTTCAGGGTGCTTGCCAAAAGTTCGCGGCTGAATTCCTCGTAAAAGCCGTCCGCGCGGCGAAATTCATCAAAAATGTTGTCGCTCGGGTCAACCTCCACGTAGACCGCCAGAGTCAGGACGTGGATGCAGTCCTGCAGTCCCAGGGCAGCATTGACGACCCAACCCGCGGGCGGTGCGCTCCAGCCTGGTCCAAGGCGCATCTCAATCTTGGTGAGACATTGTCGCTGTCTAGCGGAAAGACGGGCCAAAAGCGGCTTCTTGGTCTTGTAGTACCGGCCGGGTGTCGTGGGGAAGAGTCGGAACGTTCGCGTGCTATAGAAGTAATGCGTCGCTTCGTTGCTGATGAGCCTGCACGTCCTCATCAGGCCGAGATTCTTGTGAATTCGCTTGTGGTTTTCTCGAGACAAATCAAGGACCTCAGTGATGTCGGCAAAGAAATATTCATAGATTTTGATCCGTAGTTCCGATGGCAGTAACAGAAGGGGAAACGCTTTCTCCGGTGGCTTTGACTTTTTTTTCTGAAATGGACGGAACGGTGTATCAAGCGTCAATGAAGCAATGGAGGCGGTCATATGTTGAGTCTCTGTAACAGCGACTGATGCCTCCCGATTTGCCTTCCTGGACTCTGCCGACATCGGCATCTGTAACGTTTGGCTACTCTTTTGCGCCGCAGAGCCGCGCCTCGCAGTTTTTCGAGGCATTATGAGCGGTCAAATTGGAGACCGACTGTAGAGAGCGCGTATACCAGCCTTTCGGTGGCGTGGGATCGTATCGGTGAGCAAAGAGAACGAGTGGCAAATCTGCAATCTCGGTGGCGGATGGTAGGGGTTTCGAATCGCAGAGACTTCGAGGCCGGGGGCCAATAAAAAAGAGCGCCGAAAGAATTTTCGTAAAAATCGAGACGGTGGTGCTTGATCAGCAGGGAATGGCTTTGGAAATAGAGCGCTGCGCAGAGGGTGGTGCCATGGCGATATCGCGAAGGAGGATCATCTGGAACCACCCTCTAAAATGCGATACGAGCGACCATTGCGCCGGGTCGGAGTAATAGCGATAGGGATTGGAGAACGGTGGTAAGAGCGCAGCTGCCAGCGCTCAGTAAGATGAAAGAGCGAAGTTTATAGGAATGCGGCCAGCAATAAACTGGAGAGGATGTCTCGTACCGTTGATGTGAGGGGAGGGCTTGGAGTCGGTGACAGAGCGAGCCGGAGACTGCAACAAAGCCCCAGAATTTGAACTAAACTTCGCGCGAGACGTTGTTTCAGCGCTGAATTCCAAAATACAGGGCGGTTTCCACAGAATACATGGGATCGCAGGCCGCTGCAAGTACCTTACCCAGCAAGCCTAAATACAGCCAGTGCTAGATAGGCGCACTTGTCCGTCAGCTCATGGCACTGATGTAGTCGTTCATGATATATTATATTTAAACCAAATTTTTTTTTTCCCAAAGGGCGTCTCTCAAGAACAGTCAATATCCAGCCACATCGTAGAAAGCTGCACCTGCGTAGCTGTGCTGTCCGGATCCCGGCCAAATTAAATTTCCGGGCACCCTCTTGCTCCGTTGGCCATCACCTGTCAGGCTGTCATGCTGTCATGCTGTAGTGGCACCACTGTGTTCCACTGGATGAGGTCAGCCGGGAAATTTTTGGTGGACAAGGAGAGAGGCCGACAAAGCATCCACGCATGTCCCGAAGTTTTATCTGTACGATCCGTACAGTCCATCAAGACACAAACGACTTCCTCACGACAGCTGGTTTTGAGGCACAACAGAGTATCTTGCTTCAAGTCTCGCTGTCGCACCGCGCCGCAATTGATTCGAACCACGCCTCTCAGCATGCTGTCACGGCTCGTCCTGGCGCCCCGTGTGGGCATGGCCAGTTTGGCCCGACAAGCCGCCGTCCCCAGCGTGCGCACCCGTGCAGCCATCAATGGGCCCTCGGCGCTCCTCGCCAGAGCCTACTCGCAAGTGAATAACAACAACAAGAGAGCCTCGCAAGCCAAAAAGGACGCTGCGCCTGGCGCAAAGAAGGGCCCTGCCGCCAGCGAGGAAGCTTCCTCATCGCACAAGTCGGCCGAGGCTTCATCGTCGCAGCAGCAACCCAAGGATGCCTCTGCAGAGGCCGAGTCCTCAGCTGATTCCGCCAAGGAGCCCGAGCAAATACCTTTCCACAAGCTCCCCGATCTGACGCAAGGCATCCCCTCGACCTTTGCGCAGGAAATGGCCGAAAAGGCTGGAAAGAAACCCTCGTCATACCTTCAGACAATCGAAGAAGAAGAGAGCTCCACCTCTCGCGAAAGACGCGACCCTTACGATTCGTACGAGTCAACGCATCAGCTCAATCGCCGAAAATATACACGAGTCGCGCTGGCTCTGGCTGCCATTGGTGGTGTCGGCACTTTGGTCTACATGGGTCGCAATTGGGAAGACTCGATTGATATTCAACGGCATCCTGACGCGCCCAACGGCTGGGGTGTCGGTTTGTGGTGGGATAGAGTCAAGGCTCGCACGACCGAGTCCGTCACATACTACCAGGAGCCAGCCTTTGACAAGCTGCTACCAGATCCTCAGCCATACTTTGCGCGCCCATACACGCTGTGCTTGAGCTTGGACGAGCTCCTTGTTCATAGCGAATGGTCTCGCGAGTATGGCTGGCGAGTCGCCAAGCGCCCTGGTCTCGATTACTTCCTCCTCTACCTATCCCAGTACTATGAGCTGGTTCTCTTCACCACAGCCTCCAGCGTCATGGCCGAAAACGTCCTGCAGAAGCTAGACCCTCACCATATTGTCATGTGGAGACTATACCGCGAAGCTACCAAGTTTGAGGACGGTGAAATCGTCAAGGTGCGTCTCAACATCGCATAATTACTTCATATTACAGTGCACTAACACAACGTCATCTAGGATCTCTCCTACCTGAATCGCGACTTGTCCAAGGTCATCATGATTGACACAGATGCGAAACTCGTGCGCAAGCAACCCGAAAATGCCATCATCCTCCCTCCCTGGAAGGGCAACTCTTCCGACCGTGGCCTCGTCAACCTGATTCCCTTCCTCGAGTACATTCATACCATGGAATACGACGACGTCCGCCGCGTCATCAAGTCCTTTGAGGGCAAGGACATAGCCGAAGAGTTTGCGCGCCGTGAGGCCCTCATGCGCCGCGAGTTTGAGAAGCGCAACAAGTCGGAGCGCAAGCCCAAGGTCTCCGGCATGGCCGCCCTCGGCAACATGCTCGGCCTCAAGCCCGGCAACATGAGCATGATGCAGCCCGAGGGCGAGCAGAGCGCCAGCGAGGCCTTTGCCCAGGGCAAGATGCTCCAGGATATTGCGCGCGAGCGCGGCCAGCGCAACTACGAATTCATGGCGCAGAATATCCGCGAAAACGGCGAGAAGTGGCTCCAGGAGGAAAAGGAAATGATGGAAAAGGCCCAGCAAGAGGCCATGAGCAACATGATGGGCTCCTTTGGCGGCTGGTTCGGTGTTGGCAAACCCGCCGAGGGCGCCGCCGCCACCGGCTCCGACGCCAAGAAATAAGAAAAACAAACAATCATCTCCCTACTCTCTTTTTCCATCGGCTGTTCGCGACATTGTGAGAGAACGCATCGTGTCATGCGTTTGCATCCATGCAACAACAACCCACGACAAAATTCGCTACGATCGCGGCCACAGCCGAACGAAGCTCTGGCGCTGCTTTATTTGTAATTTTATTAGGACCACAAATCATACATGACACCATCTAGAAAGAAAAGGGGCGAGCTGGCTGGGGCGCAACAGCAGCAGTGTCTTAGTATTAGCCGAGGTTGCATGGGCAGGACAGAACATGTCCTTTATATAGATTCAGCATTTTCTTACCTTCTTCATGCTCGGCACCTTCTGCTGACAAAGTGGAGGGCAAGTTGAACACGGCGAAAAGAAAAACATCAATGTACGAGGTGCAGATGTTATTGTATACTACAGGTGTAATAAGAAGTGACTGTTCAGGACATCTGTGTAGGGTCGTGCACCCGGACCTTTGACTTCTTTCCCTGACACGCAATTATGGCCATCTACTTTCTATGGACGCGCCTGCTAAATCGTCCACCTCCAATGAGACAACGCTCACAGCCTGGATCCGTGATGCATTGGAAGTAGCTGTACTACTGTTAGCGTGGGAACATCAATGCAATTTCATTACATACGCATCGCTCTTTTTGTCATCGATTTTCGAACAGTCACACCAAGCAGCGCAGGAAGGAGTTGGCTTGGCGGATGTAGTGGTGGTCGAATTATGCCCCTTGGTTGTAGCAGGCTCAGGAATAGGATCTGGCAATGGAGGGAAGGGGATCCCACAACCAGCACACTCGGGCTGTTTCAGACAGCTCTCATACCTAGATATAAGGGTGAGAAACTATGTGACGCATCAGTTCATGGTATTGACTTACGCATCAGGATCTCCGTATTTCGGCTTGCAATCGCAGTACGACGGGCATGTTGGAGGAGCTGTTGGTGTTGGGAATATACTCCCAGTCGTACTTCTGCTTGTTGATGTGACAGTCATTGTCAAAGTTGACGTAGCTGTGACCGTGGTGACCTTTGTAGCATCGGGAATTGTAATTGAGGTTATGGTCTTGTATGAAGGGATCTCTACGGACGTTGTTTTAGCCGTCGTATCCTTTGCGACAGTCATTGTCAAGGTTGATGTCGCCGTGACTGTCGTAGTGAAGTCTGTGATTCCGAAAGCTGCCAGGGGCACAACGGCAGTCTTCGTAGTTCCACTCATTGTAAGCGTGTAGGTGCCTGGCGCGAGTGTTTCAAGCTCGTAGGCTGAAGTCGTCACTGGCACAGTCGTGATATCGGGCAAAGTGCAAGCAGCACAATTGGGGTTCGAGATACACTGGTAATACCTGGAACATCTGTGAGCGATATGATTACTGGTCAAGTCTCACTGCACTGAGGATACATACTCGTGACAACCTTTGTCATCGATTTTAGAGCAATCGCATTCGCCATAGGACACACATGCCGCAGAGCCTGCTTGGGTTTCGCTCGCTCGAATGGATGAGTGGCAAACAACCTTGCTGATGCATTGCGCGTATCTTTGGGATTGAAGAAAATAACGTGCGTTAGATTCCTTCCTCATCAAGTCTCATCAAATGACGAACTTACCCAGCCTCTGCTTCTCGGTGATCGAGACACCATTCGATGGCGAGTTGAGCAAATTGCATGGGCATGACTCCATGACAATATAGCAGGCCAAGTGCCAGGATATTCAGTGTATATCGATGCATTGTTAAGGTATAATAGGAAAACGTATAAGAAATAGGATGAGGAGTGATACTTTTGTCGCGAAGCCAACTACGGTGCGTAGGCTGCTGGACATGCAAGATGCAGAATCCTGCTACTTTTTATTCGCAGGACTTGAGATTTCCTTTGAAGACTTGAATATAAGACTGGGTTGTAGCGGTGCAACGTGCGACCTTGGTTTGCACCTGCAGTGTTTCTAGTAGGCGGCAGTACGCCTTCCTGGCTAGGACTCGGAAAGGTAGGACAGAGCCGACAATCGGTGTTTAGCTCCGTGAGCAAGTATGATTCCATCCTCCACAAGCTTTGGAAACACGCACGTGGTAGCTCAATGAGAGCAAGCAGGAACAAACGTGGCTCGCGGGAAGCACGGCTACGTTACCGAGCATGTGCCACTTGACGTGCGAACTGTAGAGACCAGTCGTCCACGTCGCACGACTCTGAATCGAGGTTTTTACCTACCTGACCTATTGGACATATGTCTCCTGCAACTTCTGGATAAGTTTAATACGTAGGCAGTCTCATTGGCCGTTCTCATGGCTTCCATGATACGCCATAACTTCCGCGCACCGACACACCCGACCTGTCGTGACATAGCAGTGCAAGACATTCACAAAAATCCAATGTCAATGTAGCGAGTTCGACTCACTACAACCACTCTGTATCTTGGTTTTTACGCAGGTGACACTAGATGATCTCTCGTGACGTGTAGCGGTTTCCCGATTCAGAGCTGCAAGTGAAAGCTTGGCAGAGGCCGGCAACACATTAGACGTAAACAGAGTTTGCCCAAAATGCCAATACGACGCAAGTGTTTGCCTATTGAGTTTCAAGTACAGCCGACTCGGCGTGTTCGCATGTATTTGTAAATTCTGGAAATTTTCGTCAAGGGCGGGCTTGCGTTTGCTTGTCAGCAGTTCGCCAAATGCTCGCCAGCGGATCAGGTAATGCTGACCTTCTTAATTAAACTATATGCTAATGTATGTGTAGTTCTATTCAAACTCTTTAACTTGGTTTGAGACTGCTTTTATTCCGTGCCTTGTCATCATTTGTGGTCTTGCGATGCATCTTGGCCTTTGCCTGTGCCCAAACGGCGAGTACCTGTTTCCGCAGCCACTTCTCGACGATCGCATTATAGCCATCAACATCGACGCCGGCTGCGCTCATGGTGATCACTGCCACATAGGCAATGGCACAGGCAATAGTTCCAAAAATCAGAAAATGAGTCAGCCACCAAAAGTGTTGTGAGCCCAGTGGGCAGTCCACATATTCATGCTCCCACTCCCAAGTGTCAAAGTTGAACCACATACTCAACAGACCAGCGTTGCCACCAAAATCACCCATCATACTGCGCACGGTAATTTCTCGGCGACCTGGCAGGCCAGAACGCGAAAGATAGTTCATCAATCTAGCATCTTTCCACCGAACTGTTTCCCAAGACCTCTCAAACGCGTTGGTGCCGTTTGTCTGGTTCATGAAATGGTATGTGTCACAGCCTTCATGGTCATGCCCATTCATTACCATGCCTTTACGTCCCAAACCGTTGGACGGGGCATTCGTGTCTCCGCTAACCCCAAAGATGCCTTCCAGCAAGCCCTTGCTGGCATCACTGCTCAGTAAATATTGCTCTTTCAACCCACCGCCATCGGTTTGGCTATGGAAGTCAAAGAACGGAGCATCGACACAGATACCAGCAGGCTTGTACATTGGAATGTGTGTAAGAATGAGAGTAAAATGCCCCTCAAACTCAACGGCAGCTGATGTTCCAATGACAGAGTTAATAAACTTGTACGTCTCGTCCTGCAGCGGTACGGATTTGGCGGGCGTGTCCAGGTTCATGTCATTTAGGACTACGATCCTGAGTTCGGGGGCTAATCGCTTCGAGTCTGGATTCGTTTCTGCGTTGACGATGGTCGCATTATGCTCAGGATCGCTAATGGGGAGCTCAAATCGCAGTTCGTAATTAGCCTTGCCGAAAACGCGCTCAAATCTCTCAAGGCGCTCCTCGGTCAAGTCTCCAGCATAACCAATGTCGTGATTGCCGGCGATGTTGATGATGCGCTTCTTCCAGACATTTTCTTCCGGTGAACCATTGAGGAAGCCAGTGAGGTTGTACTCGTGGGCTGGAAAAACGGCCACGTCGTCCGGGACGCGCTCCCCACCCTTGAATGTCCTGTTCCAAAATCGGCGGCCTCGTCGTTCAAACTCGTCATCCTCGATCCACTGACTTCCAAGGAGGTCACCAAGAACACTGACATGCGTCGGATTTGTCCACCAATGCAGAGTTTTATAAATGTGGGAAAGGTAGAAGTCGTTGCCGAAAAGGTCAAATACTTTGCGCGCTGATTCGAGAATATTGGGAATATCATCGAAGAAGATGTCGACGAGGTCGTGCATGGACCATCGGATGCGCTCTTTGAGGGATTGATGCCATGTTTGAAATGTCAGCTGCTTGTATAGCAGGGGCACATGCGGCATGAAGCCTGCGTAGGCAATGGGAATGGAGGTGTCGCCTTCGAGCTGCGGGTCGCCGAGAGCTAGTAGGCGAAAGGGAGCTTGCTTCGTGGGTATCTTGGCCAGTGACTCTTCATCGGCAAACGGCCAATGAAGCTTCTTGGTTCCCTCAAAGGCCTCGGTAGCATCCCGCGATGGTATTGGGAATGCGCATTGCTCAAAGAAGGGGTAAAGATATAGGTAGATTGAGCAAGCCAGTGTCAAAGGCACAAGCAGGCCTAGGCCATTGCGCAGCCTCGACGCGACTAACATGTAGCCGGCTGCATGTATAAACAGGCGCAAATGGTCAGCACAGCTGTCCTGTTGAAGAAGCGAAGTCTGCTGGAGGTGAAGGAAAGTCTAAAGTTAGTTGTGGAATAGCTGTGCCTAGTAAGGGGCTGGCATGTGAGGGCATCGCCGCTATCGATTTCGATATTTTGGCTTAGTCATGAAGCGCCCCTAATCCTCCCAAGAAGCGCCAGCACCGCGTGCTAAATCTCAATTGCGATTCCGTCTTCTGTCTGAAGCCTATTGCCTTTCTCTGGATGGCCATCTTTCCATGTTCGCTGTAGTGATTATCGTGTCTATGCTGTAGGTACGTATAGAAAGACTGGGTCTTTGCTCTACTTGGGCCTGGTCGTGTCACGCGTCAATCGGACATACTACGAGGCCGATCGGAAGCTGAGCTTACCCTGTACCGCAAATTTAGATTCATCGGCAACCTTTCGTGTGGGCATGTGCAGTGCTAGATCTCCGATGAAGAAGCGGTAGAACGGTCTGTTAGATGTCATAGAGAATTTTCAGCATTTGTAGTCAGTGACCTTGTGGACACTGGTCTGTGACGTTCTGCTATAGACGTCGGAAATTTCACAGTACATGCAAGCTAGTTAGCAAACGTGGCTTGGAAAGGATAAACGCAGAATGAGCTACGACAATAGAAAGACCAATGCTGCGAAACGTACAAGAAACCCGCATTGTCTGAAGGGAGAAGACCGACCGGCTGGAGCAGATATCCGCCACTGCAGGTTTCTATCCTGTTGTGGCGAGTCGGAAAATTGCATGATCGCGTTGATGACGAATGGTTATGGCAGGTGACAGATTGACCACGCCCGGAAAGTGTCAGACGCACGCCACCATGAGCCGTCATCGGAGGCTACCCCGCGGGACAGGAAAATTGATACCAAGAAACTCGTGATATCATTGCTCATGTGTCTATTTTTATTCCGCTCATTCCGACTGACGCTACGGCTCCTGTTCATACAGTTCCTCGTCCTCACTCGGCCACTCCACCCGGAAAACGACGTCATCCGGATCGTCGCTGCCATCCTGCAGCATGAAAGCCACCAGACTGTTGTGTTTAAGACCGCACTTGGTTGGCGTAAAATCTTCATCCGAACCTACATTGAGTCGTTTCCAGCCACGAGCAGGATCGTTGTGCTTATTTAAAACGCCGTAGACAAATTTGGGTTGTGCGGGGATCTCCGTTGTCGTGGGCGGCTCGAGACTGGTTGTGAGCCCACCAGGATAACGGTCACGCAATATAGCAGCGAGTTCGCTGCTGATGTCTGAAAAGGGAGCTTGCGACTCGACAAAGAGGTAAATGATATGCACCCCATGCCTGAAGCGCACCGAGATGTGCGAGTCGTCTATCTCCGCCTTTTGCCTTGCACATTAGCGGGAGCGAGTGAAAGAGTGCGCGTATCGCCAAAAACCTGGGCGCTACGTACCATGTTGTGCGATGTGGACTGTGAATGGAACAGGTGGATGTTTGCTGCTCAGCAGGGATAAATGATGACTTCGCGCCAATATCCGTTCACTCACTTCAAACAGTAAGAAATAGCGTCTGTGCTGTGCAGAGCTTCTGGTCCGCGTTAATTGGCGACACGAAGTCACGTGTTTCCGCGCAAAAGCTTAGCAGCCCAGCTCAACTGCACAACTCAGCGATTCTCCCTACACAGATGAGGGAGAGTTTCATGAGGCAAGGCTATCAAAGCTTGTGCAACGGCTTTCTCCTTGGTTGATTCAGGAGTGTCTTTCTGTAATACTGGGGCATAGCCTCGAGATAAGCTGCCTGACGTGTCCTACATTGTCACCGCAAGGGGGGGTTCCAGCCACGCAGCCTGCATCAAGGATTTCGAAGAACGCAAGGAGATTCGAGACACAGCTCCGGTACCGCTCTGTAACGACTGTTTGCAGGTGCGTTGCGAGTTCACCACCCGACCCAGGACCAGCAGCGTCCATTAACTGGCAAATTGAAAGGCACCTGGCTTATGAAAAGCAGAAGAGAGCACATAATGATGGCATTCAACGCAGAGACCGGAAACGACGCATTTGCATCGCTGTCTCGAGGCGGACAGCCAGGTCAGAAAGCGACGGCGATGGCAACATCAACGCGTCCAGAGATGCTGCCCGCGTCCTCGGACGCAATGCGCCTGTCTATGCTGGCGCCAACACGACTGCTGCTTGGATCGCTAGCGTCGACCATGATTGGGTTCATACTGGGGGGATTCCAGGGAGGACAAATGGCACAGCTACGATTCCGCGCGGAGCACGCTCACAAAATGCCAGACACAACTACGGGCTGGTATTTCTACCACAAGTCGAAAAACTACCATGCGATGCAAGGTGGAATTCGCGAGGGTTTTCGGATGGGAGCCAAGACGGGGTTTTGGAGCTTTGCGGCACTCAGCCTGGAAACGACGGTCGATCGCTTGCGCGGAAGCAGTGACATGCTGTCGACAATAGTAGCAACAGTGTCTGTCGCGGGCATGTTTTCTTTAACACGTAAGTGATTTCGTCCGCTCTGCTGCCCCTCTTTCCCCATTGTCGCGAAGTTTCAGTAGGTCATGCGTGACCACTCGCACACTATGGGGGTGAAATTTGGCGCCGTGATGTGTGGGGGCCGTCTCTTTACTGTGAACGGCGACTCGCGGTAGACTGGAGCGAGTGACGACACAAAAAAAGGCCTGGCTGACACTTTCTTTTTTGGCATCAGATCGATTTTCGTTATCAGCAGCGGCACGCACCGCGCGATACGGGCTATTGTTCGGGATTGTATACGGAGGTGTACAAGACTTATCAGCGTTAGCCCGTGGGCGGCCGGTTGGTTACGTCGAAGCCATCCGACGTCGCTTGTAAGCGTGGGTGCGACCCCATGGGCTTTGGGGGTGGTGTCGGAAAAGACCTCCGACTGCGCCAGGCCGGCCTCCGAAAGGGTTCCGAGAAGCTGCCCCGACAGGGCCGCGACCGTGCTCCGGTAGGCATGCAACCAACCATAATCAAGCACCGCCAAGCACTGGGGCGGCTAGGTCTCGCACAGCTGAGGGTCTGCCAGGCGACCAGGGTCTACAGGAGCCTGCCGGCGCCCCCCATCCGAGATCCCCATCGCCTACATCGGCGCAGAAAAAGCCCAAAGCGGACTGTTTCTGGCACCTGCTGCATACTTGCCCGCCTAGCGGCCCCCGCTTTCAAGTCACCTGGCCCAGGACGCCGGAAAGTCATGGCAAAATACCTAAACTCCAAGTCCGGTCTTCACGATAGTTTGTTTCTGTTGCTGGCTGTGCTACGACGACACCCCCCTCCCCCCTTTTCTGCACCACCAATCATCCGTCGGGGGCAAGGGCTACACACGCCTTCTCTGGACTCTACTGTTAATAATTCGAAGCGACTTCGAATTTCTAGTGTTAACCTTCGCCTATTCTTGTATTTCATTGTATTATATAGAAATGCTTTCGTGGTTTGCTTATGGCTCGTCGTCGCAATCATAAGCTGAGATTGTCGTGAGACGCATGTCTAGTCCTTGCGAAACGTGCCCCCGCCTCAGAATTGCAACTCAGCACCGCTTGTCTTGGACTGTGAACACGTCGCAGGGAGGGCTGGGGCTGTTACGAGCATTGGGTAACACGAATGATCTGATAGGAAGGAGGGCCTGCCGGCTCGAGTTTTTTTACAGCATGCGTGCGTGTGGGATGCGGTTTACGATGGTGCCTCTGAAGGCTAGTGAGCGCCGCATTTGCTAAGAAAGCATCTTTAATTACGCACGCGTAATCATTTCATAACAAGAGCAGCGCTAAGAGGGGAAAGAAGCGAAATAGGACAAAAGTGCTTCGGAAATACCAAGTAGAACAAGATAGCCAAGTTTGTAATGCGCTGTCAAAAACAAGGTGAAACTGCTCTCGACTCCCTCCTGAGCTTAACTATTTTCTTATCTTTGTTCAACCCACCTTGTGCAGCTCTTTACCGCTGGACTACCAGGACATACAGGACTAGGCCCCTACTACAGTGAGACAGTGATTTTGTTTTGAAGCTGTGTATTCGTAAAGGGCCGGCCAAGGCAGGATAAGGGGAAAAGAAAGCTAAACCGGTTTGTGAGAGGGGAGGGGGCGTGGTGTAACTGAAGCACGACGTGGGGGTGTGCTTGTCATGGGTTGGGGAATGAGACAGAGAATGCGAGATGGCCAATCCATCTGCTGATGCAAGGCAGGATCTTTTGAAGGACAAAATTGTTCGCATGCGCACACTTAGAGATGTTGTGCTTGCAAACCTCCAGCTTGGTCCATGCAGCTCATTGATCCCCGTCGGCGCTGTCGGCAACCCGATCCGCAATGCGGTGGCGATAAGGTGACTGAAGCAAGATGCTATTGAGAACCATCCATGCACCTCTGCCAAGAAGGACTCGAGCTGGGTCGGTTTGATAACGTGAGGGAGGCAAGCAGGTTTTGATAGGAAGGCTTTGATAACCGCCAGCCACCGCTAACTAGGCCCACCAGCTACTCGGACGCCGGCATGGGCCCCAAAGACGCCGTATCGGACTTGTTCCAGGACCTCAGACAAGCCTGGCTCTGTTTTTAAAAGCAGAGCGCCAGTCGGAGACCCATTGCGACGGTTACACGCGGGACGGCCCATTTAATGCTTCCCGTTATCAAGTCATTACCTCGTCATGCGAATTTTCAAGCCCTCCTCACAGAGGAGAATGATATCAATTGCCGATTGTCACTGGGCAGAGCCGATAGAGTCTGTGGGAGGCGCATTGTTTTAAATTTACTTTCGCTTTCCCAAGGGTGGGGTGACCTCGAAGGCCACTGAACAAACCAGGGCATAACCGCGATTAAAAAATACGGTCCACGTGATGCGTGCCGGCGTTCCAGGCGTCTTCTAGCCTGCCAACTCCGCACGCCCCCTTTGGTTATCATCAAATCTCACACCCCCTTGTCCAACATTCTTTTTTTTTCCCGTGTCATCGAGAACAGGAAGCATATGATTAGCAAACATGGACCGGGGGTTCGCTGCCCATTCTTCTGACACACATTACTCCCCCGGAGCGCCGAAGCTAGGCCACGTACTGCCCACGGCGTTGTCGGAGATCCTGGGGGCGCGTGGCTTGATCCTGGCTACTACCCAGGTGCTGGTATACAGCTTCCAACCCAAGTTTACTTTTGTTTCGTGGCTTATCTTACTGTGCTGTGCGAGCTTGGCGTAGGCAACCGGTAAAAGGCAAACTCGGGCGGCGCAAGCTAATGAGAAGGTTAGCATGCGGCATTCTGTGTCATACTGGATGAATGGAAGCACTAGATGAATAATCTATTGTCTAAAAGTCATAATAATGGCTGCTTTTTTGCTGGGCCGATAATGGGGCAACTTGTTGCCATGTCCGTCTTCTCCGGCCGGATCGCCCGTCCGCGCCTCGTTCGCGCTCGCTCTTAGTCGGCGCCTGCTCAAGCCAAGGAAAAGCCCACCCCCCCCGGATAATCGTGAGTCGTACGGAGTACACCAAAATAATATAAGAAACAAAAGCCCTCCCTCCCACCTAAAGCCTTTTCCTCCTTTACTTTTTCTTCTTCATTGATACTCTAGATCGTCGTGCCTGAGCTAGAATCTCATCTCGACTCGATTTGCCACTCGCACTTTCCAACCAACAACGGCAAACGCACACCTTCGCAAACGCTCCAAGTCGCCTTCGGACCACCCTTCCGCGACCACAACCCTCGATTCAACTCCCTTCACCCACCCACAACAAAGTGCTCGCTTGAGCCCATCAACCAACCTTATTCATTTCGACACCTTCAAAACAAACAAAGCGTGCAATGCCCTCCGTCCCTGCACGAGGGCTTGCTCGCCTGCCCGTGCACCGGGCTCTTCCTACCATAATCTCAACCATTCGCGTCTCGTCGCCATCATGTGTTGGCTTCACTGAGAAGAAACTCTTCCCGGCCCCCCTTCAGCGCCGTTCCATCCACAATTCCGAGCGCATGGCTATCAGCTCCTCGGACCGCCGCACCAGCACTGTTGCTGAGCTGCCAACCGTTGACCCTACCACTCAACCACCCAGCTCCGAGCCCAAAAGCGCTCCTCTGTCGGTTCTGCCACTGAGCATGATTGTCCGCTCCCTACTCACCACAGTCGTCTCGTCTTCTCCCATCCTCCTCTCACCCTCGCTCCGCATCATGTCTCTTCTCGCCAACACTCACAACCCCATCCTCAACCCCGACAAGAACCCTCTACTCCGCTTCTTCCTCAAAAAGACCTTTTACGCCCAGTTCTGTGCCGGTGAGAGCCCCGTTGAAGTGCAGGCAACCATCGCTCGCCTCAAGAACATCGGCTTCAGCGGCGTCATCCTCGGCTACGCCAAAGAGGTTGTCCTGACGCAGGATCAGGCCAAGTCGGTTGCCGCCGAGGACCAAGGAAAGGAGACTGCCGCCGACATTGCCAACGAGATTGAGCCCTGGGCTCACGGTACCCTCGAGACTGTTGCCCTCGCCGAGCCTGGTGACTATGTTGCCCTCAAGTTCACCGGTGCTGGCCGCCTTGCTCTCTACCAGCTTTCGCAGAACCACGCTCCTTCTCCCTACCTGTGCAAGTCCATCGACACTATTTGTGCCCTTGCCCAGCAGCGCGGTGTTCGTCTCCTCTTCGACGCTGAACAAGATGCTCTTCAGGATGGCATCGACAGCTGGACCATGACCTTCGCTCGCAAGTACAACACCTCTCCCGAGACTGCCACCGTCTATGGCACCTACCAGGCGTACAAGAAGAAGACCCCCGCTGTCATCTCTCGCCATCTAGCCGACGCTCAGGAAGGTGGTTTCAGCCTTGGTGTCAAGCTAGTTCGTGGCGCATATCTTGGATCTGATCCCCGTCAATGCTTCTGGGAGACCCAGCAAGGAACCGACGCCTGCTACAACAGCATCGCTGCTGGTGTCCTCACCCGCCAGTGGGGCCCCATGGTTGAGGGTAAGGGAGAGTTCCCTAACGCTCACATAGTGCTTGCTACCCACAACGTCGAATCTGTCCGCCGTGCCCGTGCCATCTGCGGTGCTGGTGGTGCCAAGTCCGGCATTGCTTTCGCTCAGCTTCAGGGCATGGCTGATGAGGTCAGCTGCGAGCTTGTTGAGGCTGACAGTGCTAACAAGGGCACTGAACTCCCTGTCTTCAAGTACCTCGTCTGGGGCACCACTGGCGAGTGCATGAAGTACCTTCTGCGCCGTGCGAATGAGAACAAGGACGCTGTCGGCCGTACACGCAGCGGTCGTGATGCCATGTGGGCCGAACTTGTCCGCCGATGCAAGACTGCTGTCGGGCTTGTTTAAATGATACCAAAGCGGTGGCTGTTTTTTTTTATCGTTTTGCATACAACATGCGCACTATTGTCTATTGCCGTGTATCATAGCGTTGATTCTGTTTTGCTTTCACTATGTTTTTCTGGAGTTTGGCTGGCAATCGGATATTATCTGGAAAGGAAAATTAGATAATAGATTAGCCCACATGTATTCAAGGATACAGATGATGAATGAAAAGAAATAATACTTACTTGTACCGTTCCTACCGATGTCTGTGAAGACCATCACTCCTTCTACACCCCTCGTAAAGCCATTGACCCGATAACCAAGCTTTCTATTTGCTGTCTTCTGGCTTGCGTGTCTTTCAGAGCTTCTAGCCAGTTGATGCCATTGAGCTTGTAGTATTTTCGGACCTTCGCCATGTCCGTGCAGGCCGCAATGTTTTCGTCGGTAACTGGGAAGCTTCTGCCCTTGACGTTCTCATGTAGGTGCTTAGCTATTGAATCAGATGCTGCCGACTGTGGCTCTGCCTCCGTAGGAAATGTGATTTTGGCGATGAGAAGATCTTTTGTGGTGGGGGAGATGCCGAAGCGGCGATAGGCATCCGCGATCTGTGGCGGGTTAAGAGCTGTGTGGATCAACGAGGAAGGGCGACAGGAAAGGGTTTTCTCACATTCTTGGATGAGCTCAGAGACGCTACGGTCTCAGAATGGATGTTGGGGGTTTGCAGTGCCCCATTGACAGCCGCGTTGGCAGCTCTGAAGATGGCAGAAAGGAGCTGTAATCTCGACACAACCTATTGCGGAAATCAGGAGGTCAGTATTAGCTCAACATGAGGCTATGATTAAATGCTATGGTGAGTTTGGCCATACAACGGAAGCATCAATAAATGCGTATTCAAAGTCTGTGTTGCGCGCCAAAAGCTGCTCATGCAAAAATGCGGCGTTTTCCACGTCTCGGAAGAGGGAAATGTGAACGGTGTAGGTGTCGGGCAGATGCTCGAGCTTAACGACTTCTAACTCCATGACGAGGTTCTTGCCAGTGTGCGCAAGTGAATTGGACGTGATTAAAGCTGTCTGACTACGCGAGACTGGCGCTTGAGAGACAATTATGACGCTGCAAGACTGAAGAGGCTCGGCTATCGATACGGTGAGGGGCAAATTTTCCCCTCGGTGCTTGCGAGCCTTGGACTGACAGCTTGGGTCGCGGGGTTTTACAGTGGGGTCAAGGACGAGACTAGCTGCAAGCCTGAGATGTCGGCGCGGCATGGAAATGTTCCAGAATCATTTCGATAGAAGTTACATAGATAAGAAAAGGATACTAGTGGTTTTCTCGTAAACGGCTAAGAGTCTTACTTTTTGATGAAGCTTTGGGTTTCCTTGAAGAAGTCTCTGGTTCATATGGACGTGTCATACCCCATCCATGATTGGGTACCACTATTAATCCTGTCAATTTGCATCGTTGAAGCCATTTTTGAGAAGCCAAACAGGTTCTTATGTATTATGGAGCTCTTGATAAGCATGACGATGATTTCTATCGCTAAAAAGTTTACTAAGCCCATCACTCGAGGAGCGGACAGTCGGGTCTCAAAGCACCTGGACTCAAGCTGAAGAACAAATTGATAGGCAGAAAAAAAGATAACGAGAAAAGAAAAGAGAATAATCCCAAGCAAAATGGGTAGAGATCATCTCGTTGAAAACAAATACTTGTTGTGTAAAATGCGTTTGGCAAGACCATACTCAGTTTCGCTCTGTTGCTTGCTTCCTCGTACCGTCGATGGGTCATCCGGCGTTGCAAATGGCAACAAGAGGAGAGATGAGGCATTTACTATGGATGCATCCCATTCTTTATCGGCTAAGCCAGCTGCCACAACCACGTTCGAAAATGGCTCACTGCTCGTTGACATTCGCTGCATGGCATGACGAGTAGCCAGTGTAAGACCAGAGATGAAGCGTGCAAGCGCGTCAATGCCGGACATGGCGAGACAAGATACTGGCGAGACCATCACATCGGTTCTACGGTCATCACCTTAATAAAGCAAACGGTTGTTCATTGGCCGGACCAGCAGCAATGTTTACTTGTTGCTGTGTTTCTGGAACCTCTCTTCAGGCAAGTACTTGGCGCACGATACAAGTTACCTCTTCAACTGCGGCCGCTAAGTCGGCAACTAGGCAAAGTCCGCCCCGCTACCGACTTGTCAGTCGATCGAACTCTAAATGACGCTTGAGCAAGCCGCTGCCGTCAACGATTGATCGTCGAGGCCGGTCACTCCGTGCGGGTTGGTCTGCAACGCCTCCCCGCTGCCACGTGTGGACAGGGCTGATTCTGAAAAGAAGACAAGCGAAACGTGCGAATGGTGAATTGAAAAGGTATTTGAATACATGCCGAGACTTAGAAAGAGGGAAAGAGTGCTTCTGGTAATTGCCTGGAATGTTGTAAAGCCCGGTCACTGTGTAAGACGTTGTGATGCTGGCATGCTGCTTTCGAACACACGATAGCAGCACTGAGATTGATCTGCAAGGGGCCCCCGAGATCTTCGACCTCAGAATACTGATGGAAACCGAATTCAGGCACTAGAAGTTTTCTGTAGAACGGAAGAGCCGGCGGTAACCCTCGTTTTAGGGCTATCTGGAGATTCGGGTCTATGCGGACGCCACAATTACGATGATCGACTAAGATAACGCCAAGTAGCTGGTGTAACAACCCCAAAGACGGAGCAGATGATGGGATGGCCAGAATAAAGAATTGGCCGGGGTACGCGCTGGAAGGGGAACGTAAAGGCATTATTGCTTGGTCCAAGCTGCGATATGGATCGTCGCTCTCCCCGTGGGATGGAGTGGCCGACAGCGGGGACGATGACTTGAAGCAGTTGATGGAGTCAAGGGAGAGTAAGTATTTAAAGAGTGAGACGAGCCTGATAGAATGATTGAAAAGCTTTTGCGTTACGTTGACGATTACAGCCCAACACATGTTTGAACGTCTGAGTCGAAAGCCACATACAGACACAATTCGATTGCAGCTTCAAGCCAACAGGTGATACATTCAACAGCAATTGGGTCACTTTGACCAATATCAGCCCGCACCTCATCTCTTTGGAATCATTGCTTTTTTTTCTTCCCTTCCCTTGTCTGGTCTTGCCCGAGTGCCGGCCAGCAGCCCCCTCCTAGCAAATACAGCGGTCCACCACCCTGTGTTTCCGGCGCAGCTACAGAGGACTCTAGGCAGTTTTCGGCGGTCTCAGTGGACCCGACCCGCCCTTCAGGCCCCATCTACAGCGCCATTAGCAGGTGTCGCCTCGTGTCCTGCCACCCCCGCAAAGCGCCCGCAAAGTGCCCGCAAAGACGCCGCCATGGACACTGACTTTGACGGTGCCATTGCCCTCGACCTCAAGCCTCGCTCTAGCGTAGGCGTGGGCCCCGGTGATTCGTGCTTCCTCCCAACGTCAACGATTCAGCCAAACGGCTGCCACAGCCTTGTCGTCTCCAATACCCCCAAGACGGCCTCACTCGCCCTCGATTCTTCGCTTCTACCCCAGCTCGTCTGGCCCCCCGACCTCAATCCTTTTTCGAATCCTCGCCAGTCCTTTGATGGTGGTTGCACCCCCTCCTCTTACCCGCCCGTCTCTCAACCCTGTGCGCCAGGTGCTGCCGGTGGTCTCATCCTCGACGTCAGTGCCGGCGCGCTTTTGCCCTCGCGCGAATCCATTGCCTCGTCTGAGGCCAGCACCACCTCGTCGCACCACTTCAGCCTCGGGCCTTGCTTCAGCGCGAGGGGCTCCGAGAGCTCTGCGCTGACCTCGCCCGCCTCCGCTGGCAGCGCCATCTCCCCACGCTCCGGCGCACGACGCAGAAGCCAGAAGAGGCCGTCCACCATGTCTGCCCGGGCGCCGGCGAAGCGGTCTGTCGAGCGCGGGGAAAGCAGCGGCGACGACAGCCCTGCGACATCTGTGACAGGCAGCCAGAACGGCGCCAAATCAAAGGTCCCTCGCGTAGAGCGCGGCACAGAAGACTTCTCGTCTGTCGTCAAGAATCGCCTGCAGTCTTATACACGCACTGGTCAGGCCTGCGACCGATGCAAGGTACGTCGCCGCTGCATGCAGGCTGTTGCAGGCTGTTGCAGCCTGCGCTGCATCTTCCTGTCTCACCATGTACTTGGAATTTGTGCTAACCCATTGCTTTTGTAGGTACGAAAGATCCGCTGCGATGCTCTTCCCGAAGGCTGCTCTCACTGCATTAATCTAAATCTCGACTGCTTCGTCACTGACAGAGTTTCTGGTCGTACCGAACGCCGTGGCTACATGCAAGAGCTCGAACGAGATAAAAATGGCATGGTATCACACATTCGGCAGCTTGAAAAACTCTTGCTGGAGAATGGAGTCCAAGTACGACCCTGGTATGAAGAAAAGTCTACCCCCGATGCCGCCGACACCTCCGAGCCGCCTTTCAAAGAGTCTCCGTCGTCTGAATGGGCGCAGGTTGGGTCTTTATGGGTCAAAAACTTTACAAAAAAACCGTCTTATTCTCCACGATTTCCGCGCAGCAAGCTCGAGTCTCGGTCGAAGTCTAAAGGGACAGTCGCGGGGCGCACCGTTGCACCACTAAATTCGATGCGCGGCACCAAACTCACTTTTCTCGGCACCACGATTGACACCAGCTCCTTCCCCAGTCCCGATGTTGATGAGCCCGAAGATCCTACCGATACCACGCCACTTTATAACAAATCTTCTCATGCCTTTCTTCAAACCACAGCCGGCGTCAATCCTCCTGTGCAGGTCGAACTTCCATCCCGGCAAGAAGCCTTCATGTACGCTGAATGGTATTTCATGACAATGGGTGTCTTTATTCCTGTTCTGCACAAGCCGACGTTCATGACATTGCTTGCGCGAATGTATGATGAACCCGACTTTCAACCCACTGCCGCGCAGGTGGCACAGGTACATATGGTCTTTGCCACGATCCTCTTCCAGTACGGCGTGCGGAATTGGCAGCAAGCAGATCAGTGCTATCATCTCAACAATCTTTCCAACAAGCACTTTCACTTTGCCGTCTCCAAGTGGCACCTGCTGCTGTTATCAAGAGATCTTGGAGCTGTACAAGCCTTAGCTCTGATGGCAGCTCACGTTCGACAGTTCCCTAAGTTGGGCTGCGGATCATTTGTTGCGCATGCAGTGCTGCAGCGGGCCATTGACTTTAACTTGCATCGAAATCTCCAGCCGGAAGGCGAAAAGACTAATCTCACCAATGAGATACGCAAAAGACTGTGGTGGAGCATTCTCATGACCGTTGTCTCCATTACTGGCCGTCGAGGATACCCTGTTCCCATTGCTGTCGAAGAAATTGATGCCGAGTTTCCCGAGCCGATCGCAGATGAGCTGCTTACCGAAGAAGGCGTCGATACAACACGAACTCTTCCTTGTCCATTCGAGGCTGCTATCGCGGGCTTCAAAATCACACCGATTTTCATGGAAGTCTTTTCGAATATCCACAGCGTTCGAGGCGATCCTGACAGCTATCTTTCTGTTGTTGAAGCTCTAGAAGAGCAACTTGAGCAATGGGAATCCGATCTACCCGAGTCACTCAAATTGGCCGAGGACGCAGCTTTGGATATCCAAATGCTGGCACCGCTATTCATGCGCACGTACGTGCTCGAAGTCCGCTTATCCCTGCGCCACCCCGGCGTGGCCATGACAACAGACAAGCAAGTCATCGCAGATAATACTCGCATATGTGCTGAGATTGGACGGGAATTTCTTCACGTTGCGCAAATGATTCAGCAACTCAAGTGCTTGGACACAACGTGGTACACGGTCTCGTTTGCTTCTGCATGCATCTTTGCCATGTTGGTCGCCCAGTGGGAGAAGAGATTCGAAACGACAGAGGAAGACTTTGCCTCCCTGCAAAAAGAAATGTCTAGCTGGATGTCTATCTTGGACGACATTGGCGAAATTCTTGGTACGTATAAGTCTGAAGGCCCTCTCGAATGCAGCTAACATACTTTAAAAGGCGCTAAAACAAGCATCGCGGATGAAATTCGGCGAATCATGGAACGAACACTCGGCTGGATTCGACATGATATGGACCACAGAAATGACAATAGGACGACGAACGCAAAGTCGGCTTCTAGCAAGGGCAAGCCATTGCCGAAGTCTCAGACAAAGAGTCGGCGCCGCTCTGATTCTCTTCCGAGGAAGCAATCGCAGAAGCCAACGCAACCACAACTCGGGGATAACCCCCATATCGCTCCACAGGCTGCCCAACACGTTCAACCGCAGGCAATGGCCCTTGCATCAATTGACACTCAAGCCCCAGCTGCTGGTGTGAGCGCCACAAACGCAGATGCACCAAACAACGGCTACTATCGCGAGCAACCGATGGCCACGCAGCCAAACTACCAGACCATCGCGTATGGTGCGGCCCACCAGCAAACTATGAGCCCCGACGGCTACCAGGCCGATGCGTCAATGTTGTATAGCAACCCAGCTGCGAGTGTCGCACCGATGGCGGATTCTTCAGTTTCCGAGAACCCTTTGATTGCATTTGCATCGCAGGCGACCCAACAAATGCCGTCCAGTGCCGAGGCTGATTACATGTGGACTGGCCGCGGGAGCTCTTGGCAGGACTGGACGGCCGCGATCGCAGACAGGAATGACCGCTACAGCGCAAGTGCTTTGTTGACGCTGGGAGGCGGCGCGATGCATCCCCAGAACAACCAACCGATGGACTCGGCTTTCATCATGAGCCACGGCAACTCATTGGAGCAGCAGGCCGGCGGCATTCAAGCGGCCCAGCCTGGACAGATGTGGCCAATCATGATGTTTGACAATAATAACAACCCTGCAACGTCGGGATAGCGTGAAGGGATGATTTCGGTGCGAGGGCGATGACAATTCCGACTCAGGCACTTTGTACAATTTTCAACATCTCGCAGCGACAAGCTGAGCATCGGATAGATGGCATGTGTGGGCATGCGAGACTCTTTGGGTTCTTTTTGTGGGATTATTTATTTTTTCTTTTCTGGATGGCGCATCTGATTCGGGAGGGATTGATGGAACGGCGCTCATCAAGATACCACTGCTTACAATGTACATGATAGATAATACACTGACGTTTGATAATTCACGATCATCGCATCTCTTCACCGTAATAATAATACCTGTCAACTCCAGTGATGGATATGTTAGGCTTGGGCGTGCTGCATCGATTCATCAGGGAGCGATGCTGTGCACATGCCCGACGAGGATGTTAGTGTCTGCCACCAAGAATGACTTGTGTTTCCACTCAGGCTTGCAGGGTCTTGGGTCAAATGTTTTAGAGATGCGCAGATGTCTCTTTCAGCTACCCCCCGGCCAATGAAGCAGCCGCTGTTGATAATAATGCAATCTAAAATCATGCAGCTCAGCTCAGCTCTGCTGCAGCGGGCACTTCACTACCACACTACTACCAGTACGTGGCACCTGGAGTCTGGCTGGACCAATTGACCACCATCCTCGCAGCCGATCATCTGTCCGGGGATGGCGATTCAAGGGCCGCTCATGATGTCCCCGTCTGTCTTTCAACTATTGCAGTGCACTAATGCAAGCACGCCCCAGCCGGGGCTGCGGGTTTTGGAGAGGGGCCTCGTTCCGCATTTGCGCATTTCGGTCTACATGCGGGAGGGGAGGGGAGAGTAGATGAAGAAGGAAACAGACGCATGCCAAGTACTCCGTAGTACGAGCTGTTGCTAGTGAGCAGAGGTGGTCTCGGGTC
The DNA here is from genome assembly GCA_030780425.1 of Beauveria varroae. Taxonomy (NCBI): domain Eukaryota; kingdom Fungi; phylum Ascomycota; class Sordariomycetes; order Hypocreales; family Cordycipitaceae; genus Beauveria; species Beauveria varroae. The sequence continues at coordinate 260,122 of JAPFUP010000102.1, forward strand.
TGGAGGTGTACATATTAGGAAGCTGGCAATACCCCCGGTACAGCGATGCAAGTATACGAATATGTGGTCAGTCTAATCTGTACGCGGGCCGGTACCCGCGGCACAGGGAATCCTCACAAGCAGAGGGAGCTTGTCTCTACAGGCTCACCTTTCTTCCTCTTCACTAGATCGAATGATCTTCCAAACCACGAGTATTGAAGCGAGCAGCATGGCACAAACGATCCCGATCCCGCAGCCCAAAGGTCTGCCGCTCGTGGGCAACCTGTTTGACGTCAAGTCCAGCAACACGTGGACGTCGCTCAAGACGCTGGCCGAGCAGCATGGAGAAATCTTTCAGATCAAAGTATTTGGGCATACAATTGTCTTTGTGGCGAGTGCGGCGCTGGCCGAGGAGCTGTGCGACGAGAAGCGCTTCCGCAAGTACGTTGGCGGGCCCGTTGTCCAGATCCGCGCCGCCGTGCACGACGCCCTCTTCACGGCCTACGATAACGAGGCCAGCTGGGGCATCGCGCACCGCATCATCGCGCCGCACCTCACGCCCAGCGCGCTGACGCAGTGGCACGGCGAGATGTGCGCCACGGCGGAGGAGATGTTGGACGGCTGGGTCAAAGGAGGTGGAGGAGGCGGCGTGGTGATTTCACCGTTTGAGCAACTGGCACGGCTGAACCTCGAGACGACGACGCTGACGCTCTACGGCAAGAAGCTGGGCGGGCTGACGGGACCGGAGCACCCGATGCTGCAAGCCATGGAGGACTCGACGGCCGAGGCGGTGATGCGGCCGACACGGCTGCCCATTATCAACACGCTGCTGTACGGTCGCAAATTTAGCCGCGCCATCGCGGTGATGCGCGAGTACGCGGCCGACGTGGTGCAGTACAGGCGGGACAACCCAACCGACCGCCAGGACATGCTCGCGGCGATGCTGACCGCCAAGGATCCCGTCACCGGCACGGCGCTGACCGATTCGCAGGTCATCGACGAGGTGGTGTCGATGCCTATCGGCAGTAGCACGGCGCCGTGCCTGCTCACCACGGCGCTGTACCTGCTCCTGCGAAGCCCGTCGGCCGCGCGGCGCGCCCGCGACGAGATTGAAGCCGTGACGGGCGGCGCGGCGGCACCGATTGAGCATGCGCACGTCGCGCGGCTCGAGTACGTCGGCGCCATCGTTCACGAGGCGCTGCGGCTGTCCTTTGCGGCGCCGGGCTACAACATTGAGCCCGTGCCGTCGGCGGATAAGGCGCCCGTGCTGCTCGCGGGCGGCAAGTACCAGGTCGCGCACGACCAGGCCATGATCCTCGTCATGGCCGGCATCAACCGCGACCCGGCCGTCTTCGAAGACCCTCTCGCGTTCCGCCCAGAGCGCATGCTCGGTGAGGCGTTTGACAAGCTGCCGGCGGGGGCCAAGAAGTGGTTCGGCAACGGCAAGAGGGAGTGCATCGGGAAAGAGTACGCGTGGCACTGGAGCGTGCTGGTGCTGGCGATGATGCTGCAGAAGATTGATTTTGAGGCGGCGGATGCAGGATACGTGCTGGAGAGGGACGGCTGGTTCAACTACAGGCCGGTTGGGTTCAAGGTCAAGGTCAAGGCGAGAGCTTAGGCTTGCGCGGGCGTGGAGTAGGACAGGTGGGAAATGGGTGTGCTGAACGTAGAGAGAAGGTGATATAGCACCAACGCATCGGATACGAGACAAGTAATAAGTGCCAAGAGAATGCCAATTAATTGATTGATAAGAAGACTTTTAACATTGTCTGTTGTAAATCGCCATGTGTGTTTCTGGTACTTGGTTGGGACACTACGGCGGCGCTTCGCGGTTCAGCCGAGATTAATCCGCCGGAAGCTAGCCCAATTTATCACGTCGCGAACGCAGGCAAACGAGCCAGCGAGCCATTGATCAAAAGGACTACAGAGAAAGCTTCACGACGAGTTTCACCGACCGGTATCGCTTTCGCGGATATCAAACTTCGACTACGCAGATCTTTTAGTTATAGAAGCCGCCGCAATGGGCAAGAGGAGACGCGGCCACACCGATGTCGAGGAGCTGCTGGCTCGGCCATGGTGCTACTACTGTACGATTCCCAAACCCTCGATTATTTGCGCCCACCCTGGTTGAGAGGAACAATCGACCATTGATAGAATGTTTTATTTGCTGACTGACGCTGGTGACGACTCCCAGGCGAACGCGACTTTGAAGACTTGAAGCTCCTCATCTCCCACCAAAAAGCGAAACATTTCAAGTGCGAGCGATGCGGTCGCCGATTAAACACAGCCGGAGGTTCGTCCAACCCTTTTGCCTGTCCTCTACCGTCCTAGGGAAGCAGGCGACAAATGTTTCCACAAAATAGTGAAAGAAGATCCTGCTAACACGAGACCCGCGTCCCTAGGTCTCTCCGTCCACATGAACCAAGTGCACAAGGAAACTGTCAGCCAGGTCGAGAACGCGCTGCCGAACCGACAAGGCCTCGACGTCGAGATCTTCGGCATGGAAGGCGTCCCGCAGGACATTCTCGAACAGCACCGCACGCGCATCATACAAAACTTTTACCAGGCCCAGGAGAGCCGCCGCCTCGCGACCGGCAACCCGCTGCCAGGCCAGTCCCTCCACGGGGTGCGCAAAAAGATTCGCTATGAGACGGCCGAGGAGCTTCTCCGGCGCCTTGCCGAGTGGCGTGCGCATAAAAAGGCCGGCACGCTGCCGCCCACTGTCGTCGACAATGCCGTCGCGAACCAACATGTGCGTCCTCCTTTCCCCCCTCTCCCTCTCTGTTTACCATTTTAGCCCCCCGCCAGATGACTGACACTTACTTGTAAAACTCTAGGCATACGCTGAAGGACTGCCGCAGCGACACGCTGTTGGTGATGACATTGATCAGCTGATTCGGTCGGCCGCCGAGCCGGAAAGGAGCAAAAAGGAAAAGGACGGCAAAAAGTCGCGGCTGGTGTACGACGACGCAGAGGTCAGCCCGGAAGAGAGAATGTCGCAGCTGTCGCGGTACGCGTACCAGCCTGCCGTTGCGGCGTAAGTGGTGCGTGGACCCGGGAGAAGGGCAGAAGCAGAGGACTTGCGTTTGGATTAGTCGAGCTAACGAGACACACTCGACAATGACAAGACCCTGCGGCCGCATGACAATGGGATATTTATCTTGGGATCTGGAGTTTTCATATTGCGGGATATAGGAATCTTGTTTACAATGAAGGAGCCTTATACAAAACCGACAAGAATAATCGCGTCCACGTATCCATCACACATATGGCACGCTTCCTACATGAGTCTAGCAAAAGCTAACACAATGGTGGCCATAGCACAAGAGCTACATGAACAAGTATATTGCCATATATACCCTCCCAGCTCTTTTCAAAGACGTAGAAATGGCTATATATCCCACGGCCTAGAAGGTACTGCCCGAGGCGCATTTTATAACAAGATCAAACAGGCTCTAATCATCCGAGCATTATACAGTAAGCAGCGTCGTGGACCAAATTTCCCGAGTCAGTCTTTACTTTTCGCCAGTGTTGCGCCATACAAAGCCTGCCCTAGTTTCGTCATTTTCTATTCTTTTTCGTTGCTTCCCGACATCCCCTTCATTACTGGACAGCATAAGATTCGTCCGTGCTCATTGCGACAGTGCGTTGTATTCAAAACACAAGCTTCTGCTAAGCCAGCTCCATTGTTTTCAAGGCAGATGCGCTTAGAGCTGTTTGAATATGCCAACGCAGTCGTCTACCAACATCTCTCCTCAACTCGGCAGCGATTATTTGGGCAGAGCGTTCTTACCGGCAGCCTTGCTCTTGGCAAGAGCACCAGAGAGACCAAACTGCGAGGCAATGCCGTTGATACGGTGAGTGGCATTCAGGTTCTTGACGACGAGGATCTGGAAGCAGGTAGCGGAACCCTGTCGAGAGGCGATAACGGACCAGGCGAGGAAGAGCTCCCAGATCTACGGAAAAGTTAGTGACGGTTGGATTCAAGATCAAAAGGGTACGGCGACATACTCTGTACCAGCGCTGACCATACTTGGCGGTAATTTCGGCGCGGTTGCCAACCCAGTTGCGGTACCATCTCCATAGAGTGGCAGAGTAGTGGACGCCAACAGTGTCGACGCTGTGAAGGGTTAGCTTGCTCGACTGAACGGGATGACAAAAGTGGCTACGTTGACATACCTCTTGATCTCGAAGCCAGCCCTCTCGAGGGATCGAGTATAGTTCCACAGGGGAGTAGAAGCATCGGCACCACGGAAAATGTACTTGTTCAAGTATAGACCCCAGATGAGATCCTCGTACTGCCAAGCCTGGCGAAGACCAGACAGCTGAACGTACATGAGACCATCATCTTCGAGCATGTCGTTGCATTGGCGGAAGAAACCAGTGAGCTTGCGGATACCGACGTGCTCGCCCATCTCGAGTTGGGAGATTTTGTTGTACTTGACCTTAGGAGCGTCGCGATAGTCCATGCAGAGGATGCGAGACTGCTCCTCGGGGATACCGGCCTTGCGCAAAACATCGTTGCCCCAAGCGGCACCGTTCTCAGCGATAGTGATACCGGTGACCTTGGCGCCGTAGTTGAGACTGGCAAACTTGGCGAGGGTCCCCCAGCCGGAGCCAATATCGAGCATGGTTTCACCCTCCTTGAGCTCGAGCTTCTCGCAGACGACGGCCATTTTGTTGTCCTGGAGCTCTTCAAGAGTCTCCTCGCGGGTAGGGTCCGAGATGATGCCGGAGGTGTAGATCATGCGAGGACCGAGAAACCAAGCGTAGTGGTCATTGCCGTTGTCATAGTTGGGGCGAATCTGCTCCATATCCTGGTCCTTGGTGTGGAAGAGCACATCGGAGGCAAAGGTACCGAAGATGAACTTGAAGAGATCCAAGGTGAAGGAAAAGTTGGACCAGTCGTGGCGGTACTCGAGGACGTCGAGGATGTCGCCGTTGGCATCAACCTTGCCGTCGACGTACATCTCGGAGAAGGTCTGGATGGGGATCTTGGAGCGACCGCTCCACTTGGCCTTATGGGTGGCATCCTTGAAAGTGATGTAGGACTCGATGGGACGGCCGGGGAGCTTGGCGTGCTCGTTGATGCGAGGACTGAAGGCCGACTTGAAGGACCAGTAGCCGATGAGGGTGGGGAGAAGGGTGATCAAGCCAAAAACGATTTTGGTTTTGATACCACCACCAACGAGACGGGCCAGAAACCAGGGGACGCCAATTATCAAACCGACGAGGACAATGTTGGAGAAGCTATCATTTCCAGGACCTTCAGCGGGTAGCGGGGCATTGTGAATCGTGGGGAACTAGTTGCGAGGGCGAGGTTAGCGGGAAGAAAGATAAAAAGACAATGAATGGTGGTTGTCCATCCAATTGAGTCTTTTGCGAAGGGATAAGGACAGAATTTGCATTGCGGCGTGTGCGGCGATGGCAGGAGAAGCTGCCGGGAGGAGGGGGCCAAAATTCCACGTGGGTAAAGGAGCTCACATCGGTAACGGGAACACCGCAGTCCTGAGCCTCGAAGGACGAAGGAGGCTGCTTGGGTGTCTTGATGTAGTTGATATTTACCTCAAGATGAGGAGTATTGGACGCCATGGCTGTAGAAATTGAGGATAGGCGAAGCAAAGGCAGGACGTCTGAGGGAGAAAGAGGAAAGAAACAACAGGAGGCGAGACGAATTTAGGTAGGCGGCACAGACAGGTACGGAGCCGGGAGCTGTACTTAGGTGAGGGAGAAGGCCGGGCTAGCAAAAAAGGTACCTAGCACTGCATATTGCTTGCAAGTGGTACCTGACATCTGGCCTCGCCTGTTTTTCCGGTGGTAGACGCAAATCCACTCACGCGTCTTGGCTGCTTTCGGGCGCTCAAGCTTTTTCATATCACCATCAAGCTTTGCTAGGCATGTCTAGACTTTATTTAGGGCCACTTCCTCAGATGCAGTACATGCCCCTGATGCGCCCCTGGCCTGCAATGTGGCGGTTCGGGTTCCCTAACTGCCCTGGAGGCTGAGACCCCCAGGGGACCCAGTAGGTCGACCTGGGGCTCCGCCGCCAGCCACTGTTAGATACCAAAAGCGTGCTCACCGCTGCTCGAGCCTGTCAACTTTACCAGTCTTTTTCCGCTCCTTCTCTTGCCCAATTGTAATGAGGTCGAACCTGGTGCAATGAAAAAAGGAAGCTTGACCAGGTGACAAGGTTGTGGCTGTCAATGGCTCTGACGTGTTGGACTAAAAAGTTGGCGAACTATCACTAACAATTGACGAACAAAGTCGAGACTTGACGCTTAACTTTAACGATATATGTTTAATTCTAGGAAAGATGTGAAAAGAAAAAGAGATCTACTAGTACTTACTCCTACGCAGCTAGTACGCGGCTCTATCATCTACCACGGCCGGCCGCCTCCCTCGACGGGGCCGACACTCAAAGTGTCTTCGCGTTACTTAGCCACTCCACAGTCTTTTTTGTGTTCGTCAATCAGTGAAGATGTCAATCAGTGAAAATGGTTCTCCAAAGACGGATTATCTTTAGCCCGTGTTGAGAGATGCCGGCACCCGAGGGCCCCTTCACCCTTTCGATGGCGATGGAGCAACTGGGTCATACCTAAAAGTGCGTCCAGGTACTGTGATTTGCTCCGAGTTTCCTTGGGGTCATTTATTCTGAGTGATCTCGTGCCCACCATGAATAGGCGAATACCCTAGTAGAGACCTGTTTGGAGGCACTTACCAGGTGAGTTGGCGAGCTCCAGTAAATACAGGTACTCCATGATTGATGTCGCACATGCGATCGGTGAGTAAAGGGATATCATGTTGACCTGCGTCTGCTGTCACTAATAACACAGTGCTGGCTACTTATTCTCGAAGATCCTCTGCGGACTATTAGACTCATATTGATAGTGAGTAGCTAGCCACCCATATTGATTGCTGAAGTCAGACACATTCAATTGATATTGCGATAACTCGTTGATTGATGGTGACGACAAACCGTCACGGCAGCCTGGCTTCGGTTGGTCCCATCCAACATATCACGCAAATTCTTTCATCACGATAGTGAACAAGTTGTAGAGCCGGACAACTAGATGCGAGAAACTCTGTCCGCACTCCAAATAATTGGCGCAGCTGGTGCAGCAGTCAATTTCTTGGTCATCATTCAACACATCAACTTGGGCAAAATCGTGGATTAGCCATTACAGCGTACCAAAACGAAGACCTTGACGTCCGTGTTTTACCGCTCGTGTCTCTGTTGGCCCACGTCGCTGATCCGGCCCCGGAAGACCTTAAGGGTCACCTTAAGACGAAGCTTCTGCCCTCCAGGCAAAATCGAACGCAAGCTTTGAACAAGAAGCGAGCCGTCACAACACGTACTGGTGACTATCTAGGAGCAGCGTCGACCCTTGACCAGCCTGTCAGCTCGTCGACAATGTGGGACATGTTTGCGCAGCTGGGCTTTCACTCTGATTGTAAGCTTTGATGGATCTCAGCGGATTCAAAGCCCATCAAAGTGGCACTGGCTTACCCGCTGCAGGTCCTGCGCCATCTGCCAGACCTCGGCGTCCGACCACCACAGCACCTGCACTACCAATGCGATGCTGTCAACTACACGGCCGTCGACCGCGCCTGGTTCGTCGAGCACTATATGGACGGCGACACCGACGAGTGGTGGTCGACGCTTAGCTAGGTGCCCGCGGCCTAGATGCTCCCGCTAGCGCTCGGCGTCAGCAGGGAGGCGAATAGCTTCTACCTAAATGTCGTCGACGCCGAGGTCTACGAGGTCGTCTCAGGACTAGGCTATGATGGGCTAAAGCCGCTAGATGTATAGATTGATAAGATGAAGTAGCTGTTTGCGTGCTTGCGGCTGATTCTGTGTGATGAGAAGCTGATGCTCGTCTGCGACGAGATCGAGGACATAGAGGAAAGGATTAGCGAGGACGAGTTTCGCGCGGAGGAGGACTATTTTCTGACTGACCTAGACGTGCGGTTTATAAGACAAGTATATAGGGAGTATGGCTAGCCGGAGGGGTTTCGGTATAAAGAGGCTATGGCGTATCTGCTGCCAGTGGTTGAGGATATCGCCGAGGATAATGACGACCGGTGGTGGATGGCCTAGGGGAATTGTGGCGACGCCGACGGAATTTACATCGATAGTACGGATTAGACACGAATGAGATAGTTGGCCGTTTTGTCTTATCTGAATTGTTCTATTGCTTGTAGCTGTTACATTTTCTATAAGGTCGTCCTGATATTTCCCTCTTTGATCAGTCGTATCAAGTGATGGTGAGTATATATCGCCGCCTCTATTCAACCCGACCGATCAATTATATCTTTCCAGCGGCGGCGGCGGCGGCAGGTGGCAGGGACATATATAATAGCTGAGTACATTGCATCTTTTAAAAGATACTTCTCTTGATTCCAAAAAGGCGATGAAACATATGTACCTCTAACAGCTCCACATGTACCATCACGTGAGGCTCGTCCACGTAGCAAAAAAAGCGTCCATGCATAGCTGCATGTGGTGGCACAACGCCTTTGTTGACTTAGCCGCGGTATGCACAAGCGCGTAAAAGTAGTCAATAGCCTTTTGGCCACGGTCCTGGTTCTCAAGTAATAAACTATCAAACACAAGTTGAAGGGTAATCTGGGAAAGATCTCCCTGCAAAACAAGGGGCGCAAGTTTATCGCGTGGTGGGCCAGGCCTTGGTGGCCTGTTGTCGGGGCAACTACGTGCAAGCCAACAACAAAGACAAGGGACGTCACTAAGAACTGAGGTGCATGAATCAGCAATTCTTTTTCATCCGATCGCTGTGTACGAGCTCGATTATTCTTGCATTTGGCTCTTCATTTGCGATATCCCTTCTCTTGTTTTATCACCTGCCTTGTCAGACTTCTCAACGTGTTTCTATTCTCCGATGCTTGCAGACTTGCTCGATTAGCAAACACTGCACACCGCGAGCCGGTTAACACCACTTTCCTTTATCACGTCATTGATGAACATCACCAGCCTTATCAACTCGCTATTTCGAACCTGAAGCTCTGATACGCCGCATTCAACAATTGCCATAGAAGATTTCAAGTTCGAAGTAGCGCGCAAGCGAACCACCATGGCTGATGCGCAGTCATCTATTACCGTCGCGAGTGAGTTGCTGCTGCTCTGGTTCAAACATGGAAGCATTCCGATGCTAATGATCCCCAGTTCGCGTTCGGCCGTTTACGATTCGAGAAGCCGCACAAGTGTAAAGTGATTAGTGCAAGCCACCCCATCCGCCACTAACAGCCTTCTAGTCACCGAGCCGAGGACAACACACTCTTTCTTGGCGATGGCTCTCTTGCGGGAACGCCAGCCCCCAAGCTGCACCAGCGCGGCATCCGGAATGTCATAAAGGTCATGGATGAACGTTGCCTGTAGGTTACCCTGATTCGGAAGTACGGTTCTTCAACTGACGTCTGGGAAAGGGTTTTCGATCCGCCCGAGGATAGTCCCGTGCACAAATTCTCCCGATCGGTTGTCCCCGGCTCGAGAAAGGTCAAAGATCAAATTTTTGCATTTGACCGTGTCTTTGACGAAAACACTACGCAGTCAGATGTCTACGAGGGCACAACAAAAAGCCTCCTTGACAGTGTCCTAGATGGCTACAATGCCACTGTTTTTGCTTACGGCGCCACGGGCTGCGGAAAGACACACACAATTACGGGGACACCGCAATCGCCAGGAATCATTTTCTTAACAATGCAAGAACTCTTCGAAAAGATTGAAGAGCGCAGCCAGGACAAGACCACCGAAGTCAGCCTGAGTTACCTGGAAATTTACAACGAAACTATCCGTGACTTGCTTGTTCCAGGTGGTACCAAAGCTGGACTGACTTTGCGCGAAGACAGTAATCAAGCAGTCACAGTTGCCGGCCTAACAAGCCACCACCCCAAAGATGTGCAGGAAGTCATGGATATGATTGTTCAAGGAAACGAATATCGCACAGTATCACCGACACAAGCCAACGCCACTTCTTCTCGATCTCATGCTGTTTTGCAAGTCAACATTGCTCAGAAAGACCGAAATGCGGACCTCAACGAACCTCACACAATGGCAACACTCAGCATTATTGATCTTGCTGGGTCGGAGCGAGCCTCTGTGACAAAGAATCGAGGCGAACGTCTTACCGAAGGTGCCAACATCAACAAATCGCTTCTCGCATTGGGCAGTTGCATCAATGCACTTTGCGACCGTCGACAGCGTGCGCACGTCCCATATCGCAACAGCAAGCTCACGCGATTGCTGAAATTCTCGCTTGGTGGCAACTGCAAAACGGTCATGATTGTTTGCGTTTCTCCTTCTAGCGCCCATTTCGATGAGACTCAAAACACACTCCGCTACGCGAACCGAGCCAAGAATATCCAGACGAAAGTGACCCGAAATGTCTTCAACGTCAACCGCCATGTCAAGGACTTTTTGGTCAAGATTGATGAGCAAATGGCACTCATTACCGAGCTCAAAGCTCAACAAAAGGACGCCGAGAAAATCTCTTTCGCAAAGTTTCGAAAACAGTACGACAAGAGAGATTCTGTGGCTAGAGAAGGAGTGCAACGTCTTCGCACAGCCTACGATAACGCCGCCGCTGATAGACATGAGCGTATCCAAAACATGAAAAGGCTTAAAGGCTTTGAGAGAAGAATCTCACTATTGAATGGCTGGGTTGCAGCTTTCGATGCAGTGTGTGCGAAAAGGGCCGACATTGGCCCGATGCCTGACAATCTCTCTGCTGTTCGCAAAACCGCCCAGGGTATCCTCATCGAATTGGAGCATAGCCGCCAGCACATCCATCAGAAGCTCGAGCACTCAACTTGGGAGCGTCACATTGACACTGCATTGGCCCACAGCATTCAGCAGTTGCAGACCACCGAAGGCTCCGACACTGGAGAGGTTAATGACCTCCAGCGCGAAGCCGAACTGATCAAGGCGAATTTCAGCCGCGAAGCTTACCGCGAAGTTCTGGAACAAGAGAAGTTCGGCGATGCGGCAATGTTGCAGATGCTTCTGGCTGCTCAATTCGAAATTCTGACCTCGCTGTCTGATATCTTGGCTATAGACGAGCAGAGCGCAGTGTCTCATGCAAAGGGAGTCTTTAGCAAATTACTGCAAACCGGTTTCACTTCGGCAGCGCAAGTCGTTAGACCTGACGACTCCGCTTCCGTAAGTAATTCGAGCTCTTTCTTGCAAAAAGGTTCGGTGAAGAAGAGCTACCTTTTTGGACAAGCCAAGCCATTCGAGGCTCCAGCGTTGGCTGCATCAGAACCGGAGAATGTCATGACCAGCCCTCTTAAATGCTCACCGAGAAGGCGTAAGGTGCTTACTTCGGCCAAAAAAGCTGTCACCTTCACACCTATGAAGAAGAACAAAAAGAGCGGCGTGAGGTGGCGAGATGACGAGACAGAGGAGGGTACCCTCGCGGACTTTGAGAAGACGCCTAAGAATTTGAAACCGCCCGAGGGGCTATTGGAAGCGGCTCCTATCATCGAGCAGTCTTCAGAAGAGGCCATAGTCACGAGCCACGATCAGTCCACCGAGGATGAGTCAACCTTGATTATCCCTGAGGCGACCAGCCTCAATATTGCAAAGCCGAGTCGCTTCCAGGCTGGATTCCTCAGCAAGTCGTCTCGGCCTTCTATGCTGCCAAATGGATCACCATCACCCCAGCCGCCTACGCTCAGCCCTGGTCTGCCGCCAGGCCCTCCAGAAACGACGAAAGGCTCACCTCTCAGAACCCTCGACGTCACTCAGAGTGGCAATATGTCGCCACCGCCTTTGCCGCAGGAAACTAGAAACAGTCCTCAATGCTCTTTACAGACAATCGTGGATGAAAACTGCCCACCCTCAGCTGCTGCCTCGGGGTCAGACTCCGACTCCAGCTTGCTTGACCAGCGTAAGCTTCGCAATGCGATGCACTCGGCCAAAAAGGAGCTGCCCCGTAGAGTGAGCGCCCTTGGTGCTGTAACTGCATCTAGCGCAAGACGCATATCTTCGGTCGGATCAACGACGGGAGAGCGCGTGGGAAGTCGTCCTAGCGTGTCGGGTTCTCTTGCTAGCTCAACCAATGGCATATCACGACACCGTCGAGGAAGCTTGGAGCGGAAGCGAAACTCACCCATGTCGTGCTCGCCTCCTCAGTGCAAGGATCGCAACCTTACTGCCTCTCAGGCGAGGCGGATGAATCTCGGCGGTAGTGTTCGCCTCGAGAATACGGCTAGCCCAAACAATCCAGCAGTTAACCAGACTCGCCGCGTCACTATCAGCGTCGGGGCGCCTGCTTCGACACTCAGACGACAAGAAAGCAAAGGGAACATGGCCCTTCGATGAAGCAAACTTTATGACCTTACGTTTTGATTTCGTTTGCTTTTAGTACATTTGCATGCAGCAGACGAGCTCTAGTCTAGAGCTCGCCTTACAAACTGGCTACCGGCGTCTAGAGATTTTGTTCGAGTTGGAAGGAGCTAGAATAACTACTAGCTGCCTCCCCATTGTATAACTTGTATAAACAAGACTGTAACTACGAATTCGAGAACATTTCAAATGAACATGGTTAAGTTGCCGACAGTTTACGGACTACCTATGAAAAGTCTCAAGCTTCCTCTTGGATGCGCGGATCACAGTGCTCCCGAATACAATTCACACGGTGTTTCGGATGTGTCTCCACACAAATCTGCACGCAACACCGGCATTATGACAGTGCTTCCGAAGCCTGCCTCATTAGCGCCTGCATCTACAACAGAAGCAGGCTGATTACAGCTTATACGTATGGACGACGCAACAGGGCGCGGGTCACCACGCTACATTCGTAGTCGCATTGGAAATGCTTGTGACGGGTGCAAGGCGCGCAAAGTCAAATGCGACGGCAAGCTTCCTTGCGGCTACTGCGCAGGGCGGCAGCGCGGCGATGTTTGCCATTACTCGGCGCAGCGACGCAGAAGAAATGCTAGCGCAACAACATCACATGGCGCTCACGGCACGACGCCGCCCAGAACTATTAGGACAGGCACAGCGTCACCGACGCCCGATGTGCAGCAGCGGCCGTTGCCAAGTGCCGACAGCCGACAGGTGCAGCGTGAAGGGGACGAAGTGGCGGACCAACAGATCGTATCGACTTCGCGCAATCGAGGTCGAACTCGGCCCAGACGCCAGTCTGCGACTAGAGAGGCATCCAAAAGGCCGGATACCGGAAGTGATAGAAGGGGGAACAGTGATGCGACGCAAAACCAACCCAACGAGGCCGCGGAGGATGATACGGAAGTTCCGCGAGAAGCGCGGCTGTTGCGAGATGCACACGGCAAACTCATCTTTATTGGAGACTGTGCGCCTTTGTCGTTCTTTCAATCTGTCCGGCAGGTAGTCACTAGTCGAGTGAGCCAGCACGCATTCGCGCCTCAAACTAGCCGTTATTCCGTGCTGCAGAATGCGCCCGCGCACCCGCCTCGGCCCGGCGGCGACGGCGGCACCTTGGGACAAACTGCCAGCGGCGCGCCGCATGTACATTCCGGAGACGTGGCCGGGGCTGTGTCCGCGTACTTGTCTACGACCACAGGCATGATTGACTTGTTTGACAACTCGACGCTGCTCGACGACTTGCTCCTCTGGGCCGACCAGCAGCAAAAGCCCCGAGACGGCGCTTCAACTATCAAATATCTAGTGCTGGCCATTGGGCGGTTAATGGACGACGAAGCATTGGCACAAGAGTACTTTGAGTACGCTAAAATCCAGGCCTACATAGACATGAGCGCCGATTTGAGCGCCGAGACTGTGCAGTCATTTGTGCTCATTACAATGTACATGCTGTGCTCCTGCCAGATCAACGGCGCGTTTTTGTTCTTTGGTATTGCGGCGCGCGCCGCCTACTCCATTGGCGTTCACCGCACCGAGGTGAATGCGCGATTTGGCCAGGCGATTCACCGGCAGCGCGACAATCTGTGGAAAAGCCTGCGCGCCGTCGACCTCTTTCTCAGCACATTCATGGGCCGCCCGCCAGCGACCTCGGATATTGACTGCACTGTGTCCTACCGTACACTGGACGATGACGGGAACGAGGTTCTCGACCTGCTCAACGCGTCGGTGCAGATTCTGCTCATCACGGAATCCATTGTTATTGAAATCTACTCGCGGCGCAAAATCTCTTTACAGCTCACCGAGGGCATATCGCTGCAGCTGAGGAGCTGGTCGGACCGCTGGCTTCAGCAGCTCAAGGACGTCATCACGCAATCTGGTGGCATCGACAACGAGGCTCAGATAAGCGGTGCATGCCAGGTACTCTCTACCTATTACTACTCGGTCATGCTCGTATCGCGGCCGTTTCTCATGTATGAGCTATATCGCAGGTTGTCGGACGCACCACACGGCGCCGCGGCGAGAGGAGCTGCACTGCCGTCAGCAAAGACAAAGCTGGCGGATGCTTGCATCGACGCGGCCAGTCTGATGGTCGATCCCGTGCTCGACTTGATCGAGCAAAACGTGCTAAACCATCGCGCCCCCATGCTGGTCTCGTGGCTTTTCGCGGCGTCGCTGGTTCTCGGCGTTGGGCTCTTGGGCGGGTTCGGCAGGATTCTCGAAAAGTACACACGCATGTCGATTCAGACCCTGGACCACTTTGCGCAGACAGACGGCCACGCGGCGCAGTATAGCCTCATTGCCCAGTCGCTGCTCACGACGGCGCTGGAGGACCTCGAGCGCAGAGAGCTTCAAGAACGGATGCGGCGGACGGAGAGCTCGAGCCAGCTGTTTGGCCTCGTGCCGCACGATGCCCGCACGTCGTTTGGTGGCAGCGGCAGCGGTAGTAGCGCAAACTCGCCGCGCGACGCTGGCAGCCATCGCGCAGCCACGCTTCGTACGCCGGCGTCGATGGGACGAACCCAAAGTCTCGGCTCGGCACTCGCACCAGGCAGGGCAGAGGGCGGCACGCTTCGGAACAACCTGGGCACGTCGCCCTTGCCATGGCCGACACGCCGTAATAGCGATAGGCACTCTGAACGAGACGTACATTATGCGGGGGTGGCTGCTCCGGCGTCCCCTCGCATCGGAGACATTGATTCGGCGTTTCTGGGGCTATCGGAGTCGATGCTGCATACACCCGACGCAGACTACTGGAGCAGCTCTTTCGGAGTCAATGAAGGGGATGGCGGCGCTGGCTCAGCGGTCAACTTGTTTCCGTTATTAGATGCCGGTGGCGGCATTGATCTTGCGCATTATTTTTGATGCCACTACCAGTGAAAGCTCTATTTAGCTTGATGGGTATCGTCTATCTTACGGCCCGGCCATGGTTACATTTGAATAATGGCTGCGACCTGTATAATCTTTCTCTTCCTCCCAACGTCAGTTGAGCTCAGGAAAACGAGCGTGTGATTTGCTGCAAGTCACTCTCATCCGAAATCCCGAAGTGACGACATCTTCATGCGCATGTGAAGCGCAACCAGCAGAGCTTCGTAAGAAGTCCTTCTTCTTCGGCAACTGCCCTTTTGGACGAGACGCTGCTTAGCTTGTTATATTATCTATCTAGAAGAACGGAGGTTTTGGTGTGAATTACTATCAGGCATATGAAGACTCTATAGAATTACGATCAGGACGCAGAGCATGGTTAAGTCGGAGTCCACACATATCAAAGCTCTGGGTTATACAGCATGTCTTGATCCTGAAAGTCATTAATTTTAGCTCTGTCTAGATCTACTTTATTCATGACGTAGATATTTTACATTTTCCCAATGCTACATTAGCTCTATAGTTTCAGGGCGCCGCGTAGAATCTGCATAAACCTCCAAACATCCTCGAAGCGCGAGTATAGAGGTACGGGGGCCACGCGGATCACATCCGGCTTGCGCTTATCGCAAAGCACACCGTTGAGCTCCAGCGCAGCAGCAATGTCATCCAACAAGCCGTCGCGAAGCATGACGCTCAATTGCGTCCCGCGCTGGAGCGGATCCCGCGGGGTCAATACGCGGAACAGTGCTACTTCGTCCTTGGCGTCGGCGAGGATGCCGTCGAGGAGGTGCTCGGCGTAGGCGGTGAGCACGAGAGCCTTTGAGCGCAGGTCCTTCATGGTGGTCTTGTTGAAGACGGAGAGGGCGCCGGCGAGGTTGGCCAGCTCGAGGGCGGAGGGGTTGGAGGCCTGAAAGCCGCCGGCGCCGGGAGTGGGCACAAACTTGTTGTCCATGTTGAAGCGGACCGACTTGTCGCCGCCGTACCAGCCCGTCAGGCGCGGACGGTACGTGGGCCTGTCGCTGTCGTCTTCCCACTCGACGCGGCCGTGGCGCTCGTGGATAAAGGCGCCGGCAATGGCGCCGGGCCCGGCATTGATGTATTTGTAGGTGCACCAGCAGGCAAAGTCGACGTCCCAGTCGTGCAGCTTGAGCTCGACGTTGCCGGCGGCGTGGGCGAGGTCCCACCCGACGACGATGCCGCGCTCGCGGGCGTACGCCGTGATCCTGGGCATGTCGAGGAGCTGGCCCGAGTAGTACTGGATGCCGGGGAGCAGCAGGAGCGCTGTCTCCTCTGCGTGCTCGTCAATGGTGGCGAGGATCTTGTCGGTGGCCATGTACGAGTTCTCGTCGGGTTCGACCTTGACCATGGTCTTCTCCGGGTCCAGGCCGTGCCAGGTGATTTGGCTCTCAATGGCATAGTAGTCGCTCGGAAACGGGCGCCACTCGAGGATAATCTTGTGGCGCTTGGCGTCGGGTTTGTAGAAACTGGCCATCATCATGTGCAGGTTGATTGTCAGGGTGTTCATAATGACAATCTCGCTCGGCGACGAGCCGACCAAGTCGGCTGACTTTTGGGCGCAGTCCTCGGCCATGTCCTGCCACTGCGCGAGCGGCGAGTTCTCCATCGTCTTGAAGTGGCCGTTGACGCCAATGGAGGCCCATGTCTCGAGCTGCGCGTCAATGTACTTGCGAACAGCCTTGGGCTGCGCGCCCAGCGAGTTGCCGACAAAGTAAATGCCGACATCCGGGTCTTCCCCCGGGGTGCCGTTGGCAACAGCACCGTTTATCTGGGCGGTAGCTATCTCAACAATGCTGGTCAGCAAACGAGGAAATTTCGGAGAAACCGGGTAGCAAGTAAGAACCGGGCCGGCAGTATTTTTCCTAAGCACATACATGGTAGGGTGCCGTCGAGGGCGTTTTTCTTGATGGAGGACTTGGTTGGCAGAATGAAGTCGTAGCGGAGATGGCTCAGCTCGTCTTGCGAATCGAGCTTTTGTGCAAATTCGAGCGAATTCGCGTTTGCTGGAAACTTGGCCGCGGCGCCGCCACGCAGACGCTCGACGTAAGCAGGCAGATCCATGTGTGCGGTGGAGAGGAAGCAACGAGAAAGGGCAGCAATTTGTAGGTAGAGAGGGTGGCGTGAAGGCGCAGATGATGCACGTATGAATGAGGGCGCACAATTGAGGCAGCTGTGTAGGCAATGTCGCATTGCCCAGAGCTCAGAGACAAGAGAGAAAAAAGTGACGACTTTGAAAACCACTTTATGTCGATGACCCCTCCGTCCAAGGTGGGGGAGAATTTACAGAAGATGGAGTTCTGGGGAAACTTTGCACACTTCCGAACTTCCGACATCCGAACTTCCGTAGCGCAGGGTCACGGTGTTGCGCAGCACCCCCAAGTTCTGCATCGCTTCTCTTGGCACTGTTGTTTGTTCATGGTAGGCTAGACAAACACGCCTAAAGAAAGTAAAAGCAAACATGCTCGAACATCTTTGTCGCTTTTTGTCTGTAATGGTGATGGAAGATTACTCGCAGCCTCCTCTTGCTCGGCAGGGTTTCATTGCATATATATTGCACCAACGGAAGGCGTCTTGGAAGCCGAGTGGCGGCCCCGGCTAGCGGGCGGCTTTCTTGTCCCGCGGAATCGCCGTGTTCCTGCATGACAGCCTGTGCGCCCTGACAGCATCTTGATCGATCAGCACTTTTTAGTTCGCCAACGGCAATCTAGGACAGAGGAATCAAGTTGGGATTTTTTTTCTCCTCAGTTTGAAGTGATAGCTGTACATGACCCTCCCTATGTACAGCGGTACAAGCAAACAATCGCATGCATAATTGCGCACATATTCTCGCGCGCACATCATCTGTAATGCGGGGCTTAAAAACTATGAGACACATCGATTGACACAAGGGTGCCTATAAAGTAAGTGTCTTTCCGAGTACCGTCACTCCTTGTTTGTCCGCGCACCTGCCCCGGGACCGGAGCTAATGTTGGACCGCAGCACTTGCCACTGAACATTTAGGCGCCCTCGGTCAGAAGCCGTTGGCGCAACTTGACAATACTCCCTCGGATGCACTAGCGGATGACGGATCTTTGTCGTTTCGGTGGGTTTCGCGGACGAGTAACGCCACTTATCCGGTACCCGGACACGCCGGGGCACGCATGTTCAAAGCGATACGGCCATTTATTGCCCCATTCTTTGATTCTCCCTGACTCTTGGCCGTTTTAAATGCATGCCCTCCCCATCCTGATAGGACAACCTTATTTCTGCCTCTATACATATGCCGCATCTCTTTCGCAACTACGATTCTGTGTAATACATCTTCCGCAACCCTCTCAGCCTCGGTTCGCAACACCCAGCAGCCACCTCACAACAGCTGCTGCCACAAGATACGAAATGTCACCACACGCCGTGCAACCGGCCCCAGGGTCGCCACGCCCGGGTCTAGACTTTAATAAATATGCCGTTACTAGAAACGCCTTTCTACCCGAACAGAACCCGGCCCACGTCTTGTCGGACCCCTACTACGAACCATGGGAAGCGGTGGGACGGAACTTGGCTGAATTAATCGACGAGGGCACCATTCACGATGCGATTCGCCAATTGCCGATTCTGTCGGTCGACAAGCTGATGTCCGAGGCGGAATGGCGCCGAGCTTACACCATGCTAGCCTTTCTGACGCACGCCTATGTCTGGGGTGGTGATACACCTAAAGAGGCAAGTTTCGGATGCCGTTGGAATGGTCGAATCCGACAAATGTTTACTAACATTTCATTCTTTTGTAGATTTTGCCTCCATCATTATCGGTTCCATTCCTTCAAGTATCTGCTCATGTTGAGCTGCCGCCCGTGCTGACATATGCCGCGGCCAACTTGTGGAACTTTACCTGCGAGGGTGACGATTTCACCGACCTGGACAAACTCAAGCTCTGCTTCTCCTTTACCGGCACCGAGTCCGAGTCATGGTTCCTCCTCATCAGCGTCGCCATGGAGGCCAAGGCCGCCGGGATCCTGCAAACAATGACCACGGCCCTCGAGGCCGTCAAGGCGCGCAACTACGATGGCGTCACCCGCGGCCTGGAAGCGCTCCGCCACTGCATCAACAGCGTGTCCCAGCTTCTCGAGCGCATGTACGAAAAGTGCGACCCAATGACCTTTTACCACCACATCCGCCCGTTCCTGGCCGGCAGCCAAAACATGGCCGCCGCCGGCCTGCCGCGCGGCGTCTTCTACGACGAGGGCGACGGCCGCGGCGAGTGGCGCCAGCTGCGCGGCGGCAGCAACGGCCAGAGCTCGCTGATCCAGTTCTTCGACGTCGTCCTCGGCATCGAGCACAGCGGCCACGGCGACAAGAAGCACGCGAGCTACCACGAAGAGGTGCGCGAGTACATGCCCGGTCCGCACCGCCGCTTCCTCGTGCAGATTGCGCGCATGGGCAGCATCCGGGAGCTGGCCATGGTCACGCCGCAGACGGACGCCCAGCAGAGGCTGCGCGATGCGTACGCGAACGCCACGGCGGCGCTGACGGCGTTTCGGCAAAAGCACATCTCCATTGTCACGCGCTACATTATTCTCCCGTCCAAGAAGCCGTGGCAGGGTAAGAGGGGCAAGCAGAACCTGGCAAGCTCGTCGTCCACCTCTCAGAGTGATGACCAGTTGACTGGCACGGGCGGCACGGCGCTGGTGCCGTTTCTCAGAAAGGCCCGGGATGAGACGACGGAAGCCGGCAAACTACAACGACGGCAGAAGAGCTAAAACTATCTCCTGCATTTACATATTAGATATTCATGACACGCAGCGATTACTATGATTTAGATTACATTATACTTTCAATGTGACTTGATACTTGCTTGACACAATGTTGACGTCAATAACAATGCCGAATTCTGATGGTTCTGGAGCCAGCGTCCGCAATTGATAAATTTCAAGGAAATTGCTGGGAACTCGAAGAGTATATATACGTAAACTTACTTCATGATGTTACTAATGCATAAAACTTCATCCATGCTTTTGGTAACAGGATATTATCGTATTATCATAGGAGCTATCCAACTTTTCGTGCGTATAAACATCTACAGGACCAAGGAAACAACCACGGCCACAACGAAAGCGAAAATAATAGGCATGTTGAGGTTAGAAGCAGCGCTTCTAGGGCTCTTGGCATCGCCGGCACTGGAGCTGCCAGAGCCGGCCTTGCTGGTGCTTGTAGCATTGTTGCCTCCGGTAGTCAAAGTCGAATCAGGAGTTTTCTTGTCCGTCTTGACCACGCGCTTCTCCAGCTCATTCGTCAAAGGAGTGTTGGCCTTGACGTAAGCTTCGAATATGTCAGAATTGGTGTCGAGAGCAGCAGACCCCGTCGTGGGTTCAAGAAGGTTGTCCCCGCCACGAGCGACAAAATCAAGTGTCACGACACGGTAATCCTGGCGGTCATCATCGAGCGGCTTGTCGCCAACGGAAACGCTAATGAGTTTACTGCCGGAGTCATTGCCCGGGTTGTACTCAATCTTGATGTTCTTTGAGATCTGGAACCAGGATGTCGTTTTCTTCTTGCTAAATTGTGATTCGCGAGAGACCCAGCCCTCGATTATCTTGCGCAGATCCTTGCCAGAGTAGGGAAGCTGGACAATGGCGTTGCCGAAAGGAAAAGAGGTAAGAATCGCACCGCGGGTAATGTTGCCAGGACCAATCGTGGCTCGGATACCACCAGCGTTCATGAAAGCAAAGTCGGCTAGCTCATCACCCGCATTCTTGGAAATATTACGGCGGTAGTCGAGCATGGCATCGGTCATGGCTTGGCCGAGGAGACAGTCTTCCTTCTGGCAGTTGGTCTGGTCGAGCTCATTCTTGGTAGTGCCAATGACTTCATTGCTGAATTCTTCAAAAGGCTTGCGCCAAGCCAGGACCTTGTCCTGAAGCGATTTCTCAAACTTGGTAGTGTTGGTCATGTGGATAGGCGCGCCGTGGTAGGAGAGAGCGCGGCCTTGCTTGTCAAAGGTCAGGTCAATGGAGCCAAGATACTCGCCCCAGCGGTACGAGGTGACAATGAAGACTTCCTTGCCAGATTGGTCCTCGACAATGGTAGGGTACTTTCCAGCGGCGTTGGGCATATCGCCGACAAGAGTGTGGCTATGCCCGCCAACAATGAGGGAAAGGCCTTCGGTATCTTTGGCCAATTTCTGGTCCTCTTCGTAGCCAATGTGCGTGAGAGCGACAATACGGCGGATGTCGGTAGTGTTGCGAATCTCCCAAATAGCCTTTTGGACCTCGGTGGTAACATGGAGAAAGCTGGTTCCATTTCCCACGTTTGAAATGCCTTTTGTCGTCTCCGTCGTGGCACCGATGATGGCCAGCTTGTGCTTGTCGAAAATATGATAATTCTTGACAGTCTTGTTAAGAGCTTCATATTCAGACTTGACGTTGCAAGCAACAATGGGAAAGGTCAGATTTTTCAGAAATTTTCCGAGCTCCTCGTCGCCATTATCCCATTCATGGTTGCCAAGGGTCATGACGTCAAAGTTGAGGTCGTTGATGGTGTTGGCAATCTTCTCCCCGCCATAGTAAGAAAAGAACATAGTACCTTGAAACTCGTCGCCGGCGTTGAGGAGCAGGTGATCGGGGTACGTCTTGCGAAGCTCCTCGACCTTGGTCTTGATGCGCGCGTAGCCACCGAAGCAGCCTTTGGAGGGATCCGTGCAGTCGGAGCCGGACTTGGCAAACTCGTCAAGATGAGCGTGGACATCATTGACGTGGATGAATGCTGATTCGTGGTTAGTAGTGCGTGCTTCTGTTTGCGACGAAGAGAATTTGGCCTACTCATGTTGTAGTTGCCGTCACTGTCGATGAAGCGCTTGGAGAGATGGCGTCTGCTGTAGAGCACATCCTCAGCGACGGCGCACGAAGCAACGCCGAGCGTCGCGAGAAAAGCAGCGGTTTTCATGATAGGTAGCGTAATGGAGTTGTCGGCGGATGATCGTATAGGCAAGGCAAGGCGTACGAGGAGACAAAGGCGGCAGCGCAGCCGGCTTTGATACCAGCAAAACTGCAGGTCAATCGCCGTGTTTGACCAAATGCGGCTCGTAGGCGACGCCGAATGATGTCTACAGGTGAAGAGAGCTGGTTCTCGGGGTCGTAGAGCCGAGTCCTCTTGCTGGTGGCGGGCTAAAGTCGGGCTCGGCCGTTTCCTTAGTGGCTGCAGCGTCGTTGCGGTCGCCAAGCTGCACGTGGGCAAACTCAGAGGGTCTCAGATGCATTTTAGCAAAGTGTGCGGCACGTGGGCATCACCGGCTATTGATCACTCGAGGGTCAAACGGCGTGGAAAATTGTTACGTCTTCCCCCGGCGAATCGTACTGCGGCATATCCCATAGGCGCGTCTCATCCAGCTCAAGGTTGGCGATCAAGGTTGCACCATCTTAGCAGCCACGGAGCGGCCGTTTGGTTCTGCTTTGCCAGCCACCGACATATTCATTGCCATTGCAATTTTCGGGGTTTCAGTTCTTTTCCCTATCTATGCGCGAGTTCGACAAGCTCTCCTCGCCGGCTCTCACTGGGGCTCACCGGGAGCCAAGCCGGAGCTCCTTGGCAAAGGTATAGCCGTTAGTAATAGCCATTATTTCAGTGACTCCCCGCCCCATGGTGAGAGACAAACGGGCTAAAAACAGCATGGGGAAGCAGGTTATCGATCTGATCTTACGAATAGCAGCTTCAACAGCTTAGCGTCAGGCGCTCAGAATCGAGAAAATCATTGGCTTAATTTGTCTAAAGAGTACTTGCATAAAGTAAGCGCGAAATAGGCATCTCTTAGACTGTTCGCTTTTGAGTTTCCTCGCCAATCTGGAGAGTTACTGGTAGTTATGGCTGCTCCTTACCCCCGCCATGGGATGCGGCCCGCTGTGGCTGCCGTATCACCCACCTAATTTAAGCATATTTGCGGGCGCACAATCACAGGCTCAGATTTTGCAATAAATTGGGTTTCATATGTTTCCTCCGCCTTGGTCTCACCGCCTTCACGAGAACACAGTTCTGACATCTAAAGTGAGGGCTCCCATCACCTGCTAATTTAGGTCTGCCGTGGGCTACACCTAATGTAGACGGCTTCTGACGGCCAATTAACGCTCAAGTTATCCCTGTTCAAGTTTGGCAGAGGTCTTAGTCTTGGCTTCCCATCCGGCTCGGCCAGGTGAAACTCGTTGTGGGCAAACATCGTGACGACTGCAACTGCAATCTCGAGAGTTGCGACCTGACTGCGTTAACACGTTGTTGAAGACGCATCGCGACTATGTACCTTACCTTGGAACCTACTATTCGGGTATGAGTATGATGAATCAGGGCAACGAAAGCTCGAATAGACACTTACTGCAAGGGTGTAGACCAGAGCCCCAGGCAACGAATCCATGTGGTTTATTCGTGCCCTCTTCTCTGCCCGGGAGATGTCGAGCTGGCTCCCAATGGAAAGCGTTGGGGTAGATTGACTCATTCAGATGGACATCATCCATTGCGTAAAACTGTCAATTGTCAATATTTCTCAAAGTAGGTATACCGCAGCAGGGTAGTTGCTGACCGCAAATGCTTTGCTCGGGACAACTTGATCGGTCCCAGGAATAATCACATCCTCATCAGAAATGTTCTTACGAATTGCAGGACCGTACAAGTTAATTCGGAGAGTCTCCCGCAAGCAGACGTCGATGACGGGTAGCTGCGTGTCCCAGTCATGATACGGTATACGCTGTAATATGTCAAGCACAGATTCCGCAGCGGTCCTGCGATGCCGAGCAATGAAGGCATCTACCTCCGCCTGTACCTTGTTATACCATATTCTGTCATTGGCAAGATAGGAAAGAAGCCATGCAGAATTAACGCCAGTGTTCAAAAGGCCAGAGAACAGAATACCGATAACGCACTACATGGTTCGGAGTCGCGCCCCGGTTAGTCAAGCATTATTTGCGAGGAGCCGACTCACCTTGGCAATCTCGAGATCGGTCTCACCCAAGTTCATAAGAAATTGAAGGGCGTCCGTCTCATTGCGGCCGGTTCTGCGGCGCTCGTTCATCAGGCCCGTGATCACCCGGTGCAGTTTGAAGCCCGCCCACAACTTTGACAGCATAGACGGTAGCGGCCAGCCGGTAAACATGATTTGCAACAATGAACAATCCTCCATGCTGGAAAATTGCTCAAGGGTAGAGTCTAGAAGCTCCTCGTCTTCAGCTATCTCATGGACGCCGCCTGTGCGGTGCGTCAGCCTGTAGATGAGGCGGTACATGAACGAAAAGATTGGCACTACAGCCTCGCGGTCGGACAGTCCGCGGAAGACAGCATCGGTATCTTCGAGAAGCTTTGGTAATGAGTCAGTCAACCGTTCGCGCGTTAGGATCCTCTTGAACATATTGACCTGGCTGAGTGCCGGGTTGTCAATGTCCGTCTCGATATGGGGACTGGCCGCCAGCAAGATAGAATAGCTATTTCTTCACGTTTAGCAAATACCATGTATATAATGACAAAGGATGATACTCTTTATGCTTACCCTGCGCGTACGTCAAATTGCCGTGCATTGAATAGGAGCGTTCTACCAGCTTCGCCTACCAAGCCCACAATAAGGTGCGGTCCGTAGTATAAGCTAAACGGTTGTCCACTACGCCTTTTGTGCTGCTTCTCCAGGAATCTGCAACGTTGGAGATAGAATTCGACCGAGCCGAGTATCGGCCACCCGCGGACCAGTTCCGGTGCATTCTTAGGCAGCTTTGGTCGCTGCCAGAGGAGGCTGACGATGGGCAATAGAGCCGTGGACAGTATAACCACGGCAACAGCTGCGAACCATCGAGGGGTGAGCCAACCGGCAAAAATAAACCATATAGTATCGCGTATCATCTCTGGCTTGAGATAAAAAAAAAACAGATCTCTTGGCAAGTCGATTCTATGTATCTTGCTAAAAACAAAAGGCATCAGTCGACATGTTTCCCCGCACAGCCTGCTGTAGGATTATATATGTATTGATGCGCCACACCTCGCACCGAATACATACGACGAATCATGTCGTACATACGGATAGATAGCTGCAATTTACTCGCCATTGTATGGGTCTAAATTAATGGCTTAGGCACCGGCCGCCGCCGAATCGGTGCCATAAATGTTTACCCATGTCGCACAGAAGGCGGCTCTGAGATGCGCAAGTAGCCATTCACGTTGCTCATGCTTTGGCTTACCACTGTCTGAGCATCTAGCTGTCGGCCAGCAACTGTTGCGCATTTGTATTGCTTCAATAGTATTGCACTTACAAAACAGAGTATTGCTGACTCGCTGCGAGCTTGACTGTGCCAGACACGACAGAGCTGTAGACGTGCAGGTTGCTGCAGGGGTCGTTGAGAAGAGCCATGACCATTTAGAGGGTAAAGATAGTAGCTGTCATGGCCGAGGCGTGGAATGTAAGCCCAACAGAGGGGCCGTGAGATTGCGGTCAGAACTGAGCGTCGCACTGAAGAGCCCGAGGTCACCGAGGGGGCTGCGATCGATGCGGTGATACACCTGGGTAAAGGATCGTGAAGGCGCTCGGAGAAGGCCAGCATGCAGTGGCTGTATGTCATCCACTGGGCTTGGGGAGACGACACTTGACAAAGTGCTCGAAGAGGTTCGTGTGATGACATTGCTGCAGTATTGTATTGAGCTGTGAGGGAATGAAGCTGGATTTTGATATTGTTTGATGAGGAGATGTGAGAAAGAGGCCCGGATGCCATGGTTTGCGGCGAGGCAGGGTGTGCTCCTGGCATTACTTGTTAATCATGATCTGTGGGCTTGTGGCCGGGAAATCCGAGACTGCACGAATGGTCTGGCCTGCAGGTCATCAAGGGCCTCGAGGGATATTTGCTTCTTGCCGGAGTTGTGGTGTTACACGATGGCATCACCTTTTCTTTGGCATCCACTTTGGGTTCCCGGTACATGGAGTCAGCATCCCAGCATCCGAGTGCCACTGAGACATAAGAACGGAAGTGCTTTATTGCCTGATGAGGAAATGGCCCATCGGCTGTGGAAGCCGAGTGGTGGCTGGGAGTGCCCTGCCGGTCCGGAAGGCCGAAACGACATCTTTGAAAGGGAAGACCATGCGATGTGCACATGGTTGGTGTGAATCAGTTCTGTATGAACTTATTTTCATCGATATTGATTCCTTTCTCTCACCTTGACAAGATCATGCTTCGGGATTCCGTCGACGGAGAGGCTGTCCCGGCTGGCTTATCGTGGCGCTGTAGTACGGATATTATACCAGTTAGGGCATGCCCGAACCTGGGAGTGGCGCCGAAACCTTGCTGTAGCTGAGTGCATGGGTTGTACAAGCAAGCACGCAAGCTCACCAAAAGAAAAAAAAAAGGTTGCAGGAGAACACCATCGCCTTGATTAGCTTTTTCTATGGTTTATGTATTCCTCCTTTGTTTCAAGCTTCATTCTCGAGTGCACATTCATCTCTGTCTACAGCAACCTCTCTGTAGTGACGTAATGGCAGGTGACCCTCCTGCAAGCTCTAAATAGGCATAGCGGGTTTCAGGCTGTCGAGGCACGAGGTCTCGCTAACTCAAAGCTAAAAGGCACGGCCCGGTGTCCATTCATGTCTTGCAGCTTATTGTTCTAGCAGATTATTACCGCTGGTTTGTTTCTGAGCCGGAACCTAAATCAGGTTGCAAAAATGGCAAGCGCGAAGCAAACAAGCACAATGTCCAAGATGCTGCCTACCCCCAACTTGCGTCAGGGTTGTTGCATGGCTGAAGGTCGAATCCATCAAAGATCGTCACAGAACTGCGCGACAAGTGCCTCCTGGGTCACAGCCAGCCTCCTTCCCTGCTTCTGACAGGCTAACTACTCATGTGATGCCGTCAGAGTTAGCCTCGCGACGTCTCCCGCTGGAACATGACAGCACAACACGGCCTCCTTGAGCTCCTGACCTCTGCCAACAGCCTACCTATACGTTCACCTCTTAGTTTGGTACACTTACTCGCCGCTCAACCTATTCTCCCACGGGGTACGATCGCATTCTCTCTTCCACCACCTGACCTTTGCCTGGCATCGCCGTATTCGTTCGTCGCAGCAAGAGCCATCACCCGTCGTTGCGAAGTAGAGTCACAACTCTACACTTGACGCGGAAAAGACTGCCGTGTGGCCTCCCCTTCCTATTTCAGTTCGAGCGTGTCTTTTGGACGCGCCCATTTCTTCTGCCCACCATGAGCGAAGCAACCACTCAAGCCCGACATCAGCATTTGTCGAAGCAACCACAGGAGCAGCAGCCTTCGTCGAAACAACCACAGGAGCAACAAGAAACCGTCTTTAGCCCATCGGCCATTGCCGCCGAGATGCAGAGACGAACGCGCAAGCAGAACAACTTTGACCAGATCGAGGCCGACCTGCCCGACCCCAAGAAATTCGCCGCCGCCAGTGCCGATGCCATCACCAGCCTCACGCCGAGTTTCACCACCCGCTTCAGCCTCGCTGGCGCGCTGGGTCTTGTCAGCCGCTTCAAAGCATTTGGCGGGCGCCCCGTCGGCCCTGGCGACGTCGTCTGGCTGCTAGACAACACTGCGTACAAAACGGGCGGCCGCTTACCCTCGTCGTGGGAGGCCGAATTCGTGGCCGTCGTCTTTGAGGAGGCGCCGCGCTCGCACCTGGTCGATGCCGTGGCCGGCGTCGCGCGTGTGCTTGGCATCGCCGACAACGCTGAGGAGTACAAGACGATCCAGGAGCGTCTGTTTCCGTTTGTGTGGGACGTGCGTGTGGCCAAGACACTATCGGTCTCGCAAAAGGGCGCGCGCCGGTCCATCAAACTCGGTCCCACGGGCTTCAACGGCGTCAGCGCCAA
Organism: Beauveria varroae; assembly: GCA_030780425.1. Classification (NCBI taxonomy): domain Eukaryota; kingdom Fungi; phylum Ascomycota; class Sordariomycetes; order Hypocreales; family Cordycipitaceae; genus Beauveria; species Beauveria varroae. Next base: position 288,147 of record JAPFUP010000102.1, read on the forward strand.
CGTGAGGCAGGTGGCCAGCCGTTCCAAGGGCGCTGTGATCGATGCCACGGCCGGTCGTCTTCCAAGCGGGATACCGGGCCTGCTGGGCATGCAGACCTATTACGCTGGGCCGTCAGGCTGGGGTGTCATCTCAGGTACGGAGCGAGGAAGAGCCACAAGCGGCCAAAACTCTGTTTTGCTAACATCCCCGCAGACATTGACGACACCATCAAAATAACGACGACAAGTGATCCCATAGGCATCCTCCGGGAGACGTTTGTAGAGGAACCGCGAGCCGTGCCGGGTATGCCGGAGCTCTATAAAGCGATTAACGGCACATTGAAGACAGACACGCCCTGGTTTTATCTGTCAGCATCGCCGTACAATCTATACCCTTTTCTGCGCGAATTTCGCGATGCTTACTTCCCGCAAGGGACCTTGATCCTGCGCGACACGAGCTGGAAGACGATTGCAGGACTGTTGGCGGCCTTGACCATTGGCACGGAAGAATACAAGGTGGACCGCATGAAGAAGATTCACAAGTGGGTGCCCAAGCGCAAAATGATTGTCATAGGCGACTCGACGCAGTCCGACCCCGAGGCCTATGGTGAAATGTAAGCGGTAGCGACTGCCTTGTGCTCTTTTTGGGGAGGGGGGTTACTGTTGCGTGCACATGGTCTGCTAACACGTGAGACTGGACAGATATCGCACGTTTCCGGGCTGGATTCGGCTCATACTCATTCGCAAGGCGACTGACACGGCCATGTTCGGAGTAGGGGAGAAGAATGAGCCGGCGCGGTTCGAGAAGGCATTCAAAAACATTCCACGGGAAGCGTGGCATGTGTTTGAGGATCCAAACGAGTGTGCCGAAATCGTGAGGGCCAAGGTCCAGCTGGGCTGAGTGTAAATACTACGGTACGCAGGTGAAGAGTTGTAACTTTACGGCGGCGGTGTTGATAGATTTTGTGGCTTTGTAGGTGCGGTGGCGTTTTATTTTTGCGGTTGTTTGTTTCTCGAATACAGTACATACAGAGGATGGAATGAGAATGATTATGAAACTACTCCGTAGTAAAACTTTGTTGACTTGGACATGGTAGAGAGCAAGTCAAGAATCGCATGCAGGGCGGCGTCAGGGCACCACCTGCAGGTAAGCTGCATTTGAGACAGCGAGGCAAATGGGATGCAGACGCTTTGCAGGCGTCTAACTAGGGCTGCTAGGGCTCGGTACGCATGGTAGGGAGCTTGTGGTGGCCTGATTAGCGGGCTCCAGTGAGAACAGAGCACAGTGCCCAAATTGGCAGTCAATACGGATACAGAAGTTCTGATTCAGCCCACAGGAGGCGGTCCCATGTTCTCTTGGATGCTGCAATGCGCAGGTAATAATCAGCTTGGGGATCGGACTACGGAGCGGAATGACGCAGCAGGCGCAGATTGACCCCAAGGCCATTTATTAGTCCAACGGACACGGGATGGGGTCGGATGCGCGAGACTTCCCGAAGTTGAGAGGGGAAAATGGCCAGCTGCCGTGCACGTCATCTTGAAGATTTTGCACGTGTCAGAACGCGTTGCGAGGAGGGTTTCCAAAAATTGGTCTGCACAGGAACGAGGGCTTGGCTGCAGTGGTCAGACGCTAGCGAGACCGAGGTGCATGTAGTATTAGTACCGCCTTACTGTCCTTGGGTAGATGAGATTTAGATTGCGGAGAAAAGAGGTAAACCATAAGCCGATGGGGGATGTGGTCGGAAGAAGCTGGGCCCTTGGAATACAGGGCGGAGATGTTGTCGTGATGATGTGCGATAAGATCAAGGTGAGCCGTGGGCGATGACGTTGAAGTGGTCGTGGCTCGAGAAACAAAGACGTTCCTTGGATAATGTGTAAAAATAAGCATATAGCCGTTGTTTCTTTATTGTCCTTTTTTTAAGACGGTTGGGGGAAGGGCGGGGAAGGACAAAGGATCTGCGGCAGTACTGAGTTCACTAGTTGAGTTGGCTGAGGTTGCATTTGATGCTGGTTGAGATTCTTTCATGCGAGGCTGGCTTGATTGTCTCATGCGCAAGCCTCCGGTTCTGCCCGTTGGGGGGAGGGAACAACTTGTAGGGATGGGCTGTTTTTGGGGTACATGTCACATGTTTTGGTGTTGGTGGATATGACGTGAAACAATCACGACAAAAAAATCAACAAGGCATTAGAAAAGAAGAACAAATACTCGGGTCTAATCAGTGTGTGTGTGAATGCGGTAGACGAATCAATTAATAATGAAAATAGCCTTTTCAAGCCAAATATGCTTCATTCTCACCTCTTTTCCCCGCTTATCGGCCGCGGGGAAGCCAGAGATGGAAGGAGAAGTACTAGATGGCCGCTTTTGATTGGCCAGAGATAAGACGTTTGCAGGCTGGTTCCGACCCTCGGAGGAGCCAGCCGTACCAACCGATGTCTTTTGCGTTTTGGGGCTGACATTTGCGACTCGTCCAACAAAAAAATAGAGACAGACGGACCCGAGTCCACACAATTACTTTACCAATGGCGTGCTTTTCTCCACCAAACCGAACCGCGTTGCATTGTAATTAGCTACAGCCTGCAGGTGCCTGACTATTTTTTTTTTTTTTTTTGCCTGCGCGTATTTGACTTGCGTGGCGTTCGGCAGGCCTTGTTAACTGACAGCTCGTGCTACATACCCCGTGTCCCCGTCTATTCGTTCCTTCCTCCATCTCAAAAGCCCGAACCCGAGAAATTCCCAGAATACATTATTTATCCCACGTTCCCTCCCGCTTCCCTCCCGCACCCTCCGCTTTCTTTTTCAATCTACTACTCATTTCCGTCGCCCCTCGAATAAGTATAATCATAACTCATCTCTCTACTTCATACGCCTGCCAATCTCAAAATCCACCCGCAAGTAGCCGCAACCAGACGACCCACTCCGCGCCGCACGACTTTCTTCGTCCACGTCCCGTCTTCCACTCGCTCTTCGCACCTGAGCTTCCTCGACTTCCAGAAGCCACCTCTCACATTTCAAAAAACAGAGATACCCCCCATACATACCGCAACAATGTTCACCACTCGCGCTCTCCGCCAGGCTGCCGCTCACGCCGAGCGTCAGCCCATGATCAAGTTCATCGGCCCTCGCTCCATTCCTTGTACGTCAACTACATGAGGCCTAGCTTCGTCTGCGCTATTTGCCCGTCCACCAACTTGTTTTACCATTCCTCACCAGCTCGCTAACCTCTCAATTCTCCTCGCAGCGTCCATTGACCACTCTCCCAAGCCTCACCCTGCCTCGCCCTCTGGCAAGCTCCCCGACGGCTTTGTTGCCGACGGCTCCTCCCGCCACACCAGCTTCAGTTCCTACCGCGACCACGCTCAGCAGCACGGCCCTCTCCAGAAGACGATTCGCTCCGGCGAGGCTGGCATCGGCGGCATGTCTGGCACCGACCTCGGCTCGGTCGAGGCCCCCAAGGGCGTCTTCTTCGACATTTCTGAGCTCCCTGCTCGCTTCCGTCGCCAGCCTATCAACCTCGCTGAGATTGAGGCTGTCGAGTCCGGCGGTGCCGCCCTCCTGGGCTAAATAAAAGATGTGCTCCGCTCGCTTCCTTCCTCGACCGGAAGACGAGTGAGCCTGCCCAGAGCGGATTCGACGCACTCACAAGCCGTAGACACAAAACGGATTTGAGCTCCGTCGTCTATTCCCCTCGACCACAAAAATTCCTCCCATTTCTAAAAGTTCTTCACCACCACAACCAGCGAGAAGCCGGCCAGCAAACATCAACTGATCCTGGCCAATTGACCGGTACCCAAGCCCGCCCGGGCACTATACGTGTACGACGACGAACTGCCCTCTCGAACCAACTATATATACAAAAGTTTTTGGCTTGGAGTGCCGCTGTGGGCTTTGTCAATATGTAATGCAGAATGCCTACGCAAAGAGGGCTTCTCGACATTGCGGACAAGTCGCGCGCAATCCCTTCTTTTCTTCATGTCCGCGGAGCACTATGCTCCCACTCTCCCAAACATTGATTTCCTCACCTCACTTCCTTGGTCGAGTGGTCGAGAAAACTCTCGAGCATGCTACCACGCTCTACGCGGCCAGCGCGCGCCGGCTGAAGTTATCACATTGGCCCCCCCCCCCCCCC